>SJYT01070233.1:120581-146089 GCA_006410635.1 Cephalophus harveyi | reverse complement strand
CCCTCTCCCACAGAGTCCAAAAGTCCGTTCTATATATCTGTGTCTCTTGCTGTCTCACACACAGGGTTATCATTACCATCTTTCTAAATTCCATATATATGTGTTAGTATATTGTATTGGTGTTTTTCTTTCTGGCTTACTTCACTCTGTATAATTGGCTCCAGTTTCATCCATCTCATTAGAACTGATTCAAATGTATTCCTTTTAATGGCTGAGTAATACTCCATTGTGTATATGTACCACAGCTTTCTTATCCATTCATCTGCTGATGGACATTTTTTTAAATAAATGATTTTCTTTTTAGTATTTTAAAGTATTTATTGAATTTGTTATAATACTGTTATGCTTTTGGTTTTTTGGCTGCAAAGCAAGTGGATTCTTAGCTCCCTGACCAGGGATTGAACCCACATCCCCTGCAATGGAAGGTGAAGTCTTAACCACTGAAGCACCAGGAAAGTCCCCTATTCCACTAGGTTCTATAAATGCCCAGTCTTATCAAGTTGCTTCCTTATACACTTCTACATTTAAAATGGATAATCAACAAGATCCTACTATATATAGCACAGGTAATTCTGCTCAATATTATGTGGCAGGCTGAATGGAAGGGGAGTCTGGGAGAGAATGGGTATGTGAATATGTATGAGTCCCTTTGCTGTCTACCTGAAACTATCACAACATTGTTAATCGGCCATACTCCAAAAAATACAAAGTTAAAAAAAAAACCACCCTCAATTTCCCTTCACTCACAGAAGAGCTTTGATAATATGACCACCACCCCCACCAGCTGAGGAGCTCTCGCACTGTGCTAACTGATCTCTCACTCTGTCCTCACAGTGATCCTTGAAGATCACAGTATGATCTGCAGAGGAGAAAACTGAGGCCCAGGGAGATTAAAGAACACATTCAAGGACACGGTACTGCAGAGTGCAGCAATCTGGATCTCTGACGCTCTTCCAGGGCCCCTCTGACTCTACAGACTGCTGCCCACCATTCATCTTTCCTTTCTCCCAGTGAGTGACACAGCAGAAGCAGGGGACCAGAAGCATGAGGAGACACCCGAGGAGGCACTGCCCTTTAGCTGCAGCAGCGGGGTGGAGCCCTGAACCCCTGACTCCCAGCCCAGGGCTCTCTGCCCTGCTCACCTGCCACCCACCTTCCAGGCCACTTCTCATCTGGGTGACCTGTGCATGTGATTCTCAAGTCAAATCTCATACCCTCCTCAAGGCCCAGATCAAGACTCACTGCTTCCTGACCAAATGCTCCCATTGACTTTCCTTGTAGTTTGCTTCCCCTTTGCTCTGGGTGGCCAAATCGAGTCAGACAGACATTCCCCCAGGTAGTGTTAGAGTGCTTTGTGATCCTCCAAGGAAGGATGCACATGCCCCTTCCCATCTCCCCACCTAAGAGCATCCTGGGGATATGGCCAGAACTAGATAAACGCTTTCTGACCAGATGCACCACGGAGCTGCGCAATATAAGAGCTTTAGGAAACATCTGCCTCAACACTCTCACTTTCCAGATGAGAAACTGAGTCCCAAGATGTGTAGTGACTTGTCTGGTTACAGAGCTAAATAGCGAAGACTAGGGCCTTGGAACCCAGCCTTCTGTCTCCTGGTTGGAGTTCTGCTGCTGCTGTGGGTGCTTATATAAGAGCTTTAGGAAACATCTGCCTCAACACTCTCACTTTCCAGATGAGAAACTGAGTCCCAAGATGTGTAGTGACTTGTCTGGTTACAGAGCTAAATAGCGAAGACTAGGGCCTTGGAACCCAGCCTTCTGTCTCCTGGTTGGAGTTCTGCTGCTGCTGTGGGTGCTGGGCATCTAACCAGAGTCTTTAACTCTTCTCTGCATCAGAACTGTGTCCTGAGGCCCTAAGTGGGCAAACACAAGGAAAGAGAGGTTAAATCCTACATTCAGTCATCTTAAGGGGATATGAAAATACTACTTTTTAATCTCTAGAAGAGAAAAAAAAAGATGAAAAGGAGTTTTGAACAGAGAGAAATACATAAGGAATAGCGAAAATTCCCAGTTCTTACACAGCTGTTAAACAGCTGAAAGGCAACACAGTCTCTCTGTCCTTCCTCCTCTGCCTCTGCCCCCGCCACCCACAATACCGCTTACTTTAAAGGAAGGTTTGGGAGATGCAATTCTCTCCAGGGCGAAGTGTGAAAATCTAGAAAAGGGCATTAACATTTTATGACCTCAAAATTCTTAATAAATTAACTTTATTAAAGGATCGCTGGGTTTCTAGTACCTTGAAAATGAAATTGCACCTTCTAGAAAACATATATTCACCTCATTTGCAGGTTTGCTGCGTTGTTACAGCTACTCACGTCTCTCTTTCCGCAACAAAGAAAAGAAACCATACATTTCTGTAGCATGTTATAATTCATAAAACATCTGATCACATTGTTTTTTAAAATGCCTTTTCTTATAATAAACCTAGGGGATTGCATAAAGGAGGTATTTTTAAATTTAATCCACAAATGAGACTTTTGAGAGCCTACTGTGTTCTGGGCACTATTCTAGGCCCTAGGTATACAAGATTACACTAAGCAGAGAAACTTGCTGTTCTCCTGGAATGTATTCTATTCCAATTAGCTCCCCTTTCATTGGATGAGACAACTGAATCTTAGACAGCCTTAAGTGATTTGCCCACAGCGCTCTGGTTAATGAGCAAGCGGACTAGGGCTTGGATCAAGGCTTAAGATTCTCTCACTCCAGAATACTCCTGCTTTATGCAAACAGGTGTTTGTTTTCTCTAAAGGGTCTCTCTGTTCTCCCAACACCTTCTCCTCAACTGTGGGACACAGGTATGGGGAGCAATTGGTCTTTAACACAATCAGAGTGACTGTCCAGAAATGGATTCTGGATTTTTTCTTTTAGAAAATGATATGCAACAGCTACATATCCACATGAGGTAGGGCTGGGCCCCTACTCTTCATTCCATATACAAAAATTAAATCCAAATGAATCAAAAACCTAAATATAAAAGCTGGAAACCTAGTAGAAGAAAATCTAACTATAAACCTAGTAAAAGAAAATACAAGGATTAATATTCATGGCTTTGTATTAGGCAATGTTTTCTTAGATATGGTACCAAAAGCATAAGCAATAAAAGAAAACATAAATAAATTGAACATCATTAAAGTTAAAACTTTTGTGCATCAACAAAAGAAAAGATAACCCACAGAGTGAGGGGAAGCACAGGCAAATTATATGTGGTAAAGAACTTCTTTCTAGAATATATAAAGAGTTATTACAACTCAGTACAGACAAAGGATATGAATAGATATAAGCAAAGTATATGAACTGATACTTCTCTAAGGAATAAAGAATAGTAGGCAAATTAAAACCACAGTGTGATATAAATACACATCCACTAGGTTGGCTAGAACCAAAAGACAGATAATAGCAAGTGGTGGCAAGGATATGGAGAAATTGGAACCTTCATACACTACTGGTGAGTGTGTAAAATTATGCACCCACTTTGGAAAACAGTTTGGCAGTTCCTCAAAATGTTAAACACAGAGTTACCACATGATCTAGTAACACCACTCTTAAGTATATACTTGGGAGAAATTAAAACATGCCCATACAAAAATTCATGCAGACATGTTCATAGCAGTATTATCCTTAACAGCCAAAAAGTGGAAAGAGCACAGATGTCCATCAGCAGATGTATGGATAAATAAAATCTGGTATATCCATCAGATGGAGTATCATTTATCAATAAAAAGAAACAGAGTACTAATACATGCTATAATATGGGTGAACCTTGAAAATATGATAAGTGAAAGAAGCCAGTCAAAAAAGGCCACCTACTGTATGATTGCATTTACATACACTGTCCAGAATAGGTAAACATAGGGAGACAGAAAGCAGATTACTAGAAACTAGGGGCTGAGAGGATTGTGGTGTGACTGCTAATGAAAATGTCCTAAACTTGTATTAAAAAGGTAGTTGAGTCATAATTCTGTAAATATATTGAAAGCCATTGAGTTGCACACTTTGGTAATTGTCTGTGAATTACATCTCAATAAAGCTGTAAGAAAAAGAAAAGATGCTGCATAATCTAGTCTTTCTTTTACGGTAAAAGATGACCTCAATAGCTACGTGTATAAGTGAGCAGGCAGTGGCCTGGGGACAACCTTGTCTTAGGTTAAAGCATCTGCCTGCAGTGCAGGAGACCTGGGTTCGATCCCTGGGTTGGGAGGATCCCCTGGAGAAGGAAATGGCAACCCACTCCAGTATTCTTGCCGGGAGAATCCCATGGATGGAGGAGCCTGGTGGGCTACAGTCCACGGGGTCGCAAAGAGTCAGACACGGCTGAGCGACTTCACTCTCCAAACCTGTAGAGAATGATCCTCTATGGAACTTTCTAGAACCAAGAGTTTGTGACAGAGTGTAGTCAGCAAATATTTCCCAAACTACCATAGAAAAAGAAAGCTCAGAGATTACTGATTTTCCTGGCAGAACACAGCCTCTGGGAAGGTTGACAGCTTCCTATGGTGGCACCACATTCTCAAGTCTTTCACCCTAGAGAGCCAACGTGGTTAAGTTGCTATGCCATGTCCGACATTTTTGTGACGCCATAGACTGCAACCCACCAGGCTCCCCTGTCCATGGGATTCCCCAGGCGAGAATACAGGAGTGGGTTGCTGGTTCTTCCTTCAGGGGATCTTCTTGACCCAGGTATCAAATCTGTGTCTCCTGCATTGGCAGGCGGATTCTTTACCCCTGAGCCACCAGGGAAGCCCGAGACAGACAATGCTGCTGCCAAGTCGCTTCAGTCGTGTCCGACTCTGCGCGACCCCATAGACGGCAGCCCAACAGGCTCCCCCGTCCCCGGGATTCTCCAGGCAAGAACACTGGAGTGGGTTGCCGGCTCCTTCTCAGACAATCCCTGTCTTTAAACTAGAAGAGACCGATACTTCTTTCTTCTTCCTCTCCAAATGTCACCCTCCAGCTTCAGAATGCCTAGACTGAGTTTCAGAATTATCATGGAGAGTAAGATGTAGATTCCTGGTGGGTGGCCTCTCAGCCCACGTCCCTGCCCTGCCCCCTTTCCTCCTCACAAGGGCTGGCCTGGTTTCTCTCACCACAAACAGCGCTATCAACAACCACATCCAAATTCCACAGCTTCTTACCCAAACTTGAGCTAATCCCAAGTAAACAGTACTTGAACTTCACAAGTCTGGGTCCATACATTTGTGTGAATGACACACTTCTCCGTATTTTAGCCAGGGCCCACCCTGAGTGACTGTTTTTCTGTAATGACGGTTCTGTACCTTATTGAGGCTAATAAATGCTTGTCCTTCTCAAGGGAGCTACACACAGGACCTCAAATGATGAATTGGCTGCTCTGTATACAGTGAGGGAACTCTAGCCACGACATATACAAAGAAACTAAGTGTCTTTACTCATCTTCACCGGTGGGAAGGAGTCAAGACATCTATCTGGTAAGTATAGTCCCTCCATCCATGTCTATTTTGGGGCAAAGCATGCGCCTCCGTAACCTTCTCTCTCATTTGTTATTCTGCCAGAGCAGGGCCAACTCTGCCCTTATTGCCCGGCCCCAGAAGAGCCATTAACAGCTCGAGGTTTCCATCCGCTAGAAACATACCTGCCGGACAGCTGCTTTACCTCAGCACTCACACAAAGGCTGCACTCACACAAATGTCTGGACTGAGGTCCAACCGAGGATTTTTCACTTGGTTGACATTCTTTTCGGTGTTTTCTTATTTTCCAGTGATTGAAGGTCAAGTCTGGAGCAGGGGACTGGATTAATAAACTCCTTGTGCAATGACACATTAACCCTTCACTCACCAGAGAACCGAAAACTGCCAAGCAAGGCTCTGAGGACAACAACTTTCAAATGTCCCTCGATAACCCGGGGCTGATTCTGGAGGAGGCCAGGGTTTATGAACGTGTGTGTGTGTGTCTGTGATGCAGGAGAACCCTGGCTCACAAGTAGGGAGTCTTGAACTGGAGACCTTGCCAGATATCACCTAAGCCGGTGTCACAGGAGTAGCATTGGCTTCTTCCCTCAGTGATGGGTGTTAGTTTCCTAAGGCGTGCTACATTTCATGAGGGAGGGAGGGAAGGCCTTGCCAACTCTGTGTACCTCCATGCTTTTCAGCCTTATTGTATAATGAATGGGAGGTCTGGGACACCCTTACCACCTTCAGAGAATCTGAAAAGGATCTGTATGTCTCATGTGACTTAAAGCCTGGCTCAGTAATCAGCCGAGAAGTTGGGTTCCACTTTTTAGGGGTCACTTATAGCAGAGCCCCTTTGGGTTGAGAAATTTTCTCTCTATTGACTGTGCTGGGCCTTCATTGTGGTGTGCCAGCTTCTCTAGCTGTGGCACTGGGGCTTAGTCGCACCTAGGCCTGTGGGATCCTAGTTCCCCGACCAGGGATCAAACCAGAGCCCCCTGCACTGAAAGGTGGATTCTTAACCATTTGACCACCAAGGAAGTCGCAGAAATTCTCAATAAATCAGTATGTAGCACACTCATTCCCAAACTTTACAGCTACAGTTTTTATAACTGAGAGTTCATCTTGGAACAAAAGGATTCATAGTAAGTAAGGTAGAGTGCTTTCACCCAAGGATGTTCCATGGAACCCCAGGGTTCCCCAGGCAGTGAAGTTTGAAAAAATGTATTCCAGTTTTGTTTTATTCTTTGATTCATCAATTGTAAGCTCTCCACTGATTTAATAGCAGGTTTTTTGAAGGGATGAGGAAGAAACACCTGATTACAATTACACAGTTTTGTTTTTAAATTATAAGAGTTTACATTTATCTCTACAGGCACTTACAGACCTCCTTCTTCAGTATCTCAGTAATGGTTTGTATTTAATTCTTTCCCTTCAGATTCTAAAGATTTTCTGAATCACTTTTGACCTTTGGAAGTTATCTTAAATATCATAATGACGAATTTCTTTTTATAAACTTTTCATGACCTTGACTTCTTTTGCAACTTTAGGATGAAAATATAACTCTGAATCCTGTAAAGGAATATTAGATTCATGAGCCTTAAGTTTATAGCTTCCTCTTTTCCTTTACTGAGTAACATGTCACTGCTGCTGCTAAGTTGCTTCAGTCGTGTCCGACTCTGTGTGACCCCATAGACAGCAGCCCATCAGGCTCCTCTGTCCCTGGGATTCTCCAGGCAAGAATACTGGAGTGGGTTGCCATTTCCTTCTCCAATGCATGAAAGTGAAAAGTGAAAGTGAAGTCGCTCGGTCGTGCCCGACTCTTAGTGACCCGATGGACTGCAGCCTACCAGGCTCCTCTGTCCATGGGATTTTCCAGGCAAGAGTACTGGAGTGGGTTGCCATTGCTAGATGGTATCAACTTCACTTAAGTGTGAGCTGGAAGCTTTTAATAAATGCTTGGAGACAGAGTTAGAGTTCTTAATAATGAAGGACTTATCATTTCAAGAATTAGCACACCAATTTCTCATTTTGAAATTTCTATGACCCGTTCCTTGAAATCTGGTAATTGCTATCAACTTTAACTACACTGCCTGCAGGGTGGCAGAAAATTTGCCTTTACAATGCTACTTCGTAACAGCCTTTTCTTTTTAAAAACATTTTGCTTGTAGATAATTTTACATTTATAGAAAAGTTGCAAAGACAGTCAGAATTTCCCATAATCCTTCTCCAGTTTTACGTGTTGTTAAGATCTTACATTACCAAGGAACATTTGTCAAACTAAGAAACCAAAGTTGGCGTACTACTGATAATTAAGTTATAGACTTTATCTGGATTTACTAGTGTTTCCATCAATGTTCTATCTCTCTCCTGTAATCCAATTCAGGGACAAAAGTGCATTCAGTTGTCATGTCTCCCTTTTTTTTTTCTGGACCATGGCAGTTTCTTAATCTTTCCTAGACAGTCTCAAACAGTACTGGCCAAGTTACTCTATTCAATGTACCCTGATCTGGGTTTTTCTCATGACTAAATAGGGGTTATAGGTTGGTGTAAACAGTATCAGAGTTTGCCATGAAAGGCACACAGCATCACTGATGATGCTAATCTGAATACTATATGGTTAAGGTGTCATTTGCTAGGCTTTTTCCACTGCAATTCATAGTCTTTTCTTTCACTTTTTCTTCCTTTTTTAAAAAATTAATTTATTTTAATTGGAGGCTAATTACAATATTGTAGTGGTCTTGCCATACATTGACATATAATAATCTTTTAAAAGGCATTTTAAGAGTCAATGAAAGGGACCTCCCTGGTGATACAGTGGATAGGAATCTGCCTGTCAATGCAGGGGACATGGATTCAGTCCTTGATCTGGGAAGACTCCACATGCTGAGAGGCGACTAAACCTGTGCCTCACAACTACTGATCCCACGCTCTAGAGCCTATGCACCACCATGAGGAGTAGCCCCTGCTCGCTGCTAGAGAAAGCCTGTGTGGAGCCACAAAGACCCAGCTCAAATGAAAATAAATAAATAAAATAAATAATTTTTAAAAAAGAGTCAATGAAAGGGTCTAAGGTAACATTTAACCTTGGTGGGCTATTTTAAGCACTCACTCAAGTTGTCATGAGATGAGCAGACCTCTGGGAAGATTAAGCCCCAGCATTTTGTGCAGCAGGGGAGCCTCAACACATCCACACCCCCACTGGGTGCCACCTGGGGCGGGAGGAGGGTGAGGCGAGGGAGGCTCTTGGCATGCTCGCTCCCGGGTCTCACCTGCAGGACTCTGAGAATGAGCATCTTCTTAAACCTTGCACCCTACACACGTCACTCGCCTCACCCTGTTGCTGACACTGATTCGAACCTTTACTGCACGTTCAGATGCACTAGAATATAGACTAATGTGCTCGCTATTTTACAATAGAATGAAGTGAACTGTAGAGGCTCTGGGCTGTCCTGTGGTACCTCACTTAATCAGCTGTTTCTCAAATTAATTTGATCAGAGCCCCCCCTGCCTTTTTTTTTTTTTTCATTTCAGAGCCCTTTCTTCACCTACACTTGTGACTTACTCTTTGGAACAGAGGGGAGAGTAGTGGATTGGGTCCAAACCCTTGGGTTCTGGAGTGGAATCTGCCTCTAATCCCGCCTGCCTGACATGACCATATTTCCTCATGTAGAAATGCTCTTCAGAGCCTCTGCCATCCTCGGCGACATTTCTGAGGCATATAAATGGATTTCTCTGACCTCTCCCTCACCCTGCGAAGGCTGTGCTTGCTCTTCTGTGAGCTGTGTATGGATATGCTGACAGTCCTCTGGGAGTGGCTGACCTCTGCCACCATGTCAGAGAGGAAAAACTCTCTAGCTGAGCGGCTGATCACTCCAGTGCTGACCTGTGAGAATCCTATCAGAACTGCTCACACTCCACCATGAAGGCTGGCGGGCTGCAGCCAAGCCCTGCCCTTGCACCCCAGGCCCCCCACCCTACCCCCATTAACCTTTCTTTTAACTGCCAGGACTCACACACGACTTTAATAGAATGCACTCCTGTTCTTTGATACAGGCTCTTTAGCATCCTCTGAAGAGCACTGTACGGGCAGCCTAGAAGGCTGCAAATTTAGGAAGCAAATTATGATCACCAACCTCATTTCACCATCCTGAGTGGCCCCGATGGAGCAGTCTTCCTGTTCAGAAGATCACAGCAATGTCCTGGGTAACGATGGTTCAGTCCACAAACGGAAAACCAAAGAGGGTGATCTAATGTCAGCTCTGTCTTGGCTACTGACAAGGACATTTAGGACACAGGATTGTATTTTTCCTGCTAAATGACAGCAGCATTTAGCAGCAGGCATACATGAGTACACAGGTGTGTACAGGGCCATCCATCAAATGAATTAACTCCTACGGGGAGTCTCTGGGGGAAAATTCCAAATTATGGGAATGGGAGCCTTTTCAGTTATTCGACAAGGTGGGCTTAGAGATCAACAAGGGCAGCTATTCATTTTATTTCAAAAAATCTGTCATCTTTTGTAAAAAGAACGATATGGTAGAAAAGGTATGGACTTGAAGTTGGACAGTCCATGATTCAAATCTTATCTCACGGGGCAAGTTTCTCAACTTCTCTGCGTTTTGGTTTTCTCATTAGTAAAACGGGAATAACAACACAAAGATGACTGAAAGGACGTCCTATTGACAATGATACACGCGTGCATGCTAAGTCGCTTCAGTCGTGCCCCACTCCCCGTGACCCTATGGACTGTAGCCAGTCAGGCTCCTCTGTCCATGGGATTCTCCAGGCAAGAATACTGGAGTGGGTTGCCATGTCCTCCTCCAGGTGATTTTCCTGACCCAGGGATTGAATCCAAGTCTCTTACGTCTCCTGCACTGGCAAGCGGGTTCTTTACCACTAGCGCCACCTGGCAATGATACAGTAAGAATCAAATGAGGTGACTTCTCTGAAGTGTTTTAGCCAGTGCTTGGCACAGAGAAGATGAGTTGCAAGAAATTCCCTTGCTCTGCAAACTGCCTTTACACTGGGGATTATCTCATGGTCGACACCACACGGCATGGCCTCAATTCTGCACAAGCTTGGTATGCCAATGCCCCAGCTTTGAGAGGGTCTCAGGGACAATCCAGAGAGGTAGGAGCCATTCAAAGCTGTCTCTGGAGTGTGCAGCACAATCAGGACAGACGTCAGTGCCCCGAAGCGAGTCTACCTGAACAACCCGACATCACTTAGAGCTGAGGGGTCTTATTCTCTTTGGACATGATTAGAATGCTGTTTCTCCCTCCTTCTGTTTGCTCTCTGCCCACATTTTGTTAGCATTTATACTGCTCATGCACAAGAATCATAAGGGCAGTTAAGACTTGCAATCATACTCAGTCTGATCAAAGTGAGTTTTAAGTACAAGTAAGGAGATTAATGTGCAGAGATTGCAAGATCCAAGACGGTCCAGGGATTGTCGCACTGGTTGGTGCCTGGTGACCAGACTGTGATCCTTAGAGCTTCAACAACTTAGACTGATGCTTTTTATTTATTAATATTTCTTTTTGATTGTGCTGGGTCTTTGTTGCTGCACATGGGCTTTTCTCTAGTTGTGGTGAGCGGGAGCTATTCTTTGTTGTGGTAAAGCAAAGGCTTCTCATTGCGGTGACTTCTCTTGTTGTGGAGCACAGGCTCTAGGTGCATGGGCTCAGTAGTTGCAGCTGGCGGGCTCTAGAGTGCAGGATCAGCTGTGGCCCAGCAGCTTAGCTGCTCTGCAGCATGTGGAATTTTCCAGAACCAGGGACTGAACCTGTGTCCCCTGCACTGGCAGGGGGATTCTTATCGACTGTACCACCAGGGAAGTCCTTACCTTAATGCTCTGATTTCTGTTAAAATAGAGGTGTCCTTGGGAAACCCAGCTTATAACTTGCCAGTCAGGAGACACCCCGTGGGACAGAATGATCTGAGAGTGGTTTTAGAGAGGACTACAGGGAGACAAGAGTGGAGCCTTGAGCCCCTTAGGGGATTGAGGAGTCACCAGTGAGGGGAGGCAGGGAAGGGATACAAGAGGAATGGCATCAAGGAAGAGGGTGGTGATGCCACAGACCAAGTCTGCTGCGCAGACATGCCCGGCACCAGGCTCAATGAAGCTAATTCCTGCATTAACTTTGGCGACAGTGGCAGACCTCAGTTCCTCATCCTTTCCATTCCTCTCTCTTCAGGACTGTAGCTGCAGGTGACTTCTGGTTAGGCAGAAACAGCTCCATGTTTTCACTTGTTTGGTCCTCCACGTATCATCTCAGAGGTGCCTCTGTAGGCCAACACCTGAGCCCAGGAGGCCGGGCTCCTTCCTGCCAGACCAGAAGTCCCTGCTCCTTTAAATGTTGTTGTTGTTTAGTCGCCAAATCGTCTGCGACTCTTTTGTGACCTCATGGTCTTTAGTCCTCCAGGTTTCACTGTCCATGAGATTTCACAGGCAAGAACCCTGGAGTGGGTTGCCACTTCCTTCTCCAGGGGATCTTCCCAACCCAGGGATCGAACCCGCATCTCCTGCATTGGCAGGTGGACAGGTGGATTCATTACCCCCTGAGATACTAGGGAAGCCCACTGAGAAAATATTTTTTGGCAAAACCCATTTCTGGCCAATTTGGTTAAACACAGCCATGGCCAAGGGACAAGGATGACACCCTTTGATTTATACATAGACAGACAGTGGAGACCTAAGAAGTGAGACAGGATAAAGCCAGAGCAAGGACTCAGTCCAGGATAGCCTGGCTTATGCTGAGCTGGGGAGTGAGGCTGGTTCCCAGCAAGACTGGATCTGAGTCGCTGCTGCTACCTTCTCTCCACATGGGGCTTTCCCCCTGCAGCCCCTGGCCCCAGACCAGCCACACAGTGGCTGCAGTGTTCAGGGGTTGGTGCCGAGGAGTGATCTTTTCTTGAAGGACATCTTGAGAGAGGAGTCTGTGTTTATGAAGGTTAATTCCAAGCTCATCCAAAGGCCACCTGAGGCACTAATGTGGGTTCTACAAGTTCCATCTGTAGCTGAGCACCTCGCTGCGGTGCACATTTTCAGTCGGTGGACTGTCCTAAACATTCTCAGCTGCTGACAGACGAAAGCTGGCCTTGCCGGCTGCGCACATTCCTCAGTTTGCACACCATACTCTTATAAGGGAAGTGGTGCTTAGCAGGCACTCACTCGCGCACAGCTGGGGAGACTGAGACGGTGCTCACACGGATGTCCTGACTCAAACACAGAGGTGGCTCCAGTGCCTCATTTTGTGATTTTACTGTTACCAGTGTTGCTGAAACCTTGGCAGAGCAGAGTCAAAAGAAAGGTGTGCCTTGAGACAAGCCCTGAGAATCCACCTTTAAAGGAACAACTCTGCTTCTGATTTCCCAAGAAACTAGCGTGTCAAACGGGCTTCCCTGGTGGCTCTTCGGTAAAGAACCCACCTGCAATGCAGGAGCCACAGGTTTGATCCCTGGATCAGGAAGATCCCCTGGAGGAGGTCATGGCAACCCACTCCAGTATTCTTGCCTGGAAAAATCCCAACGACAGAGGAGCCTGCTGGGCTACAGTCCATGGGGTTGCACAGTCAGCCACCACTGAAGTGACTTAGTACACATGCACAGGGTATCAGACAGGAGCCTATTACACAATTCAGCCCCTATCCCAAGTGATCAGACTTTGGCAGGAGCTGGGCGATTTTTTGCAGTATGGCAGAGTTCCTCATCAATCAGAAGCGATGCCAGTTGTAGCAATGGAGCAGGTCCCAGAAGGGGTGTAGGGCACCCACCTGTTTTGGTTCCTAGATGATGGGAAAGTTCCAGGATAAAAGCCTGTGTAGCTGCACAGAGGGTTTGGGTCATGGCTGCTTGACAGCAGGGAAGAAAGTATTCTAATGCCATTATGAGCATGAGTCAACACCACATTGAGGGGCTTCCCTAGTGGCTCAGTGGTACAGAATCTACCTGCCAACGCAGGAGACACAGGTTCGATCCCTGATCTTGGGAGATTGTCTCTGCAGCTAGGGAGTTGCAACTATTGAGCCCATGTGCCGCAGCAACTGAAGCCCGAGTGCCCTAGGGCCTGTGCTCTGCAACAAGAGAAGCCGCGGCAATGAGAAGCCCGCGCACCGCAACTACAGAATAGCCCCCGCTCCCCGCAACTGGAGAAAGCCCACAGGCAGCAACAAAGACCCAGCACAGTCAAAAATAAATGAATAAAACTAAACAAAACTACCAAGTGGAGGTGAATCCTGGGCCAGTGAAGGGTTGAGGGTGAAGATGCAAACACCGAGAGAAGCAGCATGGAAAGAAGGAAGCCTCTGGAACCTTGGCCTTTCCGATCACACCATGGTATTCCCCATGAATTAAGGGGACTAAATTGCTACTGGATCAATAATTTGAGAATAAGGAAGTTCTAGAGAGAATGAAACCCCCTAGAGCCAGGTCTCGAGTTAGCCTGGGGGCTGGCTGGCTATAAGAGACTGACCTGAGACATTGGGAGATTTCTTCTCTGCCTCTGAGGCATTCAGTTCAATCCTCCAACAGACTCAGACCGTCTCTTCTGGGCATCAGAGGCTCAGATTTCTACTCAAAACACATATATCTGTGTCTGGGGAAAGGCAAGCATGAAATATACTTCACTGAGAAACTGGAAAGCATGGAGGGTAAGTTAATTTTCGCAGAAGAAAGTCACGGCGGCACAACCCAGTGGAATGCATGATTCGCCTCTCCACAGCAGACATTGATTTTCCCACCTGGGAGAATCACCAAATTAGTTGGCAATTGAAAATATGATCTCTGACTTTTTTTTCATTCCCCTTAGACCTTACATTTTATTTGAAGACCATGAAACAACAGATGATTAAAAGTCTTATTCAGAAACAGAAGTGGAAAGGAGAATTCAGTATTTCTGTTTAGAGAAAATACTTTCAAAGGTATTTCATAATTGAAACCTAAATATGTAGGCGGACGTGGGGTGTGTGTGTGGTTTTCCTTGTTTGGTTCACGTTGGATAGAGAGACAGCCAGTGAGCTTGGGGCGCAACAGAAACCAGCCACCTGTAGTCCTAACCAGTTGCCCTGGGCCCATCCCTTGCTGACAAACCCAATGGCTGCTGTCCTGGGAACAGGAACCAATCAGAAGCCACTCCTCTCGGGGGCGGGGGAGGGGAGGGGAGGCGGACAAGTAACGGGAAAAATCATTCAGGTATGACATGTTCTGCCTCTTACTAGATGTGTGACCGTGGGCGAGGCACCCAGCTCTCTCAGCCACTGCTTTAATAGCTCTAAGTTGGGGTTAATCATATCTGCTAAGATGGCTGGATGGCATCACTGACTCAACGGACATGAATTTGACCATACTCCGGGAGATAGTGGAGGACAGGGAAGCCTGGCGTGCTGCAGTTTATGGGGTTGCCAAGAGTTGGACATGACTTAGTGACTGAACAACAGTAACAAACATCTGCTGTTATCTGGAGAGGAGGACCTAAGTTCAGGTTTCCTGATGCCTGACTCTACAAAATGTAATTTGTAGGCCTTCTTTAAGGAAAAGAATGCAAACACGGGATTGAGAACAGGGTTTGAGAAGGGGTTCATGCAAGTGGAGAATCCTACAGTTTCGGTCTCATCAGTGCCATGGTGAATCCACCTTTGCACACCTGCCTATCTCAGATAAGGGATGAGGATACAAAAGGTGCTCTGCAATTGTAAGGCATTATATGAACAAATGGCACTGAATTCTACAAATATATAATACTTACTGTGCTAAACAGTATGCCAAGCGCAAGAGACAGAGCTGCGAAACGACACACATGTCCCCCCACCCCCATTCCCCTTAAGGAACCCAGAGTCTACAGGCACTGAATCAACATCTGGGGCAGGGTGTCCTCTGAATCCTGAGCACAGAGGTGAAGCTGATCAGTACAGAAGGTCTGACTGCTCAGCTGCAACACCAGCCCCTCTCAGGGCTCCCCAAGGCCCTGTTCCCACACCCAGCTTTCCAGGACTTGGGTTCTACTCAGTCTCAACCGCTGCCTTTTCCTCCTTCTCAAGCACTGTCTTCTGACCAGCTGCCATCTTGGAACCCACAGAGCAACAAGTCGACCTTTCTAGTCGTTTATTTTCAAATACGGAGGGACAGTGGTGGCCTAGGGCAGCAGGGGTAGGTGGGAGTGAGTGAGAAGATTCAGTTCAGTTCAGTCACTCAGTCGTGTCCAACTCTTTGTGACCCCATGAATCGCAGCACGCCAGGCCTCCCTGTCCATCACCAACTCCCAGAGTTCACTCAAACTCATGTCCATCAAGTCCGTGATGCCATCCAGCCATCTCATCCCCTGTCATCCCCTTCTCCTCCTGCTCCCAATCCTTCCCAGCATCAGAGTCTTTTCCAATGAGTTAACTCTTTGTATGAGGCGGCCGAAGTACTGGAGTTTCAGCTTTAGCATCATTCCTTCCAAAGAAATCCCAGGGCTGATCTCCTTCAGAATGGATTGGTTGGATCTCCTTGCAGTCCAAGGGACTCTCAAGAGTCTTCTCCAACACCACACTTCAAAAGCATCAATTCTTTGGTGCTCAGCTTTCTTCACAGTTCAACTCTCACACCCATACATGACTACTGAAAAAACCATAGCCTTGACTAGACGGACATTTGTTGGGAAAGTAATGTCTCTGTTTTTGAATATGCTATCTAGGTTGGTCATAATTTTCCTTCCAAGGAGTAAGCATCTTTTAATTTCATGGCTGCAATCACCATCTGCAGTGATTTTGGAGCCCCCCAAAATAAAGTCTGACACTGTTTCACCATCTATTTCCCATGAAGTGATGGTACCAGATGCCATGATCTTAGTTTTCTGAATGTTGAGCTTTAACACACACACTCATAGCTCAGTTGGTAAAGAATCTGCCTGCAATACAGGCAACCCTGGCTCAATTCCTGGGTTGGGAAGATCCACTGGAGAAGGAATAAGAGCCACTCTAGTGAGAAGATTAGGGGATAGATAACCACTAAGGAGCATGGAGTTTCCTTAGAGGGAAATAGTGAAAATGTTCTAAAATTGATGATAGTATTAGATGTACAACTCTGTGAATATACTAAAAGCAACTGTAAACTTTAAATAAGTGACATGGCATGTGAATTACACCTCAACAAAGTTGTTAAAAAATATGAATCAAAAAGCACCTAAAATTCAAGAGAACAGAAAAAGATCAGAATAAACTGAAGAAAAAAAAAAACTTGAAGAAACAGAGATTATTCAGAAAATGGGAGAGAATTCTTTGAAAGACCAATTATCCTTAGATTTGAGAAGATGCTGAGTCCGAAAATAGAATAGAGAGCTATGAAAAAGGAAAATTTCAAGAATGGGCTCTGACCAATTTAGAAACAAAATTTTTGTTGAGATATAAAAATTTCAATAAAGGTCTGGAAGATAAAGCCAAAGATAACTCTCAGAACATAAAGCAAAAGACCCAAGACACTAGAAACATCTAACCACCAGGACTTCCAGGACAAAAGAACAGAGAAAACAGATGAAACTGAATTAAAAGGAAAAAAATAAAGAAAAAATTTCCCAGAGATAAAGGAAGACAAGAGTCTTTAAAATGAAAGGATGTAGCATAAATGAAAAAAATCTATGCCTAGATACATCAACGTGAACTTTCAGAACATCAAAGAGAAGAATAGACCCTAAAAACTTACAGAAAGATAAAATGATGATCAACAAAGAAACCCAAATCCAAGTAGAATCAGAAATAAAAGATCTTAGAAGACAGGGTAGCAGGCTTTTAAAATGGCCATTGAAAGTCATTTTGATGAGAATTTTATATTTTAATTCTTCAAGAACAGGAGTACTAAATCTCCATCTAATAGAGTGGGAAACCAAGGAACATGCCTGAAGTGGATAGAATGAGAAATAGAAATTTTAGTATATTGCTTTAAGTTTCACAGGTATCCATTAAGGTAATTAAACAATATAATTTTGTAATAGAAAGGAAGAGGTAGGATAGAGAAAAGAGGATAGTATAAGGTAGAGTTTTAGTTTTTCTTAGCCAGGAGTTGATAATTTATTAGGTAATATACAAGAAACCTAAATCTAAAAACATTATTCAGAGGTATAAAAATAACTATTAGAAATACTGAAAACAGTAATGTTTTTTAAAAGCTGCTCTTAAGAAGCAACCTTGAAAGTAGGGAGGCAGAAGCCTTTTATTTAAAAAATAAGATATAAGGTTTTAAAAAAGTTTTAAAATCTAATTAATGGGACTTTTAAATACAAAGCCCCACAGCACCAAAGCGAGGCCAACACCTGTCACCCAAGTGGTGTGAAACTCACTCCTTCATGGTGTGTGGCTTTTGCGGTTGTTTGAGACTGAAAACTATCATCTTATTCTAAATGCCTCTTCTAGACATTCAAAATGTACACCAGTTTATTAAAAACCTTGAGAAGTTCTGCACAAAAGAAATCAGTTTAACTCCATCTGAAAGCAGGTCAATTCACTGAAAGATAAATTTGATGAATTATTTGCTGATTTTAACAAATTTACCAACTGCCATTTTTTTCCTTCAAGACATGACTTATAGTGGGAATGTCTTCAAAGCTTCAACAGAAATGTTCAAGTGGCAAAGAAGTATTAAACTTGCAAAAAGTTAGTAAAATATAAATTAGTAGAAATGGATACTTTCCCACAAATAAGATTGTTTAGGCTGCTTCTGGTTTCTTTTGGATGTTTCTGAATGTTGTTTTTAAGTTTGTTTAAAATGTCAAGCATGTAAAGTTTGTGTATTCCCTAATTCCTTCAGTGGCTTAGCCAGTTTAGTATTTCTAGCAGTTAAACATGTAAATTAAATATAAATTCAAAGGCCCCCTAAAGATATTAGAATTTTAAAGTAATTTAAGTTGAATTTAATTCTAAATTGATAGAAATACAGAACTAAGGCTAATAAGCTTTTTAGGAATTGGCAAATGAACCTTAGAAAGAATGTTAAAAATGCTTAAGTTTTTTTTAAAAAATGACATTTTGAAAGCATAGAAGAAAATCAAATACAGCTGAAACAATCCTGTCACATATGAAATGTCGAATCATTCGATAGAAAACGTGTACTATTTCAAGTAGGGATTTTTCAAATAAACTGAATTTTGTTTTTGCTAGCATTCCAGAATTTGTATTTTCCCAACATCTTGGAGAACATCTCAGTATTAATTCATATTCAGAAAAGTATCTTTCAGCGTCCGTTCATCAGACTGAACTTTTTTTTATAAAAGCTGCTAGATCATCACTGGTAAATTTGGCATATGTGGCAAACAGGTCTATCATGGAACTGGTGTTTGGTGAGCTGGCTACCAGTAATTGATTTTCAGCAAATTGACCTGAAGCCATTTTTTTTTTATCCTACCTTTTCCCAGACTCACTTGACCAGAATCTTTTTTCACATCAGATCAAGAGAATAATTGTCCCCAGGGAACATACTTTGGGAAACATAACAAGAATGGGGTCAGGTGTGTGCATCAGAGGTCCTGGGGAAGAGCAGATCCTGAGTTCATTAGAAACTGATAACAAGGGAACTAATGAGAAAAGGTACTTAATGTTTACCCAGATGTCACATTTTTATAAATCTGCAAACTCTTATGTTCTATTCATCCATTTCTAAGTGTGAAAAATGCCACAGTTTCTATTAAATTTTAAAATTAAACCTTGTATTGTCATAGAAAACTAATGGGTGAGAATGAAGCGTCAGCTTTCTTCTCCTTCCATGTTCTTTGGATCTGAGAAGCAGCATGCCTCCACACCTTAATTCCTTCCTACTCCCAGTGGCCTCTGTGATAACAGCCAGCACAGGGCTAGGAGCGAAAAAGGCAACATTCGGGGCAGAGATCACACACTGACAAGCCCACCGGGACCGAGAGGATGCGGCTGAGTGAAGCTGAAGCTGGCCTGGTCAGGGAACGGCGGGAACCTCGGCAATGGACAGAGCACAAGCCAAGTTTAAAAAGCCACTGCTGCCCTGCCCAGCGAGTAATGCTTCGGGGATATGGATCCACTGTCACCGGACTTCCAACTTCCCAAGCAAAGCTAGAAATTCAGGCTTTTTAAAGTATAAAAATCTCTCACTTTCTAGAGGTTAGCAACTGTTCCAATTTAAAACAAACGCAACTGATGAGAAATGTATCCTTTAAAATATATATGAATGAATGTGTGTGTGTGTATGTATCAGTGTATATGTATGCATACATATAACGTAAGCAATATCACTCTGTGAAAGTATTAGTTGCTCAGCCATGTCCGACTCTTAGTGATCCCCATGGACTGTAGCCTGCCAGGCTCCTCTGTCCATGGGCTACTCCAGGCAAGAATACTGGAGTGGGCAGCCATTCTCTTCTCCAGGGGATCTTCCTGACCTGAGATCAGGAAGGACTCAAACCCAGGTTTCCTGCATTGCAGGCAGATTCTGCACCTTCTGAGCCACCAAGGAAGCCTCACTGTGTTTTATATATATATATATATATATATATATATATATAAAAAATATATATACACACAGATCCCCTGGTGGCTCAGATGGTAAAGCGTCTGCCTACAATGCAGGAGACCCAGGTTCAATCCCTGGGTTGGGAAGATCTATTTTCTCTATACATTATTATATTTACTATTCTACCACCTACAAAGTTATAGAAAAATATTATAAGCTATCAAAGCTACACTTACCCTCAGGATGTTCTCTTAGAGCCAGGCAGAGGAAGGAAAATTATGTATCATTCATAACTTAATGATAACTGAGGCAACAGAAAATCAGAGTTGAGTTGGTTGTTTTTGTACTTTATTTGTGACTAAAACTTAAGAAGTTTTGGAGGGTTCTTAAACTCACAATCTGAGCCAAAAGGCACATTAAAGCTCATCTGGACAAGCTTCCCACCTAATAAGGGAATTATTTTGATAAAATTCCAAATGATGGTCACCTGTTGTGTACACACTTCCAAAGATGGGTAATTTACTACTCTTCAAAACAGAATGGGCCACCATGGGACACTTGAGTTGTCATGAACTGCTCTTCCTAATATCCTGGCATGCCAAGTGTCGTCTCCTAATTCCAAGTCAGACATTCTAGTTCCTCCTCCTTGTGTTATGAGGAGGAGTCTACTCCCTTCCTACACTACAGCTCTTTAACAATTTGAAAACTTGAACGGGTCTCGTTCACAAAGTCTCTTCATCTTGTTGTAAAACCTCTCCATTTTTCATCTGCCATTTCCCATATAATGTCTCTACAAGATTCTTCTCATTCTGGTTACTCTCAGTGAGGAACTCTCTAGACACAGTGTGGTGGATGGGTGTATACAGTCTCTTCCAATTACCTACAATCATGCAGTATACAGGCTCAGCTGGTAAAGAATTGGCCTGCAATATGGGAGACCTGGGCTTGATCCCTGGGTTGGGAGGATCCCCTGGAGAAGGGAAAGACTACCCACTCCAGTGTTCTAGCCTGGAGTATTCCATGCACTGTATAGTTGATGTGGTTGCAAAGAGTCGGACACGACTGAGTGACTTGCATGTGCAGTATAAGGCGGCATCATCTTTCTCGGCCACTGCACTGCACTCGCCTCCTGCAACCCCCCCATAGAGAGCAGTGCGGATTCTTTATATTATATGAGCCAAGAAGTCCCGTTCAAACTGGCTGATAAAAAATGACATCTATCAGCCTAAGTGTTGTGTAACTCAATATTATACGGCTGAATTTGGTTTCAGACAATGCTTAAACAATGGGAACCAGGATCTCTCTCCACTCCTTCCCTGTGCTTCCTGGGTTTCATCTCCATTCTCTCTCTTTATAACCTAGCAGCTTGCATCTCCTGCAGCCATATGCTTCCTCTATCATAAGGCATAGGAAAGGGAAGTTTACTTAGATTTGCAAATAAAAGTCTAAGGATAGACCATCATTGGCTCTAACTGGTCTGGCTTGAGTCAGGAGACCAGAGAAATATGATTTTCTAGCTTAAGCTAATCATGAACTGCCCCCGTGGTCAACCAATCACATATAAACTATATGGCTAGGACATCTGAGATTCTATTAAGAAAAAGAACAGAGGAATTAATGCTGGTGGGGCATCCAAAAATTATCTACTACAAAATACTACAAAAACTCTCCAGCTAGTTACTGAATTTTTCATCACAAATGCAGACTTTTCCGTGTATCCCTGTTTAAGTTCATGTTGTTGGTATTGGCCAAATGTTTCTAATTAAGGAGATAATTCTGAAGTTTGGTTTAGTCCTCCAAAGTATTAATTATTCTACTCAGCTTTGCATCCCTTGCAAATTTGATATACATAGCTCCTATGTATTCATCTCATTAAGTCTTCAATAAAAATGTTGATTCAGAACCAAAAAAGTGAAGCTTTGAGGCAGATACCATTATATCTTTGCCCAAAGGAGTCTATCAATCTGTTAATGGCTACAGTTCAGAAATGGATGTCTAAAAGGCATAAACCAACTTTACTAGCCCATTTTTTCCCATCTACAGGAAAAGTACCAGAAGACATTATTAAACTCCTTGATGAAATCAAGGTGTACTCTTTCTGCAGCACCTCCAAACTGGATGCAGTCTTCTGGTTATGTTCCTTGGTGCCAACAGCCAGAAACAGGTAATACACACAGGGACTGGAAAACCTGCACACGATGGATCCCAGGCTGCCACTGGGCACACGTCCTTACACAACTTCTCTGCCTCAGGTCGGGCCTCACCAGCACCCTGACCCATCCGTTGCTCTTACAGCAAACAGACTTCTTAAGCAGCTAGCTTGTGTTCTGGTCCAACTGAATCCTGCTGCTCCTTTTAAAATTCTGGGAATCTGCTCTTGCAGAACTTCATTCCTAATTCATAACTTTAACGGTAAAATGCTGCCTTTTCTTTCTCTCCCATGTCATAACTTAGAACAATGTGAATCAGTCGTAAGTATACATATATCCCTTCCCTCTTAAATCTCCCTCCCACCCCCATTTGCTCCCAATCACCCTCCTCTAGGTTGTCATAGAGCACTGGGCTGAGCTCCCTATGCTATATCTATTTTACACAGGCTTCCTAAGTGGTACAAATGGTAAAGAATCCCCCTGCAGGAGATTCAAGAGACGTGGGTTTGATCCCTGGGTGGGGAAGATCCCCTGGAGTAGGAAATGGCACCCCACTTCAGTATTCTTGCCAGCAGAATCCCATGGACAGAGGAGCTTTGCAGGCTACAGACCATGGGGTCACAAAGAGTTGGACACATGTGAGCACCATCTATTTTACACATGGTAATATATATGAATTTCTTTCCAAAATTTTTACTAGATCATTTCTGAGTACACTAGTACAGTGGAGAACATTCTACTTTGTCCATCATTCACATCAGTCATTCATCATGACTTTTGATTCACTTGGATCAAAAGTCCAAGCTTTTGAATACTCTCTGTCCATCCCACACCTTGTTACTGGAAGGGCTGCCAGCACACCAACTCCCTTGGTGCAAGCAGCAAAGGGCATGAGACCCAAAGGTGCCAAACAAGTCCACCCAAAACACATACCCTTAAATGTGCAGCTAGAGGGACTTCCCTGGCGATCCAGTGATTATGACTTCCCATTTCCACTGCAGGGGGTGCAGGTCTGATCTCTAGTCAGGGGACTAAGATCCCACGTGCTACATGGCATGGCCCAAAAAATTTAGAGCTAGAGGAAATACATCTTCTTTTGTCACAGAGCTAGGAGAACGTGAACAGGGGCCACTGGAAGCCATCTTCTCTACTGCACTGTGGGGAGATGGCCTGTGTGGGAAAGAATGAAAGCAATAGAGGAGGGCACAGAGAGAAACAGATGTGGGGAGAAGAGAAGGGAAGGGCTGGGAGTAAGAGAGGCAGAGACCCTGGACCCAGCCTGGATCCCTGACTTCGGTCACAGTAACTCCGTCCCTGGCTGAGCGGTTCTGTGGGCAGCAAACTCCCTTCAATGCTTAAGCAGCCTGAGTTGGGTTTCTGTCACTTGTAACAAAAAGAATCATGATAGATTCATGTAGCAGGACGGCAAGGTGGTGGAGCTGGAAAGACTACTCAGCTGTCTACAGTGTAGTAACAACCCAGGCTTTTATGATCAAGCAGATCCGGGGTCAAGCCGACTCAAACACTCTTCTGGAAAAGTATAATCACTATAAAATAAATAAATGTAAGGCCCGAGCCTGAAGCCCAGCTCTGCCACCGAGTTGGCAAGTCACCTAGGTCTCATCCTCAGCCTCCGCATGTGGAGGACAGGGCAGGCTAACTTCCTGCTCACTGTGCTGGGAGGATGAGAGGGACGAGCAAGCTGCCTGCTCCACAGACGGCTCTTACTAAATAAGAGCAATTACTTTCAGTTGAGGGAAGCTGAAAGGTGGAGGAGAGCTCTTACCGTCCTCTCACCCGGCCCTCTCAAAAGATGGTACTAAAGGATAGCTGGCGGATGCTTCTGTGACGGCTAAATCCGATTTATCTCATTCCGGGAGGATATTACGGTGATAGTTCCCATCACAAGCAAGAGCAGATTTGTTTCTCTTTAATTCTGAAGGGCAGTGTAATCGCGTGATTGGTGTGCTTTGTGTAGGAAGCGCCACTTCCATCAGCCACGCATTCTTTGTAGAGCCGGTGCTGTCTCCACTCCCCTCGCGGCCCCCAGGGCCCCGCCCTCTGCCCTGTTCAAGGCTACAGACAGCCACCCCCTTGCACGCCAGTTTCCCCGTCCCGGGCTGGGTTGCATCCCTTGAACATATCACACATTTTTTTTTTTCCCCCAAGCAGTATGCTGGTGGCTCACACTGTAAAGAATATGCCTGCAATGCAGGAGATATTGGATCCCTGGGTTGGGAAGATCCCCTGGAGAGGGATATGGCTACCCATTCCAGTATTCGTGCCTGGAGAATTCCATAGACCGAGGCTACTGTCCATGGGGTCCAAAGAGTCCCACAGGACTCAGCGACTAACACTTTCACTTTTCATGCTCTCATGAGCTTATGAGCTTTGAACTATCTAGGCGGAAGGATATTGTTCCAGCGCAAAATAACCTGGCTCTCTCAAGAACTGGGTCCTATCATTTTGGGGGCTATTTACTCCCCATCTTTCACTTATTTCAAGGACCTCTTACTGTTCCTTACAAATGCCATCACCATTCTCTGTAAGTGATCAAATGTATGAGGCTTGATAAATCAGCTTTACTTGTGCAATTTAATCCAAGGTCCATTCATCTATCCTTGGAGAATTTCTGAAAACTCAGTATGGACTTCACTCAAATACACAGATAAATAGAATGTGAGTCTGTGGATCAAAACATTTTTGTTTAATTATAAAACATGTATTTATATGAAATTAAGGTTGGTTTTCATGGATTCTTTTTGAATCTTCTGAAGCTGTATCTGCCACTTCCCATTTCTCAGGCCTGCCTGATTTTCCGTTGGCTCCCTACAGAGGAAAATGGGATATATATATACACATATATATATCCCCCCCCCCCCCACACACACACACTTTCTCTTCCAAGAGCTGAGAAAAAGGAAAAGAGATAGTAGCTAAGTGCCTGCAGGGGCAGCCAAGCAAGAGATTGATTCAACAGGAGAAATTCAACGCATCCCAAAAGATTCCCTAGGATTTGATATCCTGCTGCTCAGGGTACAATTTGTTGTAATAAGAAACAGAAGATTTCTGTCAGCAAAGTCAAAGTACTCAGCGATGGCTTGTGAAAGTTTAAAAAAAATGCGAAATGGAATGAGAAATGTTTTTCTTCTGGAAATGCTTTCATAAACAGGAGGACTGAACACCATTTCTCAGAGGATACACACTTGTGAACGCAGAAGATGAAATGCCTTCCGGTGCACGTACCTGATCCCAGGGTGGAGCGTGGTTTTCATCTGACGCCACAGGGAGGTTGTTTACTGAGCAACAGAGGAGAGGTAGGTCCTATGTCCCCACCCGGCCTGGGGTCTCTAGAGTCAAAGTTAGAGTGGGAACAGATGAGGTTGGCCTGAGGCTGCAGGATTTTCTTGTCTGAGAGGAGGAATGTGGCTATGGGCAATGAGCTGATCTAACAACTCAAGCATGG
>SJYT01070233.1:62438-120067 GCA_006410635.1 Cephalophus harveyi | reverse complement strand
GGGGGTAGGATGGGGGGTTGAATAAAGGTCAGCAAAGATTGCAACACTAGGATCCAGGGCAAAGCAGAAGGTGGGGCCTCTGAAAGATGATCGGGGGTGGCCCTCCTATAGCCAGGAGACAAACATCAGAAGCGTACGGCCAAGAGGCAGGAGGAAGCATGGGTTTTATGTGTGTTCTGCTATGAACAGCATGTTGGGGCAATGTGTGGGTAACCTTCTCTTCCAGCAGGGGCTGTACATATACCAGCAGTGCCCAGCTATTTGGGAATAGCCAGGTTGGATGAAGACTTGGTTTGTGAAGCTGGCCCATGACCTAGGCCTGTCTAGAGCTAGGAGCTCTGGCAAAATCTGCAGCCCTGGTTCAGAGGCCAGAGAGCCTGGGGTGGCAGCGACGGACAGAGGAACCGCTACATCGAGGAGAATGGGTGGGCTCGTGGCCACCCCTCATCTCTTTCAGAGACTGTCAGAGCCTCATGCCAACTCCAAGCACAGACTGTCCTTTATTTCTTTCAGAACTAAGACCACAAAGCTGGGTTATTCTCATGTAACTGGAACCATCCAGCACACTGTCAATAAATAGGTCTTTCCCCAGACATACAGGCAGCATCTTCTGCAAGATGGCTAGAGTGAAAGGGAAGTTAGGGTACTTTTAGAGGAGTGGACCACTGAAGGTGAGATGTTTTTTTTTCTGTTGCCCCAAGAAAAGTACAGTGAGAGAAACTGCTTATCCTGCTCTCCTTTCTTCTACCAACAGAATCACACTAGCTCCAGGTTATGCACTCCTGGAAACGGGAGTCACTAGGCATGAGCTCAAGTCAGTAGCTTAGGAAACACACGTGCACCCGAACTGCTGCAGCTCATCGGAGGTGCTGTCCTCCCTGTCCTCCTTCCCCTCTCTGCCTTTGCATTTTCCTATTGCTGTATTTCTGGATTCTATATTAAAAGAGCCCTCTGGGGGCCTCCCTGATGGGTGGTGAAGAGGTCTCCTGCCAAGGCAGGAGACACGGGATCGATCCCTAAGCCAGGAACAGCCCACATGCCACAGGGCAACTGAGCCCACACTCCACAGCTGCTGAGCCCGTGCTCAAGAGCCCGGGGAGCTGCAACTACTGAGCCTGGGTACCTAGAGCCTGTGCTCCGCGACAAAAGAAGCCACTGCAATGAGAAGCCTGTACACCACCAGCGAGTAGCTCGCACAGTAACGAAGACCCAGCCTAGCCAAAAACAATAAATTTTCTTTTTTTTTTTTTTCAAAAAGAGAGTCTTTTGGTATTAAAGGTCTGCTATTAAATGGGTAAAATTAAGAGCACTTTGATCTCAATCTTCCCCCACGGCCATGCAGGCGGTCACTGCCTCACGCCAAGATAAGAGGCGATGGCTAAGAAATGAAGCTCATAGAACTGGCAGCAAAGAGAGAGGCCGTGATTAGAGGTATCGGGTAATTCTGTGCTTTACACAAACATGCACACAGGGCTCAAAATCTTACACAGAGGGTTGGCCACCGAAGATACTTTAATTGAAAATTACAGTGTATAAAAAAAAAAAAAATGACTAAGTGGCTAAGGGATTACTGTCCACATCAGTGAGCAGAGAATAAAACATTTGTTCATTCATTGGGTGAAATAATTCTGTAAACCTCAGCATGGAAGATAGATGGCAAACACGGTAAGCGAACAGAGCACTGGGTGAAACTCAGATGCTCACCTCCGCTCCTGGATGGAGACCTGGCTTGGCTTGACTTTCTGGGTCCTCCTTTGTGAGTGTGGCTGAGGGAAGTCTTACCACACAAGACCCTGCGGTCTAGGGATGAGCTTCAGCGACAGGGATATGGAGGGGAGCATCCTCCGGGAGCCATCTCACAAGGTCTGTGTGACACGGAGATGTGAAGGAACAGCAGAGCAGGCCCAGGGAAGTGCTGAGTGAGTGACTGCCCCCGGGGAACGTGCACTCACATGCCCTGCTGGCTCCCGGACTAGAAGGTCATATTGGTGGATGACAAAAACCCCACAAAAGACCAACTGTACGTCTTCAGGAGAAAAGCCAGTTTGAAAACAGTAGTAAAAGGTACTGCTCTGACGAAGCCTTACATTTCATTAACTTATCTGCTGAAGCTTCTAAGGGAAAGGTTTAAAAATTACTGGCAAAATGAAAATGGAGGCGGCTGCTATGTAATTACTGGCAATGTCTGATTTACAGACTCTTACTTGTAACTATGTCATGTACACAAACCACTAGCTGCATTTTACTTCTGTTCTTCACACTTTTTTTTTTTTTTTTCTGACAACAAAGCACAGAAACTGACCTAAGATGAAATTACTCTTTCATGCTTTCTTTCCCCTGAGGAGGATTTCACACCCCCTTTCTCTGATCATGGCACCATCATCTACGCACTCATGCTTAAGATCCTTCATCATGCCTATTCTTCTGTGTCTTTAAAGGTAATTTACAAAATGTCATACCCAGCACTACTTGTGGACAAGTAAATCAGTCCAAGCAAACCTCACTCTATAAGAACAGACCTTGATCAGGGAAATGAGAAGGTCCTTATATATTGTGAAATGAATTTAAATCAGATATCATCAAGATCATGCCATCCATTCTTAATCCTTTGGAAGAGAGAGAGACATTTTGGTGGATGGGGGATACAAATTGGTAATAGTTATCTACATTGAAAATGAACATCACCTTTGCTAGAGCAAATTAGCATTTAAGGAATTTATCATGTGGACTCACCCTATGGATTCAGTCACACTGGAACACAAGGACACAAGTACATGGCTGTTAATCATAGTATTATTTGACATGGTAAACATACATGGAAACCAGAGGGACGAATTATGGTACACTTCCCTGGTGGCTCAGAGGACAAAGCGTCTGCCTGCAATGCAGGAGACCCGGGTTCGATCCCTGGGTTGGGAAGATCCCCTGGAGAAGGAAATGGCAACCCACTCCAGTATTCTTGTCTTGAGAATCCCATGGACAGAAGAGCCTGGCTGGCTACAGTCCACGGGGTCGCAAAGAGTCGGACACGACTGAGTGACTTCACTTTCACTATGAGATGATATACTAGCTGTCTGTTATAGAGAATAGGTACAGAATGAGGCCCAGATGTCCACATTGGTTATAAAGTGAAAAAAGTCAGTTATGGAACATGAGACAGAGAGAGACCCTATTTTTTTCCCTTCTCTCTCTTCCACAGATTAGAATTCCACTGGCTTCTGTGTTCTTTTTCGCCTTCTCACCTTTCTTTCCCCACCCACCAGGCTAGTAGGCATATTTAATAGATCAGGATGGGGACCAAGTCTCTTCCTAAGAAAGACAAGAAGAAGAGAGAAAGTGATGAAAGGAGAGGAAAGTGAGGAAAGAAGGGAATAGTGGGGCTTTGAAATATATTCAGATGAGCGCCTCACACATTGAAAAGTTCAGAAAGAAACTCACCATGGCCATCGTCAGGGAGTAGGACGGGAGTGTGAAAGATGACGGTGGTTTTTTGCCTTTCCATTGTTTTGAAAATGTCCTTTCCTAAAAGTATACATTATTCTTCCCATAAAAATTAACAGAATGTGCAAATATCTTGAAAGTACTCCTTGAAGCCTTAAAAGCCTATTTCCATATCATCCTCTGGTTCTTAAAGAAAATCAAGTTTCATTTGTATTTGACACAATTTAAATCTTAGTTTTTAAAACTATGTACAATTTTGTTTTTTGTATTTCTTTCTTTCTGTCTTTTTTTAATTTATGGCCTACATTGATGATGCTGAGCAGACTTTCACAGGCTGGTCCAGGGGACCTCAGCATGATCTGTAACAACTTCAATAAGAAAATTCTTTTCAAGTTCTAAACTACCAACTGGCAAACTAACTTGCAGGACCCAATTTATCATATGGGTGAGATTTGACCGAATTAAATTTTTAAATAAAATTTGTGAAGTATCTTTAACTTACTTTCATTCTGCTTAATGTCTGCAGTGCTAAGGGACAGATGACCCTGCATATATAATCAGAGATAACGTACACAGATACCCTCAGGGGACATATTATGAGTCAATACTAAAGATTACACATTTTGTCCTATATGAATTAATTCTAAATTGCTTTATGGAACATAAAGAACTTAATATTTTATGTTGCATCATAAAAGGAACTTCTATTGAGTAAAAATAAGTGGAGTGGCAAGAAGGGAGTTGAGGGCAATGCATTGATGAGAATTGGATAAAAATGGAATAATGGACACCTTCTCTCAGGTTGGCAGTTACGAGTTCACCAAGGTCAGCAGTGACAAAATCTCTATGAGAGTCTTGACCTTAATCTAGTTGTTGAAAACGGTAATATCAACATTGTAAACCTGTTACAGCAGACAGTAATTCAGTCACCTCTCAGTAACACATGCCTAACTGCCCATGTCCTTGGCTACAGGTGGACAAAAAGCGCCCCCCTCCCCGCCCCGAGCATCTGCTGGGCTTGCCTGGTGGCTCAGATGGTAAAGAATCTGCCTGCAATGCAGAAGACTCTGGTCAGGAAGATCCCCTGGAGGAGGAACTGGCAACCCACTTCAGTATTCTTGCCTGGAGAATTCCACAGAGGAGTCTGGTGAGCTACAGTCCATGGAGTTGCAAACAGTTGGACATGACTGAGGGGCTAACACAATAAAACAAAGCGCATCTGCTGGGAGATGGTGTAGACTGCTGAGTCCCTCACCTATGGCCCACTGCCCACTTTGGGATTCCCACCTCACAGTTTACGATTGTTAAAGGGCTTGAGGGGAAAAAGGACCAAGTCAGCCAGCATCCACCCCTCTCTCCTTTCTCTTAACTCTGTTGGTTGGGTTACTCCTCTCCTCCTTCTCTGCTACAGCTCTGAAAGCAAACCGTTCAGTTCCCACTCATTTGAAGTGGATCGCTGCAGATCTGATTTCTTGAAATACAGAACACTGCAGAGCAACCCTGTAACAAGCTCCAGGAGGAAAAACAGAGGGAAGCTTGGAAACATGTCACCCAGCCTGAGAACAGAGGGTACATTTACAGAGTGAACATGACCTGCCAAACACCAGAGAAACATAAGCAAATTTATTCCAAACAACATGGAGTACATTCTGGTGGATTTGGCCTCACTTACAAGAAAGGCCTCTTTGTTTGATTCAAATTTAAGTTGGTGAAACTGCCAGTTAATGAAGGGGTAAGAAAGTCCTTCAGAGAAGCCTCAGTGGGTATAGAGAAAAGAGGATTCAAAAGTACGTGCAGAAGGAGCTCCCTCAAAGGCATGCTGCCTTCTTAATGAATCAGGGGACCAATGTATGTTTCTGCACTGGGGGCAGGGGCGGCTTGGCTACAGAAAGGAAGGGGAGGATGGATAGGAAGGGTCAGTGTGTGTCCAGCCCAGCCAGCAGCATGGGGTGAGTGGCTGCCAAGGGGGTCTGGAGGAAGGAGGATTTTCTGTCTCCTGGCTGGCATCCATTCACTCATCAGGCAGCCTGCAGTTCAGCGTCCTGAGACCTAACCCTGAGTTCAGAGAGGTAACGCAAACCATCCCCAACCTGCCTTTCATTGCAACACAGAGGCTCAGAAAGTGAACGAAGCCTTATCTCTTTGTATTCAATTCCTATTTTCTGAGAACCCACAAGATTCATCATACCTAACAGACATTTCACGCTCATGGGAAAGTCTACAGTCTCAGCCCTCAAGGCAATCTCTTATAAGTCTGATTAAAGCTGACTCACAGTCTGGATTCCAAAGCTGTTCAACCACAAGGCAGTGGAAGAAACCACCTAGAGAAGCTCTGAAAAACGCCCTCAGGGCCACCTGGGTGCTGTGGCTGGCCTGTGGACTTCTGCCATGCACCTGGCTGGTGGGTCTGCACCATCTTTAGGTTCTTCTCTGTCTGCACCATGCTCCTGGCTTCCTGACCAAGCATGTCATTTCCAGCTTCCTTCCTTTGCCTGAACCCATATCCTAGACCCTGGACTTGCTTCTGTTCTTATCATGTGGATCCTGGTAACTTCCCCGCTCCATTGTCTTCCGAGGCTCTTCCTCAAGTGCAGACAAGTGGCACCCTGGGCTCTACTTCCCTCTCCTCCTTCCCCGAGGACCACTCCCCTGCCTGTTGTCCATGTTGCATAAGTTTAGACTGGATCCTCCCTCTGCTCAGTCCCTTAGGGCTGACATCATACGGTCTTCAGAGTTGAGAAACTCGACATCTGCCTGTAACAGCGCCTCTGCTACCCCCAGGAAACTACCCCCTACCTGCAACCCCTGCAGGTCTCGGATGCTTTCAAGGCACCTTCACCACACTCAGTGACCTTGTTTCATGCTGGAGATGGCTATTCCAACCTCAGATGGTGGTATGTATGTCTCTGTGTCCTTTCTTCTAGACTGATCTATCTCATCTTCCAGACTTAGGTTCTCCAGTTCAGTTCTGTTGCTCAGTCGTGTCTGACTTTGCAATCCCATGGACTGCAGCATGCCAGGCTTCCCTGTCCATCTCCCGGAGTTTACTCAAACTCATGACATCGGTGATGTCATCCAACCATCTCATCCTCTGGTGTCCCCTTCTCCTCCTGCCTTCAATCTTTCCCAGCATCAGGGTCTTTTCCAATGAGTCCGTTCTTCCCATCAGGTGGCCAAAGTGTTGGAGCTTCAGCTTCAGCATCAGTCCTTCCAATGAATATTCAGGACTGATTTTATTTAGGATTGACTGGTTGGATATCCTTACAGTCCAAGAGACTCTCAAGAGTCTTCTCCAACACCACAGTTCAAAAGCATCAATTCTTCTTTGCTCAGCTTTCTTTATAGTCCAACCCTCACATCCGTACATGACTACTGGAGAAACCCCAGCTTTGACTAGACGGACATTTGGTGGTAAAGTAATGTCTCTGCCTTTTAATATGCTGCCTAGGTTGGTCATCGGAGAAGGCAAGGCAACCCACTCCAGTACTCTTGCCTGGAAAATCCCATGGATGGAGGAGCCTGGGAGGCTGCATTCCATGGGGTCGCTAAGGGTCAGACACAACTGAACGACTTCACTTCACTTTTCACTTTCATGCATTGGAGAAGGAAATGGCAACCCACTCCAGTATTCTTGCCTGGAGAATCCCTGGGACGGGGGAGCCTGGTGGGCTGCCGTCTAAGGGGTCGCACAGAGTCGGACATGACTGAAGCAGCTTAGCAGCAGCAGGTTGATCATAGCTTTTCTTCCAATGGAGCAAGTGTCTTCTAACTTCATGGCTGCAGTCACCATCTGCAGTGATTTTGGAGCCCCCCAAAATAAAGTCTCTCACCATTTTCATTGTTTCCCCATCTATTTGCCAGAAGTGATAGGACCAGATGCCATGTTCTTATTTTTCTGAATGTTGAGTTTTCAGTTCAGTTCAGTCGCTCAGTCGTGTCTGACTCTCTGCGACCCCATGAATCGCAGCATGCCAGGCCTCCTTGTCCCTCAACAACTCCCAGAGTTCATTTGGATTCATGTTCATCGAGTCAGTGATGCCATCCAGCCATCTCATCCTCTGTTGACCCTTTCTCCTCCTGCCCCCACTTTCATCAAGAGGCTCTTTAGTTCTTCACTTTCTGCCATTAGGGTGGTGTCATCTGCATATCTGAAGTTATTGATATTTCTCCCAGCAATCTTGATTCTAGCTTATGCTTCATCCAGTCCAGCATTTCTCATGATGTACTCTGCATGTAAGTTAAATAACTGGGGTGACAATATACAGCCTTGACATACTCCTTTACTGATTTGGAACCAGTCTGTTGTTCCATGTCCAGTTCTAACTGTTGCTTCCTGACCTGCATACAGATTGCTCATGAGGTAGGTCAGATGGTCTGGTATTCCCACCTCTTTAAGAATTTTCCACAGTTTGTTGTGATCCATACAGTCAAAGGCTTTGGCGTAGTCAATAAAGCAAAAGTAGATGTTTTTCTGGAACTCTCTTGCTTTTTCCATGATCTAGCAGAAGTTGGCAATTTGATCTCTAGTTCCTCTGCCCTTTTCTAAATCCAGCTTGAACATCAGGAAGTTCATGGTCACGTTCTGTTGAAACCTGGCTTGGATAATTTTGAGTATGACTTTACTAGCATGTGAGATGAATACAATTGTGCAGTAGTTTGAATATTCTTTGGCATTTCCTTTCTTTGGGATTAGAACAAAAACTGACCTTTTCCAGTCCTGTGGCCACTGCTGAGTTTTCCAGATTTGCTGGCGTATTGAGTGCAGCACTTTCACAGCATCATCTTTTAGGATTTGAAACAGCTCAACTGGAATTCCATCACCTCCACTAGCTTTAGGGTGTTCAGTTCAGTCGCTCAATCGTGTCCGACTCTTTGCAACCCCATGAATCGCAGCTTTAGGGCTTAGCCCATTGCAAACCAGGGTCCCACACCCTCCAGTGCCAAACTCTCAGCACCAGACTTTAACACTGCTATTCCTCCCAAAGCTTCTCTGATCTGGGGTGAAACACACACTGGCCTGGAGGAGCTGAGACTAGTCAAGAAACAATGAGCAACAGTTCCTTCCTCTGACTCAGCGATGTGTTTGAGAGGGCTGTCTCCCTGCTCTCCAGCTTGGGTCATAAGGCGGTTAGGAGGTCAAATGATTCAAGTGAAGGCACCCCAAGAACCATGAAGCCCTGAGAAGTGAAAGAAACCAGCGTTGCTGTCAGCCAGATGGAGGGCCCCACACCGCGTCCATCAGCAGAGCTAACGCCACAGCCCCAGCGCACAAGCTGCGTCTGTGCTGCACTCCTCTCTGCCCCCCTTGCCCCGGGCCCTGCACTTGCCCTTGCCACCTCGAGCAGCACACTTTATTAGAATCACTGGCTTCACATAGAGACAGCATCTCACCAGTCCCTGCACAGACACAGCGCCTGACACATGGAAGGAACTTCATAGATGACGAATGAACGCATCAGTGAACAAAGGTTTGGCTTTACACATCAAGCGAGCAGCAGATGCAGCACTCTTATAAAGCAGCTCTGATGAGCATGAGGTCACATTTTCGAGTCTTTGCCCCTTACTCTAGCCTGTCCCCTCGACTCACCTGTAAGGCTCCATGGTCCGGATGCCGTAGAACAGCGCCTCCTCCAGCAGCCCGAGGTTGATGCAGGCGTCCATGGCGCAGTCGAGCACCTTCAGCTGGTAGATGTTGATATCAGGAAGCCGCTCAGCGTTACTGCTTATGATCGACTGGCACATGGCCAGAACCTGTTCCCACTCTGTTATTAACCTCAGTTAAGGATTCATTGTGTTCATTAAGAGAAAACAAAAGTGAAATGAGATTCTCTACAAGGCTGAAGAGCTCCCAGGCACAGGAGGGAAGGAAGTGCCCATTATTTTGCACAAATGAGCTGCCTGAAAACACACTTGAGAAACAAAAACATGTAAGTGGGTCTCAGCGAAGGAATTCTGTTTACATCAACAAGCCATCTTCCAACCAAGCCTGTGCTTTGGGGGCTTAGATTTTCAGAGAGCCATTCTTTCCTCCTAGTCCTACTAGATGAATTCTCCTGAAACCTAGTCCTCAAATGAACGCAGCTACTTATTAAACTCAGCTAAAGACTAAGTTCACTTTATAATTATTTACTCTGTTAGCTGCTGTTTCAAAACGCATCTGAAATTAAAGAAGCTTTAGAGAGATTCCTTTTAAAAAAGGAGGAGCTCATTTTTGCTTCTGTGTCATTTGAACCTTGGGCATATATGAAACCAAAAACACAACCCATAGGCACACACAAGGGAAAGCAATTGAAAGAAATCCATTCCACTGGATCTCAAATTTTTTGAGTATAAAACAAAAGTGATCCAAGTCTATACTTAAACAACGTGTGTGTGCTCAGCCAAATCTACTTCTTCTAGCATTCAGACTCTCAGGGCACTGCTTTCCAACACATTAGTAAACAGTTTAAATACACCAATCAAGTCAACTGTGTGAGTGGGAGCTCGTATCTTTCTTTTTTAACTTTTTATTTTATTTTGTATTGGGGAGGGGCTTCCCTGGTGACTCAGATGGTAAAGAATCTACCTGCAATGCAGGAGACCTGGGTTCGATTCCTGGGTCAGAAAGATACCCTGGAGAAGGGAATGGCAGCTCCCTCCAGTAGTCTTGCCTGGAGAATTCCATGGACAGAGGAGCCTGGGGGGCTATAGTCCATGGGGTGGTAAAGAGTTGGACACGACTCAAGAACTATCACTAACATTACAGCCAATTAATGTTGTGGTAGTTTCAGGTGAAGAGCAAAGGGACCCAGCATTACATATACATGTATCCATTCTCCCCTAAACTCCCAAGAGCTCATATGTTTATTAATCCTCACAAGAAATATATAATCCTCAGAAGGCAGAACACCTGGTACTACAGGCCTGACTTCCTGGGTAGAACTTCAAGCACCAAAATACACAGCTAATGAGCCTTTCTGTACATGATGCTCTATGATTTTAGGCCGAGTCCTGTCTCTGAGGAGGTAACTGTGGTCTTGGAAGAGGTACATTTACTGAAGAAAAGTGACTTGGTGGCTTTCTGTTTTACTCATCTGACATATGTGCTTAAAGTTTACTGCATGTATTCCCTAGAGGCTGGGGGAGGCGGTGTCTTAGGCAATGCACTGGTTTTGTAACAAACTCCAGGCTAACCTCTGTGGCTTTTCATCCTAGGATTAGATATGTGATGGATTATCAGGAGGAACAACTGTCTCTTACACAATAACCCAGACGTTTCTGTGGCAAGACTCTGACCCTATTTTAACATCAAGCTGTGTGACTTCCATTATTATTTGCCTATTCATTTATATACGCTCCAGCTCATCTTAAAGAGGTTTGAGGTGACAAGCCTTGGAAGTAAAAGCCAGATGCAGCCGCTGATAGGAATACATCTGCTTTATGCCCCAGCAAGCTGGCAGGAACCACATGACGACTTCCCTTCGCAACACTGGCAAGTCTCCTGGCAAACAAGGCAAACCTTTCCTGTAAAAACACCTCAGTGAGCAAAAAAATGGAATAATTTTAACTAAGCGGCTTTTCTCCCAAGCTAATGCTGACATGTATAATGTCTGCTCAAAAATTTAGTCCCTGGCATTTGCTGGGTGTTTACCACAGGTCCCTCTGCCCCAGTGAGGAGAGCAGGGCAGACAGCCTACCTGAAGAGAACGGAGTCCTGATGCCGGGACAGGCACCTTTCTGCAGAGGTTCCCAGGGCTGTGAGAGAACTGAGGGGGAAAGAGAGAGGGGAACACAGTGAACCCACCTGGGAGTCAACTTCTCGAGACTCAATCAAAACTGACAAGCCTGGGCTCCTACAATCGTCCACTGCTTACAACCCTCCCATGGTCCCCGAGCCTATATGTAACACCTAGTCTGGTGCATGACACTGAAGCGAGGCCCGGCCACGCTCCCGTCTCTCACACTGAGCGAGGCTAACTGGGCTGCAGGTGGCTGCGCCTTGCGCGCAGGCACAGGCCTCTCCCTCAGGATCTCCCCTTCTCCACCACCTGCCTGGTGAGCTCCTCCTAACCCTCCCAGGCGGTCACCTCCTCTGTGAAACCTTTAACCTCCCAAAGTTGACTGCTGTGCTTTCAATGTCCCTCAGATGTTAATCTATGTATTTACGACCCAGCTACTCATGAGGGCGGGGAGTACTGGCTTGTGTCTTCTTAATCCTGCCTGGACCATACAGTGGGTTATAACCAGCAAGGCGCCTGGCACAGTGTTCATCGTCAGTAAAGCTCATCCCATGGAGACTGAACTGATGATCCTCGGGCCCTAATTTCTCTGCAGGGCACTACACGGAACAAGTCTTTTCTGCAGCGTAACAACAGCTCTCCGGGCCTGAGAACAGCCGTCTTGCTCTCAGATTCGACTGCTTTCCAGTTGTCTCCCATCCTGTCCACAGAGTTTCAAATACCACTTGATCCTGGTTCCATTCCTCAAAATTCATTTTCTTCTCTAGCCCTTTGAATGTGTCCTACCCCAAACTGAGGAGAAAATTTTAGAAATGATCAGATTAATACTATTACCTTTCTCATTTTCTATTCTCTAGTTCTACTAATGGAGTCCAAGATCACAGGAGTGTTTTTTTTGTTTGTTTGTTTTCTGGGGGGGCGGGGATTATATCATACTCTTAAGTTTTATTGAATTTTGATGTTTACTAAAAATCTTAAAATTCTTTAACAGATTCTGCTGTCAAACTTTATATATATTTATACACTTGAACTTTTTGGCCCAAATAGAAGATGTGAGATACCCTCTTATTGAATTTCATCTTCATCTCAAGCATCATTGCATCATTCAAACCTTCAAAGGTCTTTTGAGCTCTTGATTTTGTCATCCCAGCTCTGCCATCCTTCCAGTCCAAATACTTTTGAGAATCTGATGAACCTGTGCCCTGCATCCTCAGACAAGGTGCTGAAGCAAAGGTGGGAGAGGACTGGTTTGGGAACAGGGCACCCCACAGTGACAGCAACCCACTAAGCACCAGTTCTGCAGTTTGGCTCTTCAACCATTTAATGAGACGTCTGGTCACTCGAGCATCTAGCATAAATCTCCTGGTTACTTTTTTTAAAACCAAATCTCTTTCTGAAGTCCACATACAAGCTTTACCAAAAGCCATGACTCTGCGAATTCACCCGCTCTTAAGGAACCCCTGCAGCATCCTGGGGATCGCAGCTTCCTTTCCATTCCTTCGGTCACCAGCTCGAGATTCTTTACCAAAACTGCTAACAACAAACGAAACCCCACTGGACTATATACAGATTTTAGAAATTACTTATTTCACCTTGGAAAAATAGGAACATTTGTCTAACTGCCTCTCCTGCTCTTTTACAACTCTTTAAAGAACACTGTATTTTGGAAACCTCATAGATTTTCTTAGCGCCTGGGATATAATTTATCTGACGATGCTTTGCAATCTTTTTTTTTTTTTTAATCTACCTTAGTCTCTTTCTCCTTAACTTTGCAGTTTCCTTTTGTCACATTTTTGCTCAAGCTAATTCCACTACTGGAAGTGGCTCCCTCTCAGCCTCTGCCTGTATAAACCTTGTCCCTGATTTGGGCTACTTTTCACACAGTATAACATTGGTGGAGCTTTCCTAGAGGACCTCCATCATAAATGGTCTCTCCTTACTCTAAAGTGTGACCCACTCACGGTCCTTACTATTTACGCCAAGAAAACGTACTGCGCAGCACCGCTGACTACCACTGTAGTCATGGCTGACTACAGTCATTAAATTATAAGGATTTTAAGTTATACATTGGCTTCCCTGGTGGCTCAGAGGTTAAAGCGTCTGCCTCCAATGCGGGAGACCCGGGTTCGATCCCTGGGTCGGGAAGATCCCCTGGAGAAGGAAATGGCAATCCACTCCAGTATTCTTGCCTGGAGAATCCCATGGACAGAGAAGCCTAGTAGGTTACAGTCCACGGGGTCGCAAAGTGTCGGACACGACTGAGCGACTTCACCTTCCCCTTCACCTAAGTTATACATTATAGAGATGTAGGTCATGGGAGGAAGGGAATCCAGAAATTTGTTACCTTGTACATATGTAAAGAGAGTACTCCATGCTATCGTACTGATCCTAGCTATAAATTTTGATTATCAACTAATGATGGTGAGGAATTCACACTGACCTTACCACAGTCTTCCCTCACCATTACCGAAATTGTTGGCTGGGGACAGGGATGCAGCCTGTGACTGTGGAACAGAATGAAGCTCTCTGGCTCATGGAGAGGTCAAACCCTGGACTTGGATTCATTAATACCAGGCTCCAACCCGTAAGGAAGCAATCCTATAAACAACTCAGTCCATAGGCAAAAGGATACTCCAATGTGCCTTCAGTTCTTCAATTTCTTTCAGGGGTTCTTGGATTTCCTTCCATACCTGTTCGTCACCAGTCAGCATATCAGCATCCTGTTCAGGCCACATTGAAAGAACAGAGGAAGACAAATTCCTCAATTAAAAAATTGGGCAAGAATAGACATTTCTCCAAAGAAGATATTCAAATGACCAATGAGCACATGAAAAGATGCTCAACATTATTAGCCAACGGGGAAATGCAAATCAAAACCGTAAGGAGATATCACTTCGTACCTACTAGGATGGTTATAATAAAAAAGATAATAAAATGGTTGGTAAGGTTGTGGAGAAATTGATATCCTCATACATTACTGGTAGGAAAGTAAAATAGTGTAGCCACTTTGGAAAACAGTCTGGCAGTTACTCTAAAAGTTAAACAGAGTTATTATATAACAATTCTACTCCTTCATATATGTCCAAGAGAAATGAAAATATATGTTCATACAAAAACTTATGCATAAATGTTCATCATTTATAGTTACATGTTCATCATTTACAGTTACATCATTCATAGTAACAAACAAAGTGGAAACAATCCAAATATCATCAACCAATGAATGGGTAAATAAAATGTGGCATAGTTACACAATGCAATGCTAGTTGACAATAAAAAGAACTGAAGTACTACAACATGTACAGAATAAACAGGAACAACATCATGCTAAGTGAAAGAATTCACTAGCAACCACATATTATATGATTTCACCAATATGAAATGCTCAGAATAGATAAATCCATAAAGACAGTTAAGTAGATTAACAAATGGCTGGGGCAGGAGGGTGGTAAGTACACAGAATTGAGGAGGGACTGCTAATGATTTTTTAGGGGTGATGAAAATCTTTAAAAGCAATCCTGGTGATAGTTTTAATCACTTTCTGATGTGATGAAAAGCTATAAATTGCTACACAAAAAGCTATCAAATTGTACACTGTAACTGAATTGTATCCTATGTGAATTATGCCTCAGTGAATATATTCATGTGTGTGTGAAGTCACTCAAGTCGTGTCCGACTGTTTGCGACCCCATGGACTATAGCCTACCAGGCTCCTCCCTCCATGGGATTCTCCAGGCAAGAATGCTGGAGTGGGTTGCCATTTCCTTCTCCAGGGGATCTTCCTGACCCAGGGATCGAACCTGGGTCTTCTGCATTCCAGGCAGATGCTTTACTCTCTGAGCCACCAGGGAAGCCCAAAAATATATGTATGTATATATACATATATTCATATATGTATGTATCAATGTATTCAGGCTTCCTTGGTGGCGCTAGTGGTAAAGAACTTGTGTGCCAATGCAGGAGATAAAAGAGACTTGGGTTCAATCCCTGGGTTGAGAAGATCCCCTGGAGGAGGCCATGGCAACCCACTCCAGCATTCTTGCCTGGAGAATCCCTTGGACAGAGGAGCCTGGTTGGCTATAGTCCGTAAGATCATAAAGAGTCAGACATGACTGAAGCACCTTAGTGCACAAGCATGTATGCATTTATCAGGAAAGAGAACAGAGGCAAGAGCAAAAATCATTTGTCAGGAGACCCATGAATAACACTTTAACCAGATATTGAGTCATCAATCAAAATGCAGATAGGTAAAAGATGAGTACCAGTATACCCACGTGAACCAATTTGATTACTACAAAAACTAAAAAAAAAAAAATAATAATTTAAAAAGTAATTCAGAGCTTCACAGATGTCTCAGTGGTAAAGAATCCACCTGCAACGCAGGAGATGTGGGTTCGATCCCTGATCAGGGAAGATCCCACATGCCTCGGAACAACTGAACTATTGCACCTGTGCTCTAGGGCCCGGGAGCTGCAACTATGAAAGCCCGAGGGCCCTGGAGCCCGTGCTCCACTACAAGACAAGCCACTGCAAGGAGAAGCCTGAGTACCACAACTAGAGGGTAGCTCCCACATGCTGCACGCAGCTGGGGAAAGCTTTGTGAAGCAACAAAGCCCTGGCCCAGACAAAAATAAACTAAAATATTTTTTTAAAGGCAATTCAAAATGAAAGTAGGAGTTACCATTTATTCATTGTCCATCCTCCCACTGGGTCCTCTATTTTTCCTATACGTCTACATTTTAAGAGTTCATAGCCACATGTGGCTGTGGCTCCCACACTGGGCATTACAGATATATTAGAACAATTTTGTCATCACAGAAAGTTCTAGTGGATGGTGCTGCTTTAAAGAGGTTAATCAAAGGGTAAGAAATTCTGGGGCACTTCCTTGGAGGTCCAGTGGCTAAGACTCTGCGCTCCCAATGCAAGAGGCCTGGGTTCGATCCCTGAATCAGAAACTAGATTCCACATGCCAAGACCAAAGATCCTACAATGAAGATCAAAGATCCCATGTGCTACAATGAAGACCTGGCGCAGCCAAACAAGTTAATTAAAAAGGTAAGAAATTCTCAGACTCTACTCAAAACCAGGTATTCCATATCCACTAGATTCTCAGTGGGGGTCAGGGAGAAGAGCAATTCTAGGAAGTTACATCAAATCTCAGCCACTGTGGAGTGATGGTTAAACTGAAGGAGGGCAGACTTTTTCGAACTCTATGTATCTCCCTAGAGATTCTTACGCACCTTCTAGGGAAGGTTTATATCGACAGAATGACCCCTGTGAGAATCACTCCCTCAGTAAATAAGCCTGTGTTACTGGTGGGAAGATACAAGTCACTCGGGTGTGCCAGGGCAGGGGAAAAAAAAAAAAGAGGGCTACCAAGTGCCACAGAAAAGAGATCTCAAGTACAAAGAGAAGCAGAGGCAGTATGTATGAGGAAATTGTGTGTGTGTGTGAGAGAGAGAGAGTGTGTGTGTGTGTGTCTGTGTAACAGGGCTTTATGAGTCTCTATATATGTGCTGTACACATGTGTAATATGACAGGATGGTTTTTAAAAAGACACCATAAATGGACTCTGCTTTATTTATGAAATTCTAAATAAGAACCTAGCTTTCTGTGTGTATAACAGGGAAATAAAAAATCAATTGCTTTAAAAGAGGTAAACATCAATTTCCCTCCAAATACCTGCTCTAAGTCCATCTTCATCTCCTGAAGCCTCAGTTCCAACACATGACTCCAGAGCCTTGAGTAACTTCCCAGTGCCTCCCAGATAAAGCCCACATATTAAAGCTTGACAACCATGGCTATTCTTGATTAAATTTTTGTTTTATATTTCACTACTAGCAGCTGAAACCTTAGGCTCTAGGCAAAAAGTCTCACTTGTTAGTCTTTATGGTAGGGAGAAAAATGGATCCCCGAAAAAGTCCACATCCTGATCCCCCAAACCTGTGAATATGTTAGCTTACATGGCAAACAGGAATTAAGTTGCAGGTGGGACTAAGATTGTTGGTCAGCTGACTTTAAAGAAATCATCCTGGACCACCCAGGTGGACCCAGTGGAATCACAAGGGTCCTTAAAAGTGGAAAGAGGTAGAAGAGAAAGTCAGAGCAATGCGATGAGGAGGACTCAACCTGCTTTTGCTGGCCTGGAAAATGGAGGAAGGGACCCTCAAGTCAAGGAGTACAGGCAGCTTCCAGAAGCTGGAGGTCAGGGAAATGGATTCTAGTCTGGAGCCTCCAGAAAGAGGGTAGCCTTGCCAAGACCTTGATTTTAGCCAAATGAGGCTCCTGTCAGGCTTCTGATCCACAGACTATAGATAAGAAGTTTGTGCTAAGTCACTAATTTTACGGTAATTTGTTATAGCAGCCACAGGAAACGAATACAGTCCATGACATACTTCCGCTTTTGTGACCACTGGAGTTTGGCACATGCCTTCCCAGTGCGTGTGAGGGTCCTAAGTTGCATCAGTAGTGCTGGACTCTTTGCAAATCTATGGACTGTAGCCCACCAGGCTCCTCTGTCCATGGGATTCTCCATGCACGAATACTGGAGTGGATTGTTATGCCCTCCTCCAGGGGATCTTCCTGAACCAGGGGTCGAACTCACATCTCTTGCACCACCTACATTGGCAGGCGGGTTCCTTAACACTAGTGCCACCTGGAAAGCCCACCCTCCCAGTATCTGAAGGTAATTAATTCGATCACTCACCTATTCAATTGGTATCTACTGAGTGCTGTAGGCATTGCTCTAGGATAGAGAAGTAAATCTGATTTCAGTGTTGACCATCTGGTGATGTCCATGTGTAGAGTCTTCTCTTGTGTTGTTGGAAGAAGGTGTTTCCTATGACCAGTGTGTTCTCTTAGCAAAACTCTATTAGCCTTTTCCCCTGCTTCATTCTGTACTCTAAGGCCAAATTTGCCTGTTACTCCAGGTGTTTCTTGACTTCCTACTTTTGCATTCCAGTCTCCTATAATGAAAAGGACATCTTTTTTGGGTGTTAGTTCTAAAAGGTCTTGTAGGTCTTCATAGAACTATTCAACTTCAGCTTCTTCAGCGTTACTGGTCGGGGCATAGACTTGGATTACCGTGATATTGAATGGTTTGCCTTGGAAATGAAGAGAGATCATTCTGGCATTTTTGAGACTGCATCCAAGCACTGCATTTCAGACTCTTCTTGACTATGATGGCTACTCCATCATAGACTTCACCAGATGGACATCATAGATATCACCACATGGACATCACCAGATGGTCAACATCAAAATCAGACTGATTATATCTTTTGCAGCCAAAGATGGAGAAGCTCTATATAGTCAGCAGAAACAAGACCGGGAGCTGACTGTGGCTCAGATCATGAACTCCTTATTGCCAAATTCAGACTGAAATTGAATAAAGTGGGGAAAACCACTAGATCATTCAGGTATGAACTAAATCAAATCCTTTATGATTATACAGTAGAAGTGAGAAATTTAAGATTTAAGGGACTAGATCTGACAGAGTGCCTGATGAACTATGGATTGAGGTTCGAGACACTGTACAGGAGACAGGAATCAAGACCATCCCCAGGAAAAAGAAATGCAAAAAAGCAAAATGGCTGTCTGGGGAGGCCTTAGAAGAAGAGAAGGAAAAACCAAAGGATAAAAGGAAAAATATACCCCATTTGAATGAAGAGTTCCAAAGAATAGCAAGGAGAGATAAGAAAACCTTGCTCAGTGATCAATGCAAAGAAATAGAGGAAAACCACAGAATGGGAAAGACTAGAGATCTCTTCAAGAAAATCAGAGATACCAAGGGAACATTTCATGCAAAGATGGGCTCGATAAAGGACAGAAATGGTATGGACCTAACACAAGCAGAAGATATGAAGAAGAGGTGGCAAGAATACACAGAAGAACTGTACAAAAAAAGATCTTCAGGACCCAGGTAGCCACTATGGTGTGATCACTCACCCAGAGCCAGACATCCTGGAATGTGAAGTCAAATGGGCCTTAGGAAGCATCACTACGAACAAAGCTAGTGGAGGTGATGGAATTCCAGTTGAGCTATTTCAGATCTAAAAGATAATGCTGTGAAAGTGCTGCACTCAATATGCCAGCAAATTTGGAAAACTCAGCAGTGGCCACAGAACTGGAAAAGGTCAGTTTTCATTCCAATTCCAAAGAAAGGCAATGCCAAAAAATGCTCAAACTACCGCACAATTGCACTCATCTCACACGCTAGTAAAGTAATGCTCAAAATTCTCCAAGCCAGGCTTCAGCAATATGTGAACCGTGAACTTCCAGATGTTCAAGCTGGATTCAGAAAAGACAGAGGAACCAGAGATCAAATTGCCAACATCCACCGCATCATGGAAAAAGCAAGAGAGTTCCAGAAAAACATCTATTTCTGCTTTATTGACTATGTCAAAGCCTTTGACTGTGTGGATCACAATAAACTGTGGAAAATTCTGAGAGAGATGGGAATATCAGACCACCTGACCTGCCTCTTGAGATACCTGTATGCCGGTCAGGAAGCAACAGTTAGAACTGTACATGGAACAATGGACTGTTTCCAAATAGGAAAAGGAGTACGTCAAGGCTGTATATTGTCACCCTGCTTATTTAACTTTTATGTACTTTTGCAGAGTACATCACGAGAAACACTGGGCTGGATGAAGCACAAGCTGGAATCAAGATTGCCCAGAGAAATAGCAATAACCTCAGATATGCAGATGACACCACCCTAATGGCAGAAAGTGAAGAAGAATTAAAGAGCCTCTTGATGAAAGTGAAAGAGGAGTGAAAAAGTTGGCTTAAAGCTCAACATTCAGAAAACTAAGATCATGGCATCTGGTCCCATCACTTCATGGCAAATAGATGTGGAAACAGTGTCAGACTTTATTTTGGGGGGCTCCAAAATCACTGCAGATGGTGACTGCAGCTGTGAAATTAAAAGACACTTATTCCTTGGAAGGAAAGTTATCACCAACCTAGACAGCATATTAAAAAGTAGAGACATTACTTTGTCAACAAAGGCTCGTCTAGTCAAGGCTAGGTTTTTCCTGTGGTCATGTATGGATGTGAGAGTTGGACTATAAAGAAAGTTGAGCACAGAAGAATTGATGCTTTTGAACTGGGGTGTTGGAGGAGACTCTTGAGAGTTCCTTGGACTGCAAGGAGATTAAACCAGTCCATTCTAAAGGAGATCAGTCCTGGGTGTTCATTGGAAGGACTGATATTGAAGCCGAAACTCCAATACTTTGGCCACCTGCTGTGAAAAGCTGACTCATTTGAAAAGACCCTGATGCTGGGAAACACTGAGGGCGGGAGAAGGGGACACCAGAGGATGAGATGGTTGGATGTCATCACCGCCTCAATAGACATGAGTTTGGGTAAACTTTGGGAGTTGGTGGTTGGCAGGGAGGCCTGGCGTGCTGCGGTTCATGGGGTCGCAAAGAGTCGGACACGACTGAGCGACTGGACTGAATGAGAAAAGTAAAAGACATCAGACAATGACAGTATTTACAGTGAGGAGGGAGGAGGGGCTCTGTGTATGACAGAATATACACACACACACATAAAAAATATATTTGTCAGAGAGAGAAACAAACAGGAAAGAGGGCAGGGGAACACTGGTCCCAGGGAGTTTAGGGTGATCAGGAAAGGCACTGCTGAGAAGATGACTCATGAGTGAAGGAGGTGAGGAGCAGAGACAGGAATTCTAGGGAGAGTGAAGAGTAAGTCCCACAGTACAGAAGCAGGCGCAGGCCTGAATGTCCCAGGAGCGACACGGAGGCCAGAGCGGTTACGGTTCCTGGGCCGCCATTTGTGTGCGTGTCCCCTCGTCCTCACTCAAAGAGAAGGGAAAGTGGTAGCTGCTCAGGTAAGCTGGGCTCTTCGTGACCCCATGGCCTGTAGCCCACCAGGCTCCTGTGTCCATGGGGTTTCCCAGGCAAGAATACTGGAGCGAGTTGCCATTTCCTTCTCCAGGGGATCTTCCCGACCCAGGAATTGAACCCGGGTTTCCCCATATTGCAGGCAGGTTCTTTACCTCTTTGATTCTGCCACTTCCAAATACCTAGCACAGAGCCCTGTATGGAATAAAAGCTCACTTAAACATCTGCAGAATGGCTCTGGAAGGAGAAAATGAACATTTATATGATAACAATCGGAATGGCTCTTACATGTCTCTTTTTCATTCCTCTCACCATCCCTATAGGGCATCAATACCTATAATTTACAAAGGTGGCACAAGATAGTCCTAAAGCTTAAGTTACCACCACAAATGTCCCTTCTACATCGAATTGCCAGAGGTAAGATTCAAATGCAAGTCTGTTTGGCTCCAGAGCCCGTGCTCTTTCCACCATCTTCATGTTTACTTTGAATTTGCTTTTTTTCCTAGGCTTGCTTAAAAGGTGAAACTCATGTCTGTGAGACAGTAAGTTGAACATATATTCAACTCAATCAATTTAATTTAGTTGATCATAGGCCAAGTCCTCTGATCTTCCTAGTCTTAGCACTTGGAAAAGGCAATGGACTCCTCCAGCATGGAACCCACAATGGGACCTGTATTCTTTCACCAAGCAGAGTGAGACCATGGCCCAAGGCAGAACAATTTCATATGGGAATTATATTCACAACTAAATCCCCACCATTATCTGAGTAACTATTCTTTGGGTTGAGCCTTAGGCTTTATTTACTTAATAGAAGAGCAGGCAAGCTTGGAAATTGTTTCCAAACATTCAGAAACAACAGCCCTAGGGAACGCTATATACTGGAGCTGCTGCTGCTGCTGCTGCTAAGTTACGTCAGTCGTGTCTGACTCTGTGCGACCCCATAGACAGGCAGCCCAACAGACTCCCCCATCCCTGGGGTTCTCCAGGCAAGAACACTGGAGTGGGTTGCCATTTCCTTCTCCAATGCATGAAAGTGAAAAGTGAAAGTGAAGTCGCTCAGTTGTGTCCGACTCATTCACTAACAGCTAACCATCCACACCTGGAGTGTTTCACCAAGGTGACAGCCTCCACTTCCAGGTTGCCAACGCACCTTCCCACTCACTGCCCTGCCCTGACCCTCCCAATTCCATTCTCCCATAACTGTCCCTAAAATGGGGCCAGTCAGGAGACCATTCAAAGGGGTGTGTGTGTGTGTATGTGTGTAATGTATATACACAAACAAAGAGACTACTTAGGGAAGCAGAACTTAAATCTTCTCCTTTTTCAATTTGCAAATAGAGGAGTAAATTAGTGTGCTCTTTTCACAGCCCCTGAGGTATGAAATTAGTAAATTTATTTCATTATCTCTTATCCAAACGTATCAAAGATGTTTGCTATCATTTAGGAAAAAAATTTTTAAAATTCCTTTTCAGATTTCAGCTTTACCTTGTAAAAGGGGCTTGAATGAATGACTCCTGAAATTTGTTTTCAGTGATGGCAGAATATTTTATTTATAAAATATATATTAGATTATACATATATATATGTATATATTTGTGTGTGTGTGTGTATGTTTTGTTTTGAAATCAAATGTAGTATTGCTAAGTTTTCTACACTCAGACTATAAGTCTCACTCAAAGAGAAGGGAAAGTGGTAGCTGCTCAGGTAAGCTGGGCTCTTCGTGACCCCATGGCCTGTAGCCCACCAGGCTCCTGTGTCCATGGGGTTTCCCAGGCAAGAATACTGGAGCGAGTTGCCATTTCCTTCTCCAGGGGATCTTCCCGACCCAGGAATTGAACCCGGGTTTCCCCATATTGCAGGCAGGTTCTTTACCTCTTTGATTCTGCCACTTCCAAATACCTAGCACAGAGCCCTGTATGGAATAAAAGCTCACTTAAACATCTGCAGAATGGCTCTGGAAGGAGAAAATGAACATTTATATGATAACAATCGGAATGGCTCTTACATGTCTCTTTTTCATTCCTCTCACCATCCCTATAGGGCATCAATACCTATAATTTACAAAGGTGGCACAAGATAGTCCTAAAGCTTAAGTTACCACCACAAATGTCCCTTCTACATCGAACTGCCAGAGGTAAGATTCAAATGCAAGTCTGTTTGGCTCCAGAGCCCGTGCTCTTTCCACCATCTTCATGTTTACTTTGAATTTGCTTTTTTTCCTAGGCTTGCTTAAAAGGTGAAACTCATGTCTGTGAGACAGTAAGTTGAACATATATTCAACTCAATCAATTTAATTTAGTTGATCATAGGCCAAGTCCTCTGATCTTCCTAGTCTTAGCACTTGGAAAAGGCAATGGACTCCTCCAGCATGGAACCCACAATGGGACCTGTATTCTTTCACCAAGCAGAGTGAGACCATGGCCCAAGGCAGAACAATTTCATATGGGAATTATATTCACAACTAAATCCCCACCATTATCTGAGTAACTATTCTTTGGGTTGAGCCTTAGGCTTTATTTACTTAATAGAAGAGCAGGCAAGCTTGGAAATTGTTTCCAAACATTCAGAAACAACAGCCCTAGGGAACGCTATATACTGGAGCTGCTGCTGCTGCTGCTGCTAAGTTACGTCAGTCGTGTCTGACTCTGTGCGACCCCATAGACAGGCAGCCCAACAGACTCCCCCATCCCTGGGGTTCTCCAGGCAAGAACACTGGAGTGGGTTGCCATTTCCTTCTCCAATGCATGAAAGTGAAAAGTGAAAGTGAAGTCGCTCAGTTGTGTCCGACTCATTCACTAACAGCTAACCATCCACACCTGGAGTGTTTCACCAAGGTGACAGCCTCCACTTCCAGGTTGCCAACGCACCTTCCCACTCACTGCCCTGCCCTGACCCTCCCAATTCCATTCTCCCATAACTGTCCCTAAAATGGGGCCAGTCAGGAGACCATTCAAAGGGGAGTGTGTGTGTGTATGTGTGTAATGTATATACACAAACAAAGAGACTACTTAGGGAAGCAGAACTTAAATCTTCTCCTTTTTCAATTTGCAAATAGAGGAGTAAATTAGTGTGCTCTTTTCACAGCCCCTGAGGTATGAAATTAGTAAATTTATTTCATTATCTCTTATCCAAACGTATCAAAGATGTTTGCTATCATTTAGGAAAAAAATTTTTAAAATTCCTTTTCAGATTTCAGCTTTACCTTGTAAAAGGGGCTTGAATGAATGACTCCTGAAATTTGTTTTCAGTGATGGCAGAATATTTTATTTATAAAATATATATTAGATTATACATATATATATGTATATATTTGTGTGTGTGTGTGTATGTTTTGTTTTGAAATCAAATGTAGTATTGCTAAGTTTTCTACACTCAGACTATAAGAAGAAGGACTCCGAAGAAGGTTCTCTCTGCTGGGAAATGATGAAGAGAATTGAGAATGTGTTGGTTCCAGCCCCAGCAGCACCTCTGTCCTGACCCCTGTGTGTCCCTGTGGCATCCTCCTTTGTCTGCCCCCAGCTTCCTCACTGGTAAAACAAGACGCTGGTCTCATGACCACCTGACCACTTTAGAGCCTAGAGCAGTGCAGAGCAAGTTCGGCTCTTCTTCTGGTGACCACTCTCCCACACAGCTCCAGAAGAGTCCTTAAAAAGTGACTCCATTTTAAACAATAAAAACATGGAATAGTTCATCCAAGGCAGGACTGTGCCAGCTCTTCTCAGAATCTGGGTAGGAATGAATCTCCTGAATTTCTCCCTTCAACCACTCAAGCTCCTCTATCTGCCCCTGCCCTCTCAGTGGCCAGGTACAAGCTCCTGCACAATTTGAATTATTGCTCTTGATATTTGATTCTTTCTCATTCATTCCCATTCTTTTTTCTCCCAGTTCAGTTCAGTTCAGTTGCTCAGTCGTGTCCGACTCTTTGCGACCCCATGAATTGCAGCATGCCAGGCCTCCCTGTCCATCACCAACTCCCGGAGTTCACTCAGACTCACGTCCATCGAGTCCATGATGCCATCCAGCCATCTCATCCTCGGTCATCCCCTTCTCCTCCTGCCCCCAATCCCTCCCAGCATCAGAGTCTTTTCCAATGAGTCAACTCTTCGCATGAGGTGGCCAGAGTACTGGAGTTTCAGCTTTAGCATCATTCCTTCCAAAGAAATCCCAGGGCTGATCTCCTTCAGAATGGACTGGTTGGATCTCCTTGCAGTCCAAGGGACTCTCAAGAGTCTTCTCCAGCACCACAGTTCAAAAGCATCAATTCTTCGGTGCTCAGCCTTCTTCACAGTCCAACTCTCACATCCATACATGACCACAGGAAAAACCATAGCCTTGACTAAACGGACCTTAGTCGGCAAAGTAATGTCTCTGCTTTTGAATATGCTATCTAGGTTGGTCATAACTTTTCTTCCAAGGAGTAAACGTCTTTTAATTTCATGGCTGCAGTCACCATATGCAGTGATTTTGGAGCCCCAAAAAACAAAGTCTGACACTGTTTCCCTGCCCCACCCCAAATCTGACCCATCCCCTGGCTCCATCTTATTGCCAGTACACCTACTCTTCCAAGTGGAATCTTTGCCCTTTGGATTCTGTCAGGACTAGGATTGGAGTTTTCTGCTCTTTCCTTGCCACTTCCCATTTGGTGCTAGTGATAAAGAACCCATCTGCCAGTGCAGGAGACATTAGAGATGTGGGTTTGATTCGAGTCACGAAGATTCCTGGAGAAGGAAATGGCAACCCACTCCAGGATGCTTGCCTGGAGAATCCCATGGCGGACTATAGTCCATGGGGTTGCAGAGAGTCGTGGATTGCCATTTCCATTCATTTCTCCAGCTTTCTTCCCACTTGTCCTTTAGGAGACAGTCTCAAATGTTCTGTTAGGAAATCTTGTCTATCCACCCTCTGAGGCAACCCAGCCCTCCTGAAGCATCATAGCCATTCTGCAAACCGCTCTTAAAAAAAAAAAAGTTAAGAAAACCCTAATTTTATTTGTTTTTGTATGTATTCATTGTTGGCTGTGCTGGGTCTTTATTGCTGTGGCTTTCTCGAGTTGCGGCGAGCAGAGGTTATTCTCTCATGGTGTGCAGGTTTCGCATTGCAGCGACCTCTCTTGTGGAGTATGGGCTCCAGGGCGCATAGGCTCAGTAGTTGTGGCCCTCCGGGGTTAGTTGCCCTGTGGCATTTGAGATCTTCCTGGCTCACAGATCAAACTTATGCCTCCTGCACTGGCAGGCGGATTCTTTACCACTGAGCCACCAGGGAAACCTTGCAATCCTCTCTCTTAGCACCAAGGTGTCATTAATGATCTAATGTTTCCTCAATTAGCTCAGAACTTCTTGAGGGACCTTGACTTAATCATATCTATTCCCCGTGCCATCATGGTGAGTTATTCAGTAAATGTCTGGTGACAGAGTAAATGAATGCAGAGAGAGGAAACATCTCCTATAATCCACAGGTAACAGTATTATAAGAATAAAATAGCTTGGATTTCTTGGTGGTCCAGTGGTTATGAATCAACATGGGTTTGATCCCCAGTCTGAGAAGATCCCTCATGCTGTGGGGGAACTAAGTACTTGCATCACAACTACTGGGCCTGTGCCCTAGAGCCTGTGCTCCACAACGAGAGAAGCCACGGCCGTGAGAAGCCCGCACGCCACAACTAGAGAGTTGCCCCTGCTCGCCACAGCTAGAGAAAGCCCGAGAACCGCAGCGAAGACCCAGCACAGCCAAAAATAAATAAATACATTTTTAAACTACAAAAAAAAGAACAGAATACCTTAATCCTGCAACAACAAGGGCAACCTCAACCGAGGAAACAGAAGATTATTCTCTTTACTCCCTATTTCTATCTTGACTTATTTCTAATACTACTATGTCATAGTTATGTTGGAAAATGGCATGCTCTTACTGGAACTGTTGGTATTTACCAAATGGCTAGATATGCGTCTAGAACCTAAAGGTGACCTCTACCCCAGCACACGGAATCCCACACAGGCTCACGACCTGTGCTCCCAGACAGCAGCATCAAGACTGTTGGCAAGTGAGCTCTGTGGACTCCCCTGGCGTCTACCTCCAACACCACCCCGAGCCTCCTGCCACTCAGTTGGCAGACAGGCCCCTGCCCTCAACTACCCGTGGATGGATCTGCAAGGCCATCCAGTTTCCCCCATGCAAAGCTGCTCAACAAATAAACGTTTTTCCCTTAAGAGTAAAAAATAGGTACCAGATGATATGAGACAATCCATTACATCAAAGGGTGTCAGTCCACACAGCTACATTCAGTTGGCCAAATGCTTCCTCTGGGTTTCAGAGTAGGCAGCATCCCTGCCAGCTGCCAGTGGTCCCTGATAGAACTGGAAATCCGAGTCTCTTTAATAGAGTAAGGCTGGAATCCAGCAGGACTGGTTGAGCACATCCTTGGGGAAGTGGCCAGTGGCTCTATCAGGTTCCAACATCAGAGGCAGCCATCCAGACCTACTCTGCATCTGGAACACTTACCCAGATGTGTTCACTTGGCTCACAAGCATTTGATGTTGAAACTCTTGCACTGGGTTAATTTCAGATGGTTCACATTAAGAGGAAAAGGAGAAAGGCAATCTGCTTCTCTGTACTTCCTGTTATCCAATCCTCATGCAAACTCTAATTAGATTGGATTGGAGAGAGATGAGTACAGGATGGGAAATAAAATTACTGAACACATAAACTTTTCCAGTAATTCAATAATTCTAGTGTCTTAAAAGAAGAAGTTTTTTTGTGGTCTGTTTTGTTTCTACAGCAAACTGAGGCTCAAATATAGTGTCCTCACTTAGGAGAGAAATTGGAAAGGCCTGAAATCAAAATTATGGGATAAACAAAGTTTAATTTGCAGTGCTTTTTACTGAGGTCCTCTGGTTCATAGATAATATACTGAGACTAATAGATTAATACAGGCTTCCCTAGTGGTTCAAATGGTAAAGAATCCATGTGCAATGTGGGAGACCTGGGTTCAATATCTAGGTTGGGAAGATCCCCTGGAAAAGGGAACAGCTACCCATGGCAGTATTCTGGCCTGGAAAATTCCATGGACAGAGGAAGCTGGCTGGGTACAGTCCATGGGGTTGCAAAGAGTCAGACACAACTGAGCAACTTTCACTCACTCAATAGATTCATATACAACATCATTCAAAATCTTTATGATCCACAGGAAACAGCTCTACAGGAACCAATTTCCACCTCTTTTGGGAAAAAAAAAAAAAAAAACTGAAAACATTTCAGATTTAACTTGAGGGGAAAAATAGCTCTTTCATAAAGTGGAAAAATGGTTAAAAATAGAGCATTCACTCTTATTCATATCAACCACAAACCAGTCAGTGGGCATTATGGACAGAGAAGAAGAAAAAGAATGTTCTCTCAATGAAGCATGCTCAACTTGCAGAATGTTCTAATTAGCAATTAACAAGCAACGGTACACAGTAATTAGAACTTAGTGAAAGGAACACTGGAGTTAGTCCTAAAATGAATCTCAGCTCCATAACTGAGTGATCTTGGCAAGATATTTAATCTAGCTTAAGCTAAATTTTTCAGTGGTAACAATCCTGAGTAGATACACATTCTAACCTTTACTAGATGCACTAATGTCATGAATGGCATCGTGCCCTGAGTTTTCACTTCCCATCCTAGAAATCAGGGGTCTGACTGGAGTTTGTTTTGTTGGTGGGAGAGAGAAAAAGTCTCACCCTCATGAAGGAGGGAGCAAATTACAAGGTAATCAAGAACCACTCTGCCCACCCCCACATCTCTGTGTGTTTCGTTCCCTCTGCCTGGAAGGCTCTTCCTCAACTGAGTCATCCAGACAAACTCCTCTCTTGCATCAAGAACCTCTGCCCTCCACAGGCACAATCCCCTGTCTATCTTCCACTGGGCTCCGTGCTAACTGTAGCTACGGGTCACACTGATGCAGATGAAAACGATGTCATTCAGATATGCATGGAGTACAATCACCTTGCAAAGTTGCTTTCTTTCATCTTCATAAAATGCTGAAATCTCAGTGCCTGCAAGGGATGTGCACCAAGAATTTACAGCCAGGCTCGAAACTCTGCATCTCCAAGAGCCTGGCTGAAGTTCTAGCCTCCTGCCCCCTCGTGGCCCCCGAGCTGGCTGACCCCAGAAGAGAGGTCTTCTCAGGTTGGCAGGGCTCCTCCAGATAGCCAGTCCTGTCACTGTCTTGGATCCAGGTGAGGAGCATTTGGGCAACTAGGAGCACTAAGCCCAGTCCAAACAAGCACTGATGCTGAAGAGAAGGTTCACGAAACCACCTGGGCCCATGGCAGCGCTGTTCCACTCCACCTCCACAGATTCTGTTCCCACTGCTGCTGTCAACATTTGCCAATGCCCGTTTAATTTGATTTGCCGTAACTCTACTGCAGCTACAGATTCCCACAAGGCCATACACTGCGACCAACTGCAAGGTCAAGGTTACACGTACAGGAACACAAAGTTGCCAGAAGGAAGGGGCATGCCCCTTCAGGGCTTCTAGGAAAGTGATCAAAGACTTGAGCATGACTAAGAACCATTGGCCTTTCCCAGCTATGACCTTAACACCTCCCCTCCCTCTGTGCTTGGTGTTCCCATCACTGCAACTAAAACTCCTCCTCTGAGAATTAAACTCATTTGCTTATATAAAATCATGTCAATTTAGAGGAAATAAAAAAACAGCATCCACTCACTTGGGGGAGTTTGAAAGCCTACCTATGTCAGTGGTGCTTGCTGGAAATCTGCCTTTAATGTAACCATATGTGAAAAACTCGCTTCCCAGGGGGCACAATGGTAAAGAATCCACCTGCCAATGCAGGAGACGCAAGAGCCATGGGTTCCGTCCCTGGTTCGGGAAGATCCCATGAAGAAGGAAATAGCAACCCACTCCGGTATTCTTGCCTGGAAAATTTTGTGGACAGAGGAGCCTGGAGGGCTGAGTTCATGGGGTCGCAAAGAGTCGGACAGGACTGAGCATGAGTACATGCACGTGTGAAAAATTAGCATGACTAGCTGACATGCAAAGGCAAGCAAAGATTGCATGGAGACACTGAAGTAGCAGACACTCCTACGAAAAAGACATGTTCTTGAGAGTATATAACGGGGTTATCTGAAGCAGAAGGCTACTGGCTCTGTTTGCAAAAGCATACTTAAGCAGAATTTGTTGCAATTCCTAGCAGAGTCCTGCCAACCCTGTCATATAACCACCACAAGGGGGAAGGTTTGAGACTGGGAAAAATGCAAATTATTTTACAGGAAAAGCTGTCTGAATGGCAACCCTCATTAAGGTAAAGCATACCCCCAAATCTCAGGGCAGGTGTTATTTTAAGGGAGACACAAACAACAGCCCTCACCTCCGTCTGTCTGCTACACCTCCATCTCGTCATTCCTTCTTGAGGAATAGCTGCTTTCACTTTCCTCTGCAAACAGAGAGGAAGATGCTTGAAATCGCAGCTGAACAAACCCAAGTTAAGTATAGGGGCAATGTTCTAAGAGCAGCAGTTACAATGAACTAGATGTGGCTCTTCCAAAGACAGTTATAAATAAGATGAACAATGGTAGGATGTGACCTTCATGCTCCTGGCATAAGGGAGTGTGTGACAGGCAGCATCATGAAATGGAAACAAGGAGGCTGGAGCCCCAAGCCCAACTCTGCTGCTGGCCAGCTGTGCACCCTGGAGGCTAACAATGCTTCCTGGCTCAGCTTCCCCAGGTGAGAACCTGATTAAAGTTACCATGGAGATGGAAACCTATCATTCCACTCCATTAGTCACCTGTGTCTATGGTGTCTGCATGAAGAGAGACCTGAAATTCTGAAGGGTAAGACTTTGAAATTTGTGGTTGTGCAACAGGTTACAAACACCTTCATCCTATTTTAAGCTGATTTTTCTCACGATAAAATATACCAGTCAGAGCAGAGACAGTATGCAGGGGACTGAACGAAGACTAGACCCAACCCAGCAGAGCTCTCTACCAAACCCAGAACTTGACAGTGACCATTTAATCCACACGTCTCCCTAAACACTCGTATGTATAATGATTAGTGTTGGGAACATTCCAAACTCACACGAGAACATGGCATTTGCTTATCTCCTAAAGCAAGTACACCAGATTGCTTAATCTGTGATCTCAAACAGGGGGCTTCCCTGTTAGCTCAGATGGTTAAGAATCTGCCTGAAATGTGGGAGACCCTGGGCCGGGAAGATGCCCTGGAGAAGGAAATGGCAACCCACTCCAGTATTCTTGCCTGGAGAATCCCATGGACAAAGGAGCCTGGCGGGCTGCAACAGCCCATGGGGACACAAAAAGTCAGACACGACTGACTGACTCTCAAATTTAGGGACTAATTTAGTTGGGGCTCACACTAACAATTTCAGATAATGAGTCCTGAACAGAAATAAGTCTACTGCTGCTGCTGCTAAGTCGCTTCAGTCGTGTCCGACTCTGTGCGACACAGGCGGCATAGACTCTCTGCCTGGTAGATGGCAGCCCAACAGGCTCCTCAGTCCCTGGGATTCTCCAGGCAAGAACACTGGAGTGGGTGAACAGAAGTCTAGATGTATTCTTTTAGGAGGTAATCATAAGGGCAACCAAAGGAAATGATTTAATGTGACATCAGAATCTGTCCTATAACCCCAGTTAATGCAATTTCCATTAGCACCCCCTACCTTTTCAGAGCTGGCTTGCACAAATTCACCAATTCTTACTAATACCTTATAAGGCAGCATTGAAATTGACAGACTGTGTGCCACACAGGCAGATGTTCCAAAGAAATGTCCCGATTTGAGGGGAAGAATTATCTTTAATATCTCAGTCATATTTTCAGAAATAAAGAGCCCAGCATTACATTTGTCTCCCAGAGGAGAAAAGCCAGCACTCCTCCAGTTCTTCTAAAATAATTCTGTTGTCTGTCAATTAATTCACATAGAGCTCTGTTCCTGGAAGCTGGCAGGAATTGGGGTGGGGAGGGTCATTCTAGAGGGCATTAGTCAGAAGCTGAGGGTCTGGCCGGGAGACCACTCCTTCTAAGGTCTAGGAGAGGAGGTGACCACAGTTCAACTTTTTTTTTTGCCCCACCTCGAACCAACAAGAGACCTTTACAAAATCACCAGGACTCAGATGCTCTCCCTAGCAACCGTGCCTGTCCGGGAAGTGAAGTGCTGGCCGAAGGTATGGCGAGCATTCCCTGGCATAAAAGCACACATCTGCATTTTATATTCCAGGAAACGCCAATCTGGCCCTTGGCCAGGGGACCTTTTTATAATGTCAAAGATAAAAGCACCAGCTATGTTCGGTACCCTGCCCCCACCTCCATTTCCCTATAACCATCTCGTAAACCAAGCAGGCATTACTGTTAACAGAGCCTTCCAGACAAAAGTCTGATGGAGCTTCATAAACATTACCAGACAATGACCAGAGATGCCCCCACTTCACAGGAAGAGAAAGAGGTACAGAAAGGGACAGGTGATCTCACGGAGGGCACGCTGGAAATCCTGGGTAAAACCGGAAACACACACTGCAGCATATACTCAGTATACGCCTGCTTCCAAAGAATACTCACTGAATCTCCTGAACCATGAGCATCTTTCAGGTGCACCCGGCTTGTGGGCAATGTCAAATCTCAGTTCTGCCCCAACTACTACAGGTGTAGGTATAGTCTGAACACTGATCTCTGATAAGGACCCTATCAAACTCTGGGTGTCCAAATGACATTTTGGGTTTATACAAGAGAACCTAATCCTCTTTTCATACCTCTTGCCCCAGGGAATGCTACGATGCCAGTTATAGAGGATTTATAAAATCATGATGTCTTAGTCAGTTTTTATTTTCTTTGTGAGTCATATTCAATGGGTCAAAGAACACAGACCCAGCTATTTTCCTTTAACATTGCTATTTTACTGTTTAACTTCCTAGATTACTTGAAAGTAAGATTCTAATATTTATTACTCAATACTCATCATCAATTAAAATAGGCATGGAATTCCTTCCTGGAAGTAGACAACTGTGAAATATCCCTCTTGCTCTGTACAAGTGTAGACAGAACCTCATTCAGAGAGTTCTCAGAGACTTCTCATTCACACATGAGGGAACCTGCTTTTCAGTGGGAGATGACTCTGTGGGACATGCCAGTTTTATATCTACTGAGGGCTTTATTCACTCTAGGCATCTACAGCGGCTTCTCAGGTGGCTCAGCGGTAAAGGATTCTGCCTGCCGATGCAGGAGCCTCAGGTTCAATCCCTGGGTTGGGAAGATCCCCTGGAGGAAGAAATGGCAACTCACACCAGTATTATTGCCTGGGAAATCCCACGAATAGAGGAGCCTGGTGGGCTACATTCCATGGGGTAGCAAAAGAATCAGACACAACTAAGCGACTGAACTACCAACAACCAACCAAGGCATCCACGGAAGGCTCCCTTCCTGCCCCACCAGAAATGTATAAAGAGCAGAGGCCCCCATGCCCACACCTGCACCAGAAGGAATGTGCTTTAAGGAATACCAAGGTCTCTGACTTTGCTCCAAACTGGGACCTACTGTTCCTCCATGGGGGCAGGGAGGGCAGAAAAGGAGGAGGTGAAATAAACACGAAGTTGGACGGGGAGGAGGGGAAGCCAGTTATGGTGAGGTTTTCACATGAGCAGATAAATAAACTTTCTTTGCTCCAACTACAATTCAGCCAAGAAACCAACACACATGTGTTTAACCTCGAGGAAGACCAGTGACACTTCTATAATCTAGGTTTCATGATGCTAATAACAGATTTTAGAACTGCTTTCCCATGTCTCCACTCCCATTTTTAAATGTGTTTTCATTTTATAACAAAGCACCTATAGTGCTTTGATAATGAGGGCACATTCATCATTAAACTATTGGGAAACCATAAGCTTGTAAAATTCCTGATAATCATTTAAGTTCACATTTGCTGTACCCATTTCTATTCGTACAATGGCACCACTTCCCCATCCTGAACAAAATCTGAGAGCGTGATGCTAAAGTAGCTGTTAAGCATTTCCCAACAGGAAACAGAACTACAGCATCGACCTTACACAGCTAGCATCAGGACTAAACAAAATACGATGCATGTAAAGTGCTCAGCACGGCAACCGGCTCACAGTAACTGCTAGACAGACACACACACACAAGCTGTATCGTAACAGAAGGTGGGACAAGAGCAGACAACCCCAGGACAGTCCCAGACAGCAGCAGTCACCCAGGAGACTGTAAGGAAGGGAGTGCTGAGTGACTGCGGCTGTCAGGAAAGGTTCTGGGCTCAGTGAGCAGGAAGCAAGCACGAAGGGATTCATAGCTTGGGGTGAGTGGTATGCGATCAACAGATAACACAGAGACCAGAGCTACATGATTCTAAGGTTTCTCCCCCTTTCGTTTCTCCCCAGAGGAATTATTCTCAAACAGGACAGAGCAGAACAAGGTATCCTTAGGAAAATTCTTACGTTTAATTCCAGGTGAACTAATATCCCAGGGCAGTCAAAGAACTTTGCAGAGACAGCATGAAACAATTATTATTCCTCTGACGAACTGGAGGAAAGGGAGTGGCAGCAAAAGCCCAAAGCAGTGGCATAAGAGGTCCCAAGAAAACACAAACAAAAATAAAAGTGTGCATATTAAACACGTAAGCCTCCCATCAGGTAACTCAGTGTCTTTCTTTGGCTAATGCTTACTGAGACTTCAAAGGATAAAGTGGTATTCCTGAGTAAACCAGCAGGGGAAGAAGAACAGACCTTGCAGTCTGCACTCATCTCCTCACAGAGACTGTACAAGCGCACAGGGTGAACATTACTAATAATATATATTTCTACTTCAACAAGTATTTAAGTCTTTCATGATGTTCTGAGGGCAAGGTAATTAAAATCTGAGATCTACGCTACAAAATAGTGCCCACCATTAATAACACCATACTGTACACTTAAAATTTGCTAAGAAGGTAGAGCTCATGTTGTGCTCTTTCACAAAAACTTAGTAAGTGTAGTAAAAGGAAAGTTTTGGAGGTGACTGACATGATTATAGCATAGATTGTGGTGATTGTTTCACTGGTGTGTACTTATCTCTAGATCCATTCAGTTGTATGCATTAAATATGTACAGCTTTTTGCATGTCAATCATACTTCAATACAGTGATTTTTTTTTTTTTTTTTTAGAAAAGATACTGAAATCTGGTTCGGATGAGAATGCATGTATAGATTCCTGGCTGACTGACCAATCAACCATGTCTTAGGACTAAATGAAGTCAATCTTGGACCACTCATTGGTAGGAATTCTTTTCCTTATTTTACAGATAAGGCTGAATTTCAGAGACCTGGCTAGCTGCAGGGGAAAAAATGATAATAACATGTATTGAAATATATTGAACTAGTTACTTTAAGTGCTTTACCTCATTTAATCATTTCAAGAAGGTACAAGGTAAACACCAATCAGTCCCTAATTTATAGATAAGAAGACTGCAGCTGAGAAAGATGAAGTGACATCTTCAAGTTCAAGTAGCTAGAAAGTAATGGAGATGGAACTGATCTTCAGGTTGTTTAACTGATGGCCTGAGTGCTCTGTGCTACCCTGTGCTGTGCTTAGTCCTGGTGCCCGCCAGGCTCCTCTGTCCATGGGAATTCTCCAGGCCAGGATGCTGGAGTGGGTTACCATGCCCTCCTCCAAGGGATCTTCCCGACCCAGGGATCGAACCAGGGTCTCCTGCATTGAAGGCAGATTCTTTACTTGCTGAGCTACCAGGAAAGCCCCTGCACTACTCCACCTGCCTCCAATATTCTGATGGGTGGAGTAAGGATGCTGTTTACTCTCTACATAGCACTAGTGGTAAAGAACCCTTTTCCCAGTGCAGGAGAAGTAAGAGATGTGGGTTGGATCCCTGGGTAAGGAAGATCCCCTGTAGGAGGGCATGGCAACCCACTCCAGTATTCTCACCTAGACAATCCCGTTGACAGGGTAGCCTGGTAGGCTACGGTCCATGAGGTCAGACACATCTGAATCGATTTAGCACACACTTGCACGTGCTCCACCAAGCAGAACTAGAACTCTGATGTAAGTTTAAAAAGACAAGTTTGAATTCATGAGGTTAATTAATTTGATAATCACAGTTGCCTGAAAGTGAAACGGTCTACCTGAAGACACTGAGTGTGCTAAGATCTCCACCAAAAATGGGTTCACACTGAGTTTTATACCCATCAGCAGGAATAACCCCAAAGAGGTCCCTGCCCTGGTTGGGCAGGGCCTTTAAGGTCCTTTCTAGTCCTGGGCTTACAGGTCTCTATGAAGCTACTCTCTTACACTTTGTTAATTATAAAAAACAAAGATATCCAACAGGGTAATGTGAATAATATTTATGCTCCTGTGGTTGTAAGTCATGTCTGACTCTTTGCATCCCCACAAACTACAGCCCACCAGGCTCCTTTTTCATGGGATTTCCCAGGCAAGAATACTGGAGTGGTTGCAGTTTCCTTATGCTCCTGATCAGCTTAGAAATATCACGTATCTTGGTACACACCACCCTGTGTGAATAAAGTCTAGTCTCACACACACTGGAAATGTGTGCTTTCTGAGAGGACAGTATGCAAGGGGCTCAGACAGGGGCTCTCATAACTAGGTCCCAGGAACAATGCACTCAGTCTTTCCGGGTGGTTTACATGCAGGTTTGTAAGCCTTGGTGTTGGGAACTGGGATAGGTCATGTTCCAACCTAGAAACTTTTGGAGGAAAATTAGGTGAGAATATTCCTTCCTGAAGCCCATCATTTATACTATTATGAAGTTGTTTTACAAGCAAAAGTCATTTCCAAGCTTCTAGTAATGCAGTTACTTGGCATATCCTATAGAGCTTAATAGTAGGCAAATAGCAGTATTTTTTGACCATTCATGCAACACAAATTTGTTACAATCAGTTGTAACTATGGCAGCAGTGTGCTAGGCACTGAGGACACCATGGAAAACAAGACTGATAAACTCCTTCTGACTTTCTTAGCAAATGAGCACACAGGCAGCTACAAACAATAATGATATGTAGTAACGGTACTCTAATGGAGATAGAGAGGCATCAGGGAATAACGTGGAAGGAGGCACCTTATTTCACAGAGGAGTCAAGGCTGCCTCTCCGAGGAGGGGAGGCTGAGCTGAAAAATGATGAAGAAAGAGATGGGGAGGCACAGAGACACAGATGACTGATTCAAGCACAGGCAAGCCATGTGCAAGGACCCCAGACAGCAAAGAGCTTGGTGAGTCCCTGTCAAGGGGTTGAAATTAGAAAGGTAAGCAGCAGAGGCCACATGGTAACCTCACCAGGATCACTCCATCTCTCCTTCCAGTGAATGGGGCGTGGGTGAGAAGTCCCTCCTGAAAAACAGCCCTCTGGTTTCTGCACAGAAAATAAATTCTGGAGCAGCAGGGTAGCAAGAGGCAGACCACTTAGCACACCCCTTCAGCAAGCAGTCCAGGTAGCAGAGAATGGAGCAGAAGACATCCTTAGAGTATCAGAGCTGTTACTGGAGGGAAAGAAAGAAGTGACAGTGAGCTGGTATGGTCACCCGGTCTGGACTGGCCTCACTCTGGCGTGCTGGCCAGTGAACATCGGTCAGGTTGATTAACCCAGCCCCCGGCTGCCTCAAACAGCTGCCACTAAACCTTCTGCACGTTTGAAACAAAAGTCCCCATATATCCTCTGTATTCTCAGCTCTCTTAGTCATCAGACCCTTATCTCATCTGAAAGAGAACCCATCTATAGCTTGCAGTGACTACAATAAGCCAAAAATGAATTGATCATTTTGGGTGATTGCTCTAAACCTATTTTTAATGGGGGAAGGGAGGTGGGAGGTAGCAATGGAAAAGAGAACAAAGTTTGGAAAACCTGCAATGAGGTCTTTGAGTCAACAATTTAATGACTTAAAATAAATAAGTAAATGTGCCAGAGCACCCTGGGGCCCCGTTCTTATTCAGATACACATCTGTTCAGCAATAGAATGAGGAAGTTAATTACTTTTCTATGACACGTATGTATTTTGTGAAACGCCACACTGTACCAGTTAATAATGATCTACCTTCTGTTGACACAAAATGTTTAAATTAATAAAAATCTAAATGCTATGTCTCATAGCAAAGCACACTTAATTGAAAGGCTGGATGGTGAAGAGTAGTAATTTTCCTGGGTAAAAATTATTGGGATGAGCTTACGGCAGCATGAAAAGCTCAGTCAATAGACGGACTTACGTAGGCAAACTGTTTTCAAGCATTTATATTTTTACAGAAAGAGAAGACTAAGCTTCTCTAATTGCTAACACAGCAGCGCTGGGATTGTTCCAGAGAGAAACTGAGACTGATAGTCGGTCACTCCCCTTAGTGGACAATCTCAGTGATTTTACATTTAAACCTGGCCATTCAGTCTTTCAGTTCTGAAAGGACAAATGTGGAAAGGGCATAGACAATCCCTAAAAGCTTTGTTAATGACATCAAAAATCCATCTGCTCCTCACTAAGTACAACCCTGATACCTAGATGCTAAACCAACAGCATTACGCCAACAGTTTATTTCTTCCCGACTGTAAAACATTATTTGGTTACCTCAGAAAAATCCAGATAACATCTGAAGCAGGCTCCCAGCACAAAGACTAAGGGGTGCACTTGAAATGAACTTGTCTTGTTCAAGCCCTGAAACCACCCAAAGAAAAGTCTGAAACCCAAGACATCCTGTGATAATTTTGCTATCTTCCACTTTTTCTGGAGTAAGAAACAAAATGGTCTACCACCTTTCATTTTTAAGCTACCCACCCCCCACCCCACCCCATCTATTTGCCACTCTATCATGCTTAAAAAAGGCTTCCCTGATAGCTCAGCTGACAAAGAATCCGCCTGCAGTGTGGGAGACTTGGTTCAATTCCTGGGTCGGGAACATCTGCTGGAGAAGGGATAGGCTACCCACTCCACTATTCTGGCCTGGAGAATTCCATGGACTGTATAGTCCATGGGGTCACAAGGAGTCAGACACGACTGAGCCACTTTTACTTTCATGCTTAAAAGACAGAACCAAAAAAAAAAATATTGGGACTGAGGTATAGAAGTAAACTCTATTTTCCTGTTTACTAATTTGCTTCTTTTTGTGCGCTGATCCTGAAGGACCAGGGAGGAGGACTGTCTCATTTCCTTGTTTATTTATTTAATTTTATTTTTGGCTGTGCTGGGTCTTTCTTGCTGCTTTCTCTAGTCACAGTGAGCAGGACTACTCTCTAGTTGCAATGGATAGGCTTTCCATTGCAGTGACTTAAAAAAAAATTTAATTTATGTTTTGATTGAAGGATAATTTTTTTAAAGAATTTTGTTGTTTTCTGTCAAACATCAATATGCAGTGGCTTCTTTCATTGCTGAGCTCGGGCTGTAGGTGCACGTGGGCTCAGTAGTTGCAGCTCCTGGGCTCCAGAGCGTGAGCACAGTAGTTGTGGCACACAGGCTTAGCTGCCCTGTGGCACGTGGGATCTTCCAGGAGCTGGAATTGAACCTGTGTCCCTTGCATTGGTAGGAGAATTCTTAATGACTGGACCACCAGGGAAACCTGGAGGACTGCTTCTTTCTGACCTCTCAGCATCTTTATCCCTGGAAACCAACTGGAGATCACAACACACACAGACGGCCCAATACAGTAAGAATCCAGGCATCAACCTAACAGACTTAACCCTCTTCATTCTTGCCTATTTCTGGCCTGCTTTCTGGGAGCTTCAGCTAACAGGGTCTTCTTTTAGGCCTTGGAGTACATGGCATGCACTCAGCAAATGCTTGCTAAACACATATGTCATGCGGATGAGTAGATAAAGGTGAAATGACCCAAACCCACAGTGGGTGATTTTTAAAAAGCCTTTTCTTTACTGGCAGAATGTGTGATTTAAAAAAAAAAAAAATCCTCCCCTATCCACCCAATCTCACTTATCCAGGGAACTATTACAGTCAAATCGGTTCCAGAACTTAAAGAATGGTAAGCTTCTTGGGAATCCAAGCAAGAGACAGGTGGGAAAGATTTTGTTCTTAGATGATCCCTTTGAGGGGAAACACCATCATGTCTTTAAAAAAAAAAAAAGTTTGGAAGGTCAGTACATCTAATCCAAAGGTCACTGTTGTTGCTGTTTAGTCGCTCAGCCATGTCCAGCTCTTTGCAACCCCATGGACTGTAGCCCTCCAGGCTTCTCTGTCCATGGGATTTCCCAGGCAAGAGTACTGGAATGGGTTGCCATTTCTTACTCCAGGGGATTTTCCCCACCCAGGGATCATACCCTTGTCTCCTGCACTGCCAGGTAGGTTCTTTACCACTGAACTACCAGGACAGCCCTGTCTAATCCAAACACTTGCAATTGAAGTCTATTTCCCCAGGCTTAGTTACTGAAAACTCCAGGTCACCCTGCCTGGATGCAGTCCTGCCCCTTCCCCTGCAGGCTAAAGAGTCCTGTTCCCTTATCTTCCCTTAGAATCTTATTTTTCTACAGCACTTCTGCTTCTCTGAGGACATGGGAGGTTCTCCTTGTCCCTTTTTTAAATTATGGCTGCTGGACATGGTGACTTCCAGCTTCAGAAGAGAGCTGCCCTGGGCCTTTTGTTGAGCTTGAAAGGCAATGCTGTGTAATTAAGGCGGTTAGTCTGCACAATTCTTACCATGACTTTCATTGACTTTATTCATAACAAGACACAGTTGTAAAAAAGTAGATATTCACTGACATGATGTCAAATTCGGGGAGTTCTTCTCATCTTCTGAAGGTGTGTGCCATTCCCACTGAGGAACTCTCCATGTTGAATGCGGCCTAATTGTTTAGAAATGATTAACATGTCTTTATTTCATTTGCAGAAAACATAATTTATTAATTGGCTGCTACTTTCTGTGTTTCATTTTGAGAAGCACAACAAATAAAGAAATTAGCATAAGGAGGCACTGAAAAAAACGCGAACGTTGACTAAATTCTGAAAAAAAACCAAGAGGATTCTAAATTAAAGATACGCAAATTCATTGCATAAAAGGGTTTAATGACAAATGTGGAGACAACTGTTTTTATGAGCCCTTAGCTGCAGCTTTCAAATTTTAATTTCATGGACAGGAAAGCATTATCAATGCTTTAACAATTTCAGGGTTCAATTTATATATCAAAAACGGAGAGACAGAAAGCTCACATGTTTCTTTAATTTTTAAGAGTTCTCAGGGTCTGAAAAACAACTGGGCAATAAATGTTGAAGGAGAACAGCAGACATGCTGATGTCTGCATCTGAAGCAATACAATATCCTAATTACCGGGAAGTACAGTTCTAGTTCAGAGAATCATCACACCCTCTCCTCAGCAACTAACACTCAGTACAATTGGTAAACATGCTAGTGTTTAACTGAAGCACCCAGAAACAGTCTGTAAGCAGATGAGTATCTGAAACAGACCAGCTGCCAAATCCCCTGATATTAACTGCACCCAATGACATCTCATTCTCTGGAGTGGTGGGGAGGGAAAAAGGCAGGGAAGAATAAAATCTGACTCCATATTGGATCTGGTTCTTTTACTTTAACCTTGGCTTTCCCTTGCTTTTGTTACTATACTCACTAAAAAGATGCTGTCTGTAGCTGTAAGCATACAAAATGGCCTTTCTGCCTGAATGTTATACTAAAGTACCCTTGTTGGGATCACAAGGAAACACCCTGACCCTGCCCAGCTGTGAATGGCTTCAGGAAAGAAGAAATTAACACATCCCTTCCCAGAGGCTGGCCAAATCGAGAGATATTTTGCAGGATTTAAGGCCTTTTTCTGGTGGTGCAGAGGTTAAAGCGTCTGCCTGCAATGTGGGAGACCTGGGTTCGATCCCTGGGTCGGGAAAATCCCCTGGAGAAGGAAATGGCAACCCATTCCAGTATTCTGGCCTGGAAAATCCTATGGACGGAGGAGCTTGGTGGGCTACAGTCCATGGGTCGCAAAGAGTCGGACACGACTGAGCGACTTCACTTTCAAGGCCTTTTTACTTTACTTCCTCACCTCCTCCCCTTCTGTTGCATAAAAGGAACCAGCATCCAGACCCCTTAAAAGGGTACTTTAGGACCCTAGTCCACCATCTTGTTGGACACCCAGCTTTCCGAATAAAGTCATTATTCCTCGCCTTAACACCTCATCACCCAATTATTGGCCTGTCGTGCAGCAAGCAGAGTGAGCTTGACTCAGTAACACCATCACAAACACGCAGCAGCTTTCGAAAAGCCCTTCTTCTGGATGTAATAGTTTAAGAACCTCACTAATTTCCTCACCTGTTTTGAGAGTTTCTGATTCTCCTTTGTAGACTAGTTTCTGACTTTTTTATTTCTACACACACGATTATATTTTTCCTGGCTGCTGTTGGTCAAAAGCCAACCCTCACTTTCTTTAATGGCTTCCCATCAGTCTGTAATGAAAATCCAAACTCTTTGCCTGGCTTACCTCTCCCCTTGCCCCCAGTCACTACCCTTACCAACCTTTATCCTCCAGGAAGACTGAACAGTATGCAGTTTCCCGATACAGATGTGAGAGTTGGACCATAAAAAAGGCAGAGTGCTAAAGAACTGATGCTTTCAAACTGTGATGCTGGAGAGGACTCTAGAGAAATCTCTTGGACAGGAGATGAAACGAGTCAATTCTAAAGGAAATCAACCCTGAATCGTCATTGGAAGGACTGATGCTGAAGCTCCAATCCTTTGGCCACATGATGCGAAGAACTGACTCATTGGAAAAGACTCTGACGCTGGGAAAGATTGAGGGCAGGAGGAGAAGGGGATGACAGAGGATGAGATGGTTGGATGGCATCACTAATTCAATGGACGTGAACTCGGCAAACTCCAGGAGACGGTGAGGGACAGAGAGGCCCGGCGTGCTGCAGTCCATGGGGTTGCAAAAAGTCAGACACGACTGGGCAGCTGAACGAGGATGACACGCTATCCTCTCCAAACCTCCAGGACATTTCCCAGGGTGTGCCCTCAGTGTGGAAAGCTCCCTCTGAACCTGCCTCACTGAAAACACCTTACAGCCTTTATATCTCAGGTCACTATCGCCTCTTCTGTGAAGTCTTCTCTGACTGTGCAGGGTTATTTATTTTTTCCTTTCCTTTGTTCCCATTGCACTTAAAACAGGCTTCCGTTATGATAACTGCTGTACTGACAGAACTGTGCATCTGATGTCTGTGTCCACACTAGAATGTGCGGGAAGGGGAGGTCTTTTTCCCTTAGGATTACCATAGTTGGTGTATTACAAGTCTTACTTCATTAAATACTTGGGAAAGGAAGAAAGAAAGGGGGAAAAAAAGGAAGGAGGGAAGTAAACACGCAAGCAGCTTTGCTGAAAGATTGGCGATAAATGGTGACTGTGGATGAGAGATAAGCAAAAAAGGAGACAAGTCCACTCCCAAGTCCTAAGCAATACCAGAAGCCTGATTTCCTGAGAATTAATGCTCAGGCTTGGAACAGAAAAGACTTCTTGGAAATCACAGTCCTTGTTGCAGAGTGTGTCTGGGTTCCTCAGATGCACCACTAGCAGCTAATGGTTTAGTCTTTTTACAGGCTCAACCTAATCTCATACACCTGGGTGGTTAGTGGAAGCATTAGTGAACATTAGTTCTTGGTCTTGGACAGACATTACAATGAAAATACACTAAGTTATCCAGTGGTAAAACAATCTATCTAAACAATACAAAAACAATCTAAAATATATACATTTTTTGTTTTTATTTCTAGAGTTCTGTCATCCAAAGGAGATGAGAAATTGGATAAAGATATTATTTTAAGTACTTCAAGATGAGTGAACAAATGGAAGTGATCTTGCAAGAAAAACAGTCAAGGGGGAACGTCTAGCCAACTTACTCTTTTAACCTTTACCTTTGCCCCCATGCCCAGGTACATTACCCACAGTGCCTCATCAAAAGAGCATCGCCCCAGAGTTAGCATCCCTGGGTTTTCTGGTCCTAACTCTCTAACATCACTCACTGTCCAGGTCACTTTTACTCTCCGTAAAAGGAAGGTATTGAAGCAGATGCCTAATGTTTCTTCCAGCTATTCAAACTGAACTGACACCTTCTGACATACCACTAGCCTCTTGTGATATTTGTTTATGGATCTAAGTAAAAAGCATGCTTTCTTGTGCCTATCTTTTAGGCTCTGAAAGTATGCACTCAACAATACATAGGAAGAGCCCAATCTTACCATCATTTCAGCAGGTTTTGGGGTAAGAGTGTGGAGAAATGCAGACACACAAGCAATATGCCATCTTTACCTGGAGCCCTAGAGCTACCTCTCAAAGCAAGGGACTAAGAAAGCAAAACCACAGTTGGTAGCCCCCATCCACAACTCACAGAGCCGCATCACACATTCTCCTGGACTCACCAATGACAATTCCCCAGCTTCATCCCTTCATGGGGGTGGTGTTGTGCAGGGGCCTGTCTGCTGCTGCTGCTCAGTCGTGTCTGACTCTGTGACTTCATGGACAGTAGCCCACCAGGCTCCTCCGTCCATGGGATTCTCCAGGCAAGAATACTGGAATGGGTTGCTATTCCCTTCTTCAGGGGATCTTTCTGACCCAGAGATCAAACCCAGGTCTCCCACACTGCAGGCAGATTCTTTACCTATCTATAACTACACAAATAGTGAGCCCCAAGGGAAGTCTTGTCTGGCCTCCATTGCCATGGAGTTCCATGATTTCTGTTTCATCATGAAATTCACTATCTAGTCTGCTTATTCCCACATCACCACGATGAGATGTCAGTGGAAGTTTGTGTGACAGAGACCCACAGGATTCCAAAGGTTTGGGAAGTCAGTTCAGTTCAGTCACTCAGTCGTGTCCAACTCTTTGAGACCCCATGAATCGCAGCACGCCAGGCCTACCTGTTCATCACCATCTCTCGGAGTTCACTCAGACTCACATCCATCGAGTCCGTGATGCCATCCAGCCATCTCATCCTCTGGGGGGGGGGGGGGGGGAGTGTACTTTGCAAATTAAAGAAATAAAAGTTATTTTGAGTGGCATCATATTCTCTTAGTTTCTACACAATGACAGATTATGACAATTGAAGGAATGAGAATACCCCATCTTCCCACTCCTGACTGTGGGGATATCCTTCCTCTGGTCACTGCTAAGCCAGCTACAGGTTTTAGGCACAACCCTCTGCTCCCCAGAGTGAGCTGGTCTCACTCACTCTGGAGCCCTGAGCTGCTGTGACTGCTGAGGAGGCCTATTCTCAGGCTCAGGGCTGAAGGAGTATGGGAGACACTCCTCTGCACTGTAGTGAGAAATCAGTGGCAAGGGAAGTCTTGTCTGGCCTCCATTGCCATGGAGTTCCATGATTTCTGTTTCATCGTGGGCAAAAGATTCCAAGTGTAGTCACACTCAGAAAGGGAGAAGAATTCCTGCGTGCTAAATCCTAAAAGCAGCTCCATCTCCTCTGGGAGGGAACTTGAGGAGAGTCCAGGATGACATCTGCTTTGTCCAGGGATCTGGGGGGAAGGGGAGGAATGGCCTGCCGGTCACTCTGGCCGAGGTCACTCCTGCTGTCTTTGCTGTCTTCCCACTCATCCAGGCAGCCCCCTCCCTACTCTCGTCCCCGCACGTAACCCACATCCCTATATACAGCCCAACCACACACCGTTCAGTGTGAGCCTCGTCAGGAAATGTGGGAATGAACAGGGTCACATGTGACGAAGGGTCGTGAGATGCCTCAGTCTGGACACAGGTCAGCTCCCTTCTCAGGAGGGAGCGCCCAGGCGGGAGTTGAGGGGGTGGGTATCACAGGGTGAATACAAGAGTGAAAAGTACTAATCACCACAACACAGGCATCACTAGAGCCAAAAAGAAGGCATTAGGAACAAAAAAAAAGGGGAAGGAAGCAGGCAGAGATGACTAAAAGCTGGAGCAGGAAGACTTCAAAAGCTGTCAAGAAGATTAGGTGAGCAATTCGGGGAATCTGATCAGCAAATGATGGGAACGGCGGATGCTGTAATTCCTACAACTTTCCACTTAGACCCTTTCCTCAGACTACTCAATAACAGAAATAGCCACTATCACTGAGGAAACACCACCTCCTGAGCTAGACTTACATTATCTAATTGAACCCTCCAAGCAGCTTTGCCAGATATGGATTATTCTCATCTTACAAAAGGAAAAACTAGGGACTATTACAGGGAAACCTGCCAACATCAAACAGTTAGGAGGCAGGAGACTCTGCATGCCTCTAAAGCATGTACAGTCAACCGCCCTGTTACCCAATTCAGATTTGATCTCTGGCTAGAGTCACCAGTGTTCCGAGTAGGTGTTCCAGGACTAGAACTCAACTACTCTATATCTAACACTGCACTCTTTCTATGATATACTATTGTCTTACATAAAATATTGATTCAACAAATGCTACTGGAATAATGGGGCATCCATTTGAAAAAAAAAAAAAAAAAACTTGTACCACATATAAAAATTAACTAAAAAATGGATCAAGCCTAAAACTATAAAATTTCTAATAGAAGACATAGAGAAATCTTTATTCTCTTGGGTTCGGCAAAGATTTCTTAGATATACCATCAGAAGACAGATTTGTTAAAGAAAGAGAATGAAAACTGAATGACAGTAAAATTAAAAACCTCCACCCTTCAAAATACTCTTTCAAGAGAATTAAAAGACCAGTCACAGACAAGGACAAAAGTTTTCTGAAACATGTATCTAACAAAAGACTTGGATGCAGGATAAAGAGCTCTCAAAACTCAAGAAGAAAATACCTAACTTTTAACATGGGCAAAAGATTTGAACAAGTATATCACCAAATAAGTTATATAGATGGCAAATAAGCACATGAAAATAATAAATCATTAGTCTGTCCATGGGGGTTTCTCTAGGCAAGAATACTGGAGTGGGTTGTCATGCCCTCCCCCCAACCCAGGGATTGAACCCACATATCTTATGTTGCCTTTATTAGGTGGGTTCTTTACCACTAGTGCCACCTGAGAAGTTCCATTAGCCATTAAAAAATGCAAATTAAAGCCAGAAAGTGATATTAACTATACGTCTATTTGAATCATTAAAAACAAAACTGATGAAATCAAGTGCTGGCGAGGAAGTGAAGTAAAATGGAATTTTCATTCATTGATGGTGGGAAATTCAAAATGGTACAGCTACTTTAAAAAACAGGTTGGCAATTTCTTATATAGTTTAACATATATCTACTGTACAACCCAGCAATCCTACTCCCAGATATTTACCCAAATGAAATGAAAATTTATATTCACACAAAAACCTATATCAGTTCAGTTCAGTCGCTCAGTCGTATCCGACTCTTTGCGACCCCGTGAATCGCAGCATGCCATGCTGTCCATCACCAACTTCCGGAGTTCACTCAGACTCATGTCCATCGAGTTGGTGATGCTATCCAGCCATCTCATCCTCTGTCGTCCCCTTCTCCTCCTGCCCTCAATCCCTCCCAGCATCAGAGTCTTTTCCAATGAGTCAGCTCTTCGCATGAGGTGGCCAAAGTACTGGAGTTTCAGCTTTAGCATCAGTCCTTTCAAAGAATACCCAGGACTGATCTCCTTTATATAAATGTTTAAAGTGGCTTCATTGATAACCACCAACAATTGGAAAAGAACCCAAACACCCTTCAATTGGGGAATAGATAAACTGTGGGACAGCCACATAATAGAATACAACTTGACAATAAAAAGAAACCAAATACTGAGATTATAAATTTACATGCATGTAAAAATAACATGGCTGAGTATCAAATGCATCATTCTAAATGAAGGAAGACAGAATCAAATGGCTGTTAGGATCAATTTATATGACATTCTGGAAAAGGTTAAGCTTTAGTGACAGCAGATCAGGGGTTAGCAGGGGCTGGAGGCTGACTTTAAAGAAGTTATAGGGGAATCTGGCAGGGGGTGATGGGATTGATCTGTATCTGGGTAGTTGTGGTGAGGCAAATGGCATGTATTTGTCAAAACTCAGAACTGTGCAGTAAAAAGATTGAATTTTAATGGATGCAAATCATACTCCCATATTTAAAAACTAAGAGAGGGAAAATGTATATGCTATTCACGAAACTACAGAGACAATATAGTGGAACAATTAAGAATGTAGCTCCTGAAGTTACTGCATCTGCAAAGTGTGAAGAAGAGCAGCCACCCTCTTATAAGATGATGGAGATTAAGTGAGAGGAGGTATACAATCATGCCCGGTGCACAGTGAGAGCCTCCAAGCTTGAGCAGACAACGTTATGATGATTATATTCTTTGAGGAAGAGTTCCTCACGCTAGGGCTTCCCTGTTGGCTCAGCAGTAGAGAATCCACCTGCTAATGCAGGGTCGGGAAAATCCACTGGGAGGAGAAAATGGCAACACATTCCAGTATTCTTGCCTGGGAAATCCCATGGACAGAGGAACCTGGAAGGGTCCGTGGGGTTGCAAAGTGCTGGACACGACTTAGGGACTAAACCACCACCACCACCTCCCTCTGCAGCACTCCTTGAACACCGTGTGCCACGTGTTGAGTGAGGTCATGTGCCCAGGACACAGAACACATACTTCCTTGTCACAGGAGCTGCCACCACTGAATCCGTTCCCCAAGCCGGAGCTGCTTCTACACCTAAAGCCCGGAGAAAAGAATTTGTATGCAAGAATTGTCAAAGTTGTGAGATGGAATTCATGTCACCAAAAATTGCAGTGAGACCCTCTTCTTACCCTTGGGGTGGGTTTTTGGATAAACCAGAGCCATATGGTCTTGGGAGGAAGTCAGTGTTGAAGTGCTGTGACCTGTGATATGGAAACAGCACACCCCAGGGCTAACACCATAGCTACAGTGTGTATTTCACAGCCCGCTATGCTCACCGTGCCATGCCCAGAAGCCTGGCCCTGGCACTCCAGTGACACTGCATGTGGGGTGAGGTGATTAGGAAGCCAATAAACTCCCCTCCTTGCTTTAACATTAATGACAGCCACTTTTGGAAAAACCATTCTACTGGTTGTTTGGAGAAACAAGACAGGTAACACATAGTACTGTTAGGTTTTACTGCTTAAACACATCACACACACACATGCACAACACACTCTTTCTCTCTCTTTCCTTCAGTTTCCTGCCAAATCTTGCTAATCTTCTGAAGATCATGTAATTCTGTTATGATGAAAACTTTAGAAACAGGAAACACATTCTACTTAGATTGTTAAAATGTGAAATATAAAGCAATTCAGAGCTGACTGGGCTCATCATTCCTACCATGAGGCATTTCTGCTTACAATTAATTTAGCAAAATAGAAGAAGGCCCCAAATATATATATATATATGTATAGGTTTTCTAATGACCTTTCAGTAATTGCTCATATTTCAAATAGACTCAAGTTACCATAAAAACCTTTTCCTGGGTAGAAAACCTTCATTTCCTTTGAATACAGCTTTAACTCTACATCCTTTACTCCTCCTTCAGACAATCCTTGTTCCTCCCTTTGGGTCAAGCCTGCCTCTTCTCCCCAGTGTTTCCGGTTTGGCAGTGACAGGGCAGGGAGAGCCCAGCACATATGGGAACCAAGGCTGAGCTTGCCTGGCACCAGCAGTGTCCGTGACCCTAAGGGACGCTGGGCTCTGTAACCCACAGAGGTTGTGGAGGGCCTGAGAGGGACCCAAGAAAAGTGACTCTCTGAAAAGAAACTGAAATGATTACCAAAGACAGTTACTAACATTGCTTTATTTCTATAGAAGAAATTGTGTGTCCATAGTCGCTCAGTTGTGTCTGACTCTTTGAGACCCTTTGGACTGTAGCCCGCCAGGCTCCTCTGTCCATGGGATTCTCCAGGCAAGAACACTAGAGTGGGTTGCCATTTTCCTCCTCCAGGGGATCTTCCCAGCCCAGGGGTTGAACCTGCGTCTCCTGTGTCTTCTGCACAGCAGACCATCAGGGAAACCCCATAGAAGAAAACAAGAGCAAGTGAACTCAGAACTGTAGCATCAAGGAATGAGGAGTTTCTGAGGGTGTTTCCCCTACAGAACCATCTATTAAACTATTTTTGAAATGAATACACTTTCAGAATGACTCTACTCAACTCTGTCCATAGAAGGCCCAGTGATACAAGACACAGATCCCTGCTTCGCAGACAGGCTGGTACCAGGAAAAGTGCACACATGTTTGGAAGCCCTCAGGAGAATCAGATCATTGTTTATCCTCGTATTTTCTTCTGCTACCAAAGACTTGAATTCTTAGCTATGAGAAGCGAACAGCAGGCTTCTAACAAGATGGTGTAAGTTCAGACTTGGAGGTGCTCACCTCTACTCCAAAGTGATAGTAATGATAAGTAAACTATAAAAAGAGAAACAAAAATGACTTTACTGATTCAAAAACAAGATCAACATCTCTTCTGGACCAGTAACAGAAATGCAGAGCAGTCAGCAAAACTGAAGCCAGAGTCTCAGGTCTGGAAGCCGGCAGTCACAGATACGCGTTTGGTCCCAATGGTTGAGAGAGAAAAGTGCTTCACAGAAGAAAGGTGAGCTTAAAGGCAAGGGTGAGTCTTCCCTGGTTATGAAAAGAGGCTGAAAATATAGGATGATGACATGTTTCCTGGGGATAAATATTTACAGGAACTGTTGGCCATGGAAAGCCTAGAAGACACATAGAATCTCTCCAGGTACAGAGTCAGATGCTTATTGCCTAGTAACCAGGTCTGCAATCTCAACATCACTGTGGTCCACACTTACAAATGCCGTGAAGTCTGGTTCTGAGCTGGGGCCTGAGGGAGGCAAGCAGAAAGCTACGAGACAGCAGATGCGCAGAGAAGGAGAAAAAAGAACAAAATAAGAAGACATTCCACTAAAAATGGGCCTGCCACACAGAATTCCGAAACACATAGTGAAACGCAAGGCTAAGGTAGATACTCAACAAAAAGAAAAAATCAAGAATCCGAAAGTGATTTCACTCCAGGAAAATAAACTATAGCACTGAACAACCAAGAGTTTAAGATTAGGATGTGCAAATAGATACCTAACAGAGGAGCACGTACTGGACATGAATAAGAAATTACAGAACAGAAACAAGTAGAAATAAAACCTAAACTGGAAGATTGGAAATAAAAAGCAAATTTGAAATCCTGCAAATAAAAAAGTCATTAAACCAACCCAACAGCAAAACAGGATGTGATTTAAGGGTGCTTTAGTTTTAGAAACACAGAATAAATGCCAGAAGCTGAAATGGGGCACCTCTAGGGGCAAGACTTGGGGAGCAGCAGGGGAGAGCGTGTACTGCGGGTCTAGTACTTCGGCTTTTAATAAATTTTCTTTTTAATTAAAAGACTATAAGAAATAATAAAGGATTACTTGAAGGATATGCAGTCTGTGCTTTCTTCTATATAGTTCTATAAGTTTTACTCTTGGAATGAAGTAAGCTAGAGAGATAAGAACCTAGATTACATAAATTTTCACCTTCCTTACTTCTTTGATTAATCTATAATGTGAAATTATGTCAATCAGCCACACTGAAGAATATTATAAAAGTCAGCTTTTTAAATCTTTGCGGATGTCTGGACAAGGATATTGATCATTCAGTCTCAGTGGGACCTGTGGCGGGAGCCTCAGAGACAGGGAAAAACTGCTTCAGCTGAGGAGCATGTATGTGTCCAGTCTTCCAGCTACTGTGCATTTTGAAATTAGTCTTAATACAACTCCCTTGTATTACAGATGATAGAAAAAAATCAAGAGAGGCTAAATGCCTTGTGCAACATAGATACACGATGGACTGGAATCCAGCATTTTTTTTCTTAAATAATTGAGATTTTCTTGGCTATTTTGAGGATCAGTACACAGATATTTGGCTGCTGAGAAATTCAGAGCAAATTTGTAATTTATTTCTTGTCACTCTATAGGATCATATGGCATGCATTCTGGGTTCTGACTTGCTTTTATCTGATTTTTTTGTCACTTATTTTACAAATCAATGTAGAATGCTGCTGCTGCTGCTAAGTCGCTTCAGTCGTGTCCGACTCTGTGCGACCCCATAGACGGCAGCCCACCAGGCTTCCTCGTCCCTAGGATTCTCCAGGCAAGAATACTGGAGTGGGTTGCCATTTCCTTCTCCAATGCATGAAAGGGAAAAGTGAAAGTGAAGTCGCTCAGTAGTGTCTGACTCTAGCGACCCCATGGACTGCAGCCTACCAGGCTCCTCCGTCCATGGGATTTTCCAGGCAAGAGTACTGGAGTGGGGTGCCATTGCCTTCTCCCAATGTAAAATGTATCGCTGTTATATGGCACATGCAGGTATATATTACTGCATGTAATATACTGCATATATATGTACGCACGTGTGCCTGAAAGCCACTTCAGAATCTTTTGGATGGTGGGAGGTTATAATCAGATTAAACAATTTAGATCAGATAATTGAAGAAGAGAAGAGAGGGAAAAGGAAAAGAGAAAAAAAAAAACCAAGGTAGGCTGGAGTTTGGGGACATGATCCTGGAGGACAGTGAATGCCGTGCTGAGTTTGAAGTTTATCTTGAAGACTAAAGATAATGCTAAATATTTTTAAAAATTCTGAATAAAGCAACAGCATGGAAGTAGCGCTGTTTCAGAAAACTTACTCTGAAACCATGTACAAGACAGATGAAAGAGACAGAAATTTGAGTGTCAGGTGACCATTTAGGGGCTATTTCAATAATCTAGGAATGAGGCAAGAGGGCTGTGAGTAGATCGACATTGTCTTTTAAAAGGAAGATCATATGAAACAGGTATTAGGAAAGAAAGTGACACGGGAAGTAAACATAGCTTTTTCTTTTGCAATAAAATACGTGACATCCAAGGAAGCATACTAGGTACTGTCCACAAACTTATGGAAACAATCAACTCCATTTAGTCTGTTCTGTTTCTATTGCCTTGGATTTTGACCTGCACAAGCCAAGTCATTCCAAAACCTTCTATAGAAGGTAAGTTTTATTTCCTCCAGAAATTAAGTTGTTGCTGATTACAAATGACAGCTAACTCCACAAATGCAAATTACCCCTGCTATTAAAAGGCCTCTTGCCTTCCTGAAACACGACACCAGGCAAGTCCAGGAACATGCAGATGTAGGCACATAATAAATATTACTTGATGCAGAAACCTGTTGAGATGAATTTTCTAGGTTCCAAGAAAAGCAGAAAAATAAGCTTGAAAATTTTAAATCTAGGAACTGAAATAAATATAATTTTTGACTGAACTAATTTTGAATGTATGCTCTTTGGGGGATGCACTATATTGAATTCACCTCTATATTTTTCAAATCAAATAAACAGTATAGAGAATTCAGAAGGAATGTTTATATTGCTAAACAGAACAAAATTCTCAAATAGAAACTTGAAAATATAACTGATGAACTAATTGAAATCAAGTATATATTCTCATCTAAATATATATTCTACTCACTTCCACTAGGAAACATTTCATAGAAATAAGCAGTAATAGAGCCAGAAGGGGCCTTAAGATGATCAAGTCTTAATACCACTCCTCCCTCGTATAACAGATGACGCAAAAAATCAGAGAGGAAGACTGCCTTGGCCAAGATAGATACACAATGGACTGGAATCCAGCACAGAAATCAAGCATTTTTTTTTTTTAAATAATAGAGATCTTCTTGGCTATTTTGAGGATCAGTACACAGATATTTCAATTTGCACACAATTCTTAAAATCTGAAAAATCATGTCATTGTGATTCTTTCCTAAACAGTTATTCTGGTGACTTTGCAGCTTAAAATTTGAAGGCAAATTTTTCTTAATAGGATATTAAGTACCAATATCTTCAAATATTGTTAAGTTGCTACATTGTAAATTTCACTAATTCACGACTTAATATCATATACACTATACATTAAAATTTTCAGCTTTCTTTCACAGTATATTACCAGAGTTACTACAGAAACTGCACTACCATGACCAAAGATGCTAGCATGCAATTCTGACAGGGAAACCAAGACAAGGGATTTTCACACAGGAACGGAAGTTCAAATGTTCAAGACACAGTAAATAGACAATGTGACTTCAAACTTTGTATTATAAGATATAAAAAATAATCCCCATCTATGTGAACGTGTTGCACTCAATATGCCAACAAATGTGGAAAACATAGCAGTGGCCACAGGACTGGAAAAGGTCAGTTTTCATTCCAGTCCCAAAGAATGCTCAAACTACCGCACAATTGCACTCATCTCACATGCTAGTAATGCTCAAAATTCTCCAAGCCAGGCTTCAGCAATACGTGAACCGTGAACTTCCTGATGTTCAAGCTGGTTTTAGAAAAGGCAGAGGAACCAGAGATCAAATTGCCGACATCCGCTGGATCATGGAAAAAGCAAGAGAGCTCCAGAAAAACATCTATTTCTGCTTTATTGACTATGCCAAAGCCTTTGACTGTGTGGATCACAATAAACTCTGGAAAATTCTGAAAGAGATGGGAATACCAGACCACCTGACCTGCCTCTTGAGAAATCTCTATGCAGGTCAGGAAGCAACAGTTAGAACTGGACATGGAACAACAGACTGGTTCTAAATAGGAAAAGGAGTCTGTCAAGGCTGTATATTGTCACTCTGTTTATTTAACTTCTATGCAGAGTACATCATGAGAAACGCTGGGCTGGAAGAAACACAAGCTGGAATCAGATTGCCAGGAGAAATAACAATAAAATAACAATAACCTCAGATATGCAGATGACACCACCCTTATGGCAGAAAGTGAAGAGGAACTAAAAAGCCTCTTGATGAAAGTGAAAGTGGAGAGCAAAAAAGTTGGCTTAAAGCTCAACATTCAGAAAACGAAGATCGTGGCATCCGGTCCCATCACTCCATGGGAAATAGATGGGGAAACAGTAGAAACAGCGTCAAACTTTATTTTCTGGGGCTCCAAAATCACTGCAGATGGTGACTGCAGCCATGAAATTAAAAGACGCTTACTCCTTGGAAGAAANGTGAAAGAGGAGAGCGAAAAAGTTGGCTTAAAGCTCAACATTCAGAAAATGAAGATTATGGCATCTGGTCCCATCACTTCATGGGAAATAGATGAGGAAACAGTGGAAACAGTGTCAGACTTTATTTTTTGGGGCTCCAAAATCACTGCGGATGGTGACTGCAGCCATGAAATTAGAAGACGCTTACTCCTTGGAAGAAAAGTTATGACCAAACTAGATAGCATTTTCAAAAGCAGAGACATTACTTTGCCGACTAAGGTCCGTCTAGTCAAGGCTATGGTTTTTCCCGTGGTCATGTATGGATGTGAGAGTTGGACTGTGAAGAAGGCTGAGCACTGAAGAATTGATGCTTTTGAACTGTGGTGTTGGAGAAGACTCTTGAGAGTCCCTTGGACTACAAGGAGATCCAACCAGTCCATTCTGAAGGAGATCAACCCTGGGATTTCTTTGGAAGGAATGATGCTAAAGCTGAAACTCCAGTACTCTGGCCACCTCATGCAAAGAGTTGACTCATTGGCAAAGACTCTGATGCTGGGAGGGATTGGGGGCAGGAGGAGAAGGGGACGACCGAGGATGAGATGGCTGGATGGCATCATGGACTCAATGGTCGTGAGTCTGAGTAAACTCCGAGAGATGGTGATGAACAGGGAGGCCTGGCGTGCTGCGATTCATGGGGTCGCAAAGAGTCGGACACGACTGAGACTGAACTGAACTGAACTGAACATGTAAAATAGATAATCAAGAAGGACATGCTGCATAGCACAGGGAACTCTGCTCAGTATTCTGCAATATCCTATAAGGGAAAAGAATCACTATGTTGTACACCTGAAACTAACATGACATTGTAAATCAACTATACTTCAAAAAAGCAAAAAAGATCCACTTCTGCCCTCAAATGACTTGCAGCCTGGAAGGTGGTTATATCTGAAAATAAACCACTAGAACACACTATTGATTCCCTCAAAGCTGGTTCTGAAGTGAAGTTTAATATGTAAAATGTTTATTGGGAAAGGTCCCTAAGATCAACACTTGTTGAAGAGAAAGAGATTGTGTAGGCTTGGGCAGAAGGAGTTGTTGAGCTAAGAGGGAGAATCTCAGCTGATTGCACAATAAGCTCTGGCACTGAAAGGTCCATTGGAGTTGACTGGATAGGCTGAAATAGCTTGGCCTTATCTGTCATTGGATCCTTCACTGGATGTGGGCCATCTTGACAGGGCAGTGATCTTGAGAAAGGTTATTCTCTGCGCCTGAGGGATTCCCTACAGGGTTGACAGCTGAGAGCAGTGTGCCATGAGCCTCCCCTTGAACCCGTGACAAGTCCTTTCCTGATGGGGTAGTTTAGAAGGTAGGATCTTTAAACCCCTCTCTCAAAAGGTAGGGGTAAGGCTCTACATGACAGCAACCCTTTCCAGTATAGGCATCCTACAAAATCCCCTTTCTCCACACTTGGGCCCATTTTTATCTACTAAATGTGGGGGAAGTGTTTTAAGGAGCTCAGGTTAATTTTTTTTTTAATTAAAAATTTATTTTGTGATATATTTGATTTAAAATGTTGTGCTTGTTTCAGTTGTACAGCAAAGTGACTCAGTTTTGTGTGTGTGTGTGTGTGTGTGTGTATGTATGGTTGGCTATTTCCTTTGCTTCTGTCTGCTTGCCTCGATTAGCCACACACCCTCTCTGTCATCTTGTGTCTGTGGAAGGGATGAGGTTCCCATTGAACTTCCGTGTATACGTCTGTGTATACTTAGGGCTTTCCATGTGGTGCTAGTGGTAAAGAACCTGCCTGCCAAGGCAGGAGATATAAGAGCTGTGGGTTTATTCCTGGATTGGAAGATCCCCTGGAAGAGGGCATGGCAACCCACTTTGGTATTCTTGCCTGGAGAGTCCCATAGACAGAGGAGGAGCCTGGTAGACTATGGTCCATAGAGTTGCAAAGAGTCAGACACAACTGAAGTGATAGCATGCATGAATGAGTATGCTGCTGCTGCTAAATCACTTCAGTTGTGTCTGACTCTATGAAACTCCATAGATGGCAGCCCACCAGGCTCCCCCGTCCCTGGGATTCTCCAGGCAAGAACACTGGAGTGGGTTGCCATTTCCTTCTCCAATGCATGAAAGTGAAAAGTGAAAGTGAAGTCTTAGGTGCAAAATGGCCATTCAGAGGGAGACCCTGACTGTGGAGACTGAAGGGTTACCTGAGTCAGTCTGCCAAGTGAACTGTATTTAACAGTAAGATATCTGCACGTTTAGGTTAATGAGACACTTTGGTCATGGCACCCATAGACTGGGTCACTGCTCTGATCTGGATAAGGAGTGAGAGTATAGCGCATGCGGGGATGGAAGTAGAGACCAGGAAGCTGTGGAGAGAGCAGTGATGAGGTCCCAACAAAGCAGAGGAAGGACAAGAGAAGGAACTGGACTCTGAGGGAGGACTTTGGAGATTACTCTGACAGGATTCAGATCAGTTCAATTCAGTTGCTCAGTCGTGTCCGACTCTTTGCGACCCCATGAATTGCAGCACGCCAGGCCTCCCTGTCCATCACCAACTCCCAGAGTTCACTCAGACTCACGTCCATCAAGTCAGTGATGCCATCCAGCCATCTCATCCTCGGTCGTGCCCTTCTCCTCCTGCCCCCAATCCCTCCCAGCATCAGAGTCTTTTCCA
>SJYT01070233.1:29306-61097 GCA_006410635.1 Cephalophus harveyi | reverse complement strand
ATGCAATATTGCTCTTTACAGCATCGGACCTTGCTTCTATCACCAGTCACATCCACAGCTGGGTATTGTTTTTGCTTTGGCTCCATCCCTTCATTCTTTCTGGAGTTATTTCTCCACTGATCTCCAGTAGCATATTGGGCACCTACTGACCTGGGGAGTTCCTCTTTCAGTATCCTATCATTTTGCCTTTTCATACTGTTCATGGGGTTCTCAAGGCAAGAATACTGAAGTGGTTTGCCATTCCCTTCTCCAGTGGACCACATTCTGTCAGACCTCTCCACCATGACCCGCCTGTCTTAGATTGCCCCGCAGGCATGGCTTAGTTTCATTGAGTTAGACAAGGCTGTGGTCCTAATGTGCTTAGACTGGCTAGTTTTCTGTGAGTATGGTTTTAGTATGTCTGCGCTCTGATGCCCTCTTGCAACACCTACCATCTTACTTGGGTTTCTCTTACCTTGGGCGTGGGGTATCTCTTCATGGCTGCTCCAGCAAAGCGCAGCCGCTGCTTCTTACCTTGGATGATTTGTATCTCCTCACCACCACCCTTCCTGACCTTCAACGTGGGATGGCTCCTTAGAAGACTGATTAGATACATGTCAGTTAGTTAGTCTGTTCAGTCACTCAGTCATGTCCAGCTCTTTGCGATTCCATGGTCTGTAGCACACCAGGCTTCCCTGTCCATCACCAACTCCCAGAGCTTGCCCAAACTCATGTCTATCAAGTTTATGATGACATCCAACCATCCCATCCTCTGTTATCCCCTTCTCTTCCTGCCCTCACTCTTTCCCAGCATCAGGGACTTTTCCAATGAGTCAGTTTTCACATCAGGTAGCCAAAATATTGGAGTTTTAGTTTCAGCATCAGTCTTTCCAATCAATATTTAGGACTGATTTCCTTTAGGATTTACTGGTTTGATCTCCATGCAGTTCAAGGGACTCTCAAGACACCACAGTTCAAAGCATCAATTCTTTGGCACTCAGCTTTTTTTTATACTCCAAATCTCACATACATACCTGACTACTGGAAAAATCATAGCTTTGACTGGATGGACCTTTGTGGGCAAAGTATTGTCTCTGTTTTGTAATATGCTATTTAGGGTGGTCATAGCTTTTCTTCCAAGGAGCAAGCATCTTTTAATTTCACAGCTTCAGTCACCATATGCATTGATTTTGGAGCACAAGAAAATAAAGTCTGTTACTGTTTCCATTGTTTCTTCATCTATTTGCCTTGAAGTGATGGAATCAGATGCACGATCTTAGTTTTCTGAATGTTAAATTTTAAGCCAGCTCTTTCACTCTCCTCTTTCACTTTCATCAAGAGACTCTTTAGTACTTCTTTGCTTTCTGCTGTAAAGGTGATCTCATATGCGTATCTGAGGTTGTTGATGTTTCTCCTGGCAATCTTGATTCCAGTCTGTGCTTCATCTAGCCCAGCGTTTCTCACGATGTACTCTGCATATAAGTTAAATAAACAGGGTGACAATATACAGCCTTGACCTACTTCTTTCCTGATTTGGAAACAGTCCATTGTTCCATGTCCAGTTCTAATTGTTGCTTCTTGACCTGCATGCAGATTTCTCAGGAGGCAGGTCAGGTGGTCTGGCATTCCCATCTCTTTCAGAATTTTCCACAGTTTGTTTGGATCCACACAGTCAAAGTCTTTGATGTAGTCAATAATGCAGAAGTAGACATTTTTCTGGAACTCTCTTGTTCTTTTGATGACCCAACAGATGTTGGTGATATGATCTCTGGTTCCTCTGCCTTTTCTAAGTCCAATTTGATCATCTGGAAGTTCTCAGTTCATGTACCACTGAAGCATGTCTTGGAGAATTTTGAGCATTACTTTTCTAGTGTGTGAGATGAGTGAAACTGCTCAGTAGTTTGAACATTCTTTGGCATTGCCTTTCTTTGGGATTGGAGTGAAAACTGACCTTTTCCAGTCCTGTGGCCACTGCTGAGTTTTCCAAATTTGCTGACATATTTAGTGCAGCACTTTTGCAGTATCATCTTTCAGGATTTGAAATAGCTCAACTGGAATTCCATCACCTCCACTAGCTTTGTTCGTACTGATGCTTCCTAAGGCCCACTTGACTTCACATTCCAGGATGTCTGGCTCTAGGTGAGTGATCAATCATGATTATCTGGAGATCTTTTTTGTCAGTTCTTCTGTGTATTCTTGCCATCTCTTCTTAATATCTGCTGCTTCTGTTAGATCCATACCATTTCTGCCCTTTATTTTGCCCATCTTTGCATGAAATGTTCCCTTGGTATCTCTAATTTTCTTGAAGAGATCTCTAGTCTTTCCCATTCTATTGTTTTCCTCTATTTCTTTGCACTGATCACTGAGGAAGGCTTTCTTATCTCTCCTTGCTGTTCTTTGGAACTCTGCATTCAAATAGGTATATCTTTTCTTTTCTCCTTTGCCTTTAGCTTCTCTTCTCTCTTCAGCTATTTGTAAGCCCTCCTCAGACAGCCATTTTGCTTTTTTGCGTTTCTTTTTCTTGGGGATGGTCTCACTCCCTGTCTCCTGTAAAATTTCACAATAAGGAGTTAATAATCTGAGCCACAGTCATCTCCCACTCTTGTTTTTGCTGACTGTATATGGCTTCTCCATCTTTAGCTGCAAAGAATATAATCAATCTGGTTTCAGTATTGACCATCTGGTGATGTCCATGTGTAGAGCCATCACTTGTGTTGTTAGAAGAGAGTGTTTGCTATGACCAGTGCATTCTCTTGGCAAAACTGTGTTAATCTTTTCCCTGCTTAAGTTTGTATTTCAAGGCCAAATTTGCCTGTTACTACAGGTATCTTTTGACTTCCTACTTTTGCCTTCCAGTTCCCTATGATGAAAAGACATAAGGACATTCCCAAAAATGAACTCACAGTTGATAATATTAATGTCAATCATTTTGCCTTATCTGGTGGCTCAAATGGTGAAGAATCTGCCTCCAATGTAGGGGACCTGGGTTCAATCCTTGGGTTGGGAAGATTCCCTGGAGAAGGTACTGGCAACCCATTCCAGTGTTCTTGCCTAGAGAATCCCATGGACAGAGGAGCCTGTCGAGTTACAGTCCATGGAGTTGAAAAGAGTCTGGCTGGACTTAGGGACTAACACATACACTTCTATGTGCTGGACATTGGCACACTCTTCTTAATTCATCTTATGATGCTTGTCAATAATACTACTATCCTGTATGTAATTATTATGCCACTCTCTAGATGGATAAAAGAAAACAGTGCAACAAAAACTGGAATGACTATGGTCTGACTTCAAAGGTCATGCTTTCTTCTTAAAACCAATTCGAGGCTTCACTCAAGATGGTATCAGCCTTTCAGTGTTGTCCCCTGGGCTGCTCCATCTCTGCTGATAATGTGTATTCCCCATTGGAAAGTTGTTGTTGCTTAAGTCTTTGGGACCCCATGAACTGTAGCCTACCAGGCTCCTCTGTTTGTGGGATTTCCCAGGCAAGAGTACTGGAGAGGGTTGCCAGGGGATGTTCCCTACCCAGGGATTGAACCCATATCTCTGGCATCTTCTGCTTTGGCAATTGGGTTCTTTACCCCTGAGCCACCAGGGGAGCTCCATTCCCCATTACTGGGAGCCAAAGTGTTAAGGGTGAGGTAGCTGATTCTGCAGGCAGTCCATGCCAGTAATTTGTGGTATGGAATGTTGATGTGCTGAGAAAAAAAGATGTCCTAATTGCCAGGATTTCTTGCATAGAAACAAAACTTTCATTCACATCCTGCTGAATTTTTCAGGACATAATTTGATGTGGGACCAAATATTACAGTTTCTTCACTCAACAGGAGCTTACATAGACACTGATAAAGGTTTTTTTTTTTTTTTTTGTTAAGAATTATAGATTTGTTCAAATGTTCAACTTTGATTTAGTAGTTCCTACAGATTAGGTGTCCACTCTTCAGTTTATAGTATAATATGTTACATTTGAATAGCAAGCTGTGATTTACCCACAGCTCCCTCACATGGAATCCCACTTGATTTTCCAATAATGTAAGACTGAGTGACTCAGAAGGCTGAGTGAGCTGTCAAATCTCACCCAGCTACTAAGTTTCATACTTGGCACTTCCAATTTCAAGTTCAGAACTTTGAAACTTTTTTTTTTCCTTCACCACATTTAGAAATTTTGTTGGCCAAATAGTAATCAAAAGCACATGATATTAATTTCATTTTTCTTATTTGCTGTGTATTGACATATAGAAAAGTTATTTTACTGTTAAAAGTAGAGTTTGAGTGGATTAAATGAAAGAGATTTTTTTTTTCTTGACCTAGAAAAACAAAACAAAACAGAGAACAGGAGACAGATTCATTTTTTATAGTGACATGGTACTGATGACATCCAGTTAACCCAAGGATTTGCATAGAGTTTGCATTGTTTTTGTGAAATGCTGTGAACGGCTATGCTATTGAATTGAGTAATGACCTTAGAATCTGGACTTTGAAATAAAGACAAACAGATAAGTCTTGGTGATATACAAAGGCTGGCCTCTTTTGCCTTAGATTTGCAGACAGGGATTTCTGTGTCATTCAGTGATTAAGAGTGCCAAATGTAGCCAGGAACTGTTTCAGCAATCATAGATGTTGTTTTTCCAATTGGGCCAATCTGCCAGACTGGCAGACAGAAAACTAACAGAAATATTAAATATAGTCAGCTTCTATAGTTGAATCTTGTTTTTCCCTCTCTCTCTGCTGGAAGCCACGATAAAATAGTAGCCTGTGTGGAGGTCATTAAAAGCATACACAGATACACACACCATGTTGTGTATTCACACCATTAAATTAGGTCTTTGTGGACTATATAGCCGGGTGCCAGAACAGTTGTTGCAGATGCACAGGGTGACTGAGGCAGTCCTTCATTCACGATGTTCTACCCAGATTCTTTCTCCCGGCTCTGAGTCACGCAGCGAAGGATTCCATTCTCTGTTGACCCACACACCTTGGGGAATCATTTCAGAGGAAGCGCCGTGCCTGAATTTCCACATTCACACTCTTGAGGTCTCGTAAATTTGATGGATGTGTCTTGGAGAACTTGATAGAGAAGTTGGTTTTATTTCCAGGATTTGTTTCCGTGCACGGCCAACAAAGATGCATAATTATGTGTAATTCTTTTCCTGGCCACAAATGTAACAGAAGTGAGCTCAGTTAGTCTCTGTGACCACAATTTATGTAGAGCAAAATCCCTCCCCTCAGATTCAGAGAAGCAATGACGCAATGACATTGCAACATACACATGTGGCTTTCCCAGACACCCTTGGGATACAAAAGGGCCTTATGCAGCTTGCGTGGCACCTGGATCCTCCTTTTCTATGAATATCCTTTGACTACTTTCTTAACTTTCTTACGAAATATATTCCTATCTCTTTTGCTGTGTATCTAAGGAAGAAAAGATTTTAACAATATGAAATAAAGAGAACTTTTGTTTCGTGGAACTGATTGATACTCCCTTAGAAAAATATCTTCTAAATGATTTTGTCTCATAGGTAGAAAGCATATAGAGAGTAGTGGGCTCCATCATAGCTAATTTGAATGACTTTTTCCACCTCCTCTTTCTTTTCCATTAGCAAAACTGGCAAATGAGAGGATGCCATATTTGAAAATCTGTTTTCTTTAGACAGGGCTTGAGAAATAGTACTCACTAATACTAAAAGTGGCGTTTAATGTATGTTTTTCTATAAGGACTGGAAATTAGGAGTTTTTTCTCTGTTTAAAGAGTTTGGATTATCTGACCCTTTGATCAAAGCAATGAGTGAATTTCAGGAGCAGTAAACAATGCCATCTTCCACCTAGAACTCTTTGTTTCTTGCCAGGGTTAGGAGTGAGAATCTGAATTGAAAAAAAAATCCTCCGTCTCCCCTTTCTAATGCCTGAGAGGTGGAGAACAAGAAGAAGGGGTTAGAAAAATTTTATTTCTCAAGCAATCCACACCCCAGAATAAAGTGGATAATTACATGTTAGCAGTGTTTGTTAACTAGTTTGGTCTGACTTCTAAACCTAGGCTTTTCACCATTATATATATATATATATATATATATATATATATATATATATATATGGCAACCCACTCCAGTATTCTGGTCTGTGAAATCCCATGGACAGAGGAGCCCGAAGAGCCACAGGCCATAGTCCATGAGGTCCAAAAAGATTTAGACAACAATATGGCAATATATATGTATACATATGTATATGGCAAAGGATTCCTTATACCCAAAGGGAAGCTTATGGCCTAGTCACACTACACATGTGGGAAAACACCACTGTAGCCCCTCTTTTCAATATGGGATATTCCTTTTGCATGGAAGACCCCTTCTACCCTGCATATATATGCTTGGTTGGTGGAATCCCACTACTGGGCATATACCCTGAGAAAACCATAATTCAAAAAGATGCTTGAACCCCAGTATTCATTCCAGTACTATTTACAATAGCTAGGGTTTGGAAACATCTCCAGTGACCATTAACAGATGAATGTATAAGGAAGATGTGGTACATATATGTTTGTAAAATGGAATATTACTCATCATTTGGTATCTTTTAGAAGTTCCTGGTTATTAGTTTTCTATGGAAGCTTAATGAATTATCACAGTTTTGTAGCTTAAGACAACATAAATTTGTTTTAGTTTTGTAGACCAGAAGTCTGATGTGGGTCTTACTAGGTGAAAATGAAGGTGTTGGCAGGCAGGCCTGGGTTTCTTTTTGGAGGTTGGAGGGCAAAATGTTTCCTTGCTTTACCCGGCTATTGACAATTTTGCTTCTTGGCTCTCTTCCATTTTCAAAGCAATAGTGTTGGTTCCTTTTCACATTTTATCACCGCCACCTCAGCTTCCATCATTGCATTTCTATCTCTGACTTTGACTTTTCTTCTGCCTTCTTCTTCCACTTCTAAAAATCCCTTGTGATTACACTGGACCTGGCTCAGAGTGTAAAGATTCTGCCTCCAGTGGAGGAAACCCAAGTTTGATCCTTGGGTCGGGAGGATTCCCTGGAGAAGGGAATGGTTATCCACTCCAGTATTCTCGCCTGGAGAATTCCATGGACAGAGAATCCTGGCGGCTACAGTCTATGGGATCATAAAGAATCAGATGTGACTAAGCAAACAGCACTTTTACTTCCAGTTCTTGCAGATAATCCAGGATAATCTCAAGGTTAGCTGATTAGCAAACCTAATTCCATCTGCAACCTTCATTTTTTTCCTTGTCACCTAACATGACATATTCATAAATACTGAGGATTAGGTTGGCTCAGCTAGTAAAGAATCCGCCTGCAATGCAGTAGACTTGGGTTTGATTTCTGGGTTGGGAAGATCCCCTGGAGAAGGGAAAGGCTACCCACTCCAGTATTCTGGCCTGGAGAATTCCATGGACTGTATAGTCCATGGGCTTGCAAAGATTCGGACACAACTGAGCAACTTTCACTTTCACTTCAGGTTATGCACTTAATTGGTGGGGGCCATTATTCTGGTCTTTCCCTTGCTGATTTCCCTTAACATTGACCAGACAGTGGTAAATAAGGGTCATTAATGCAGAAGAGGGTGCTTTAATAGGAGAAACAAGACAACTTCTTACAGAGCACATGATGAATAATTTCTCATTAACACTTCATAAGGAATTGGGAGTACAGGGAGTCACTCCTGTTTTTATGTCCGCAGCAGCTAAAAAGCTGTGCGGTGTGATAAAGAATAAAATCTCAAGCACCATTCCCTGAATAGGGAGATGGTCATGATTAGGAAAGAAGATTTTGGCCACAGAAATGTGAGTCATTGTATTAAAAAACTCTCCTTTGGGCTTCCCTGGTGGCTCAGGGGTAAAGAATCCTTCTGCCATTGTAGGAGACAGGGGTTTGTTTCCTGGTCTGGGAAGATCCCACATACCCAGGGGCAACCTAGCCCAAGCACCACAACTATCAAGCCTGTGCTCTCGACCTGGGAGCTGCAACTACTGAAACCTACTTTCCTAAAGCCTGTGCTCTGCCTTACGAGGGGCCCCACAATAAGAAAGCTGTGCACTGCAGCTAGAAAGCAGCCCCCACTCGCCACAACTAGAGAAAAACCTGTGCAGCAGCAAAGACCAAGCACAGCCAACAATTAAATAAAAATTAAGTTAGTTTTGAAAAAGCCCTCCCTTTAAGCTGACAGGTTATTATTATTTTTTAATAAAAAAAAAATCTTTTGGCTTCTAGATGAAAATGTTTCTCAAATTTCTAATTACCTAGAAGTAGTTTTCTCCAGGATCTTTTGGAAATGAAATGAAGGATATGGAGAGGCAGAAAAAAGCAGCCAAAAAGGAAAAAAAGAAGCTTAGGGGGAGTGTTTTGTTTGTTTGGAATCTTTTTAAAGCTGTCAACAGTATTTGGGGCAGTTTGGGGACACAGAGGGAGGCTACTAAGCCCCGTGTCTACCAGGGCAGAATGAGAGATGCTGTGTCTCACTGACCAAAGTTGTTTGGAAGCCAATCTTTCTTCTCCAGGAAAAAAAAAAAAAAATCCTCCTTCTGTAATCTGAAAGACGAGAATAAAAATAAAGGAGGACAGTGGAAATACAGCCTGGGGGGCATCAGAGGTAATAACATTCTTAAAGAAATCCTTAACAGTATGAAAGTATGGCCGAGAGTATGGTAGACTTAAGTGAGAACTTTGCAGAGAAGATGCAATGAGTGCTACCTATTCATCTGCAATCTGTATGTTTCTATAAAAACAAAAACAAAAAAACCCAGCTCTTTAAGCTACAGCTTTGAGAGTCATAGAATGTTGAAAGGTCAATGATTTCAGAGAGCCAGACAAATTTTAAAAGAAGCACTGTATCTGAATTGAGCATCTGCTGGTTGCCAACCAAGCATTTTTTGCCCCAGAATAGATATTTTGTCTTGGTTTTTGTTCCATGGGGTCGGGTGGCATGAGTTTGGTCCCTGCATTCCCTAATCACCTTCCAAGTGACCCCAAGCACTGAATTTAACATCTATATATCTTCTGTGTAAAATAGGAAAAAAAACACACCCTTTCTTGCTGTGCAGTGTGGAGATGAATGTGAGGTGGTGCATACCAAACACTTAGTGCATCTCAGGACACGTTGTTGGGATCGTTGTGAGCTGCAATTCTATCATATTACTATTTTTATGGTTAGTTGAACTCATTAACTGGAGAGGCACACCTTTAGCAGTAGCTGGAGGTCTTCCCTGGTGGCTCAGTGGCAAAGAATCCACCTGCAATGCAGGAGGTGAGAGTTCAATAACTGGGTAGGGAATATTCCCTGGAAAAGGAAATGGCAACCCACTCCAGTATTATTGCCTGGAGAATTTCATGGACACAGGAGCCCTGGCAGGCTACAGTCTTTGGGGTTGCCAAAGAGTCAGACATGACTGAGCAACTAAACAACAGCATCAGTAGCTGGAGTACTGTTGCCTGATCTTGTCCTGTGTGTGTGCTCAGCCTTGTCTGACTCTTTGCAACCCTATGGACCATAGCCCGCCTGGCTCTTCTATCCATGAGATCTCCTAGGCAAGAATACTGGAGTGGGTTGCCATTGCTTCCTCCAGGAGATCTACCCAACCCAGGGGAACTTCCTGACTCAAGGGTTGAAACTGGGGCTCTAGCATCTCCTGCATTGCAGGTGGATTCTTTTGCCCCTGAGCCACCAGGGAAGCCTTACCTAAGAGTTAACTTGCAGATGTAAACAAGCTCCTCTTTCCACTAGCCAGGAGACTGACTTCAAAGCTGAGGCTCTCTATACCCTACAATTTGAGATTGTACTACTTTTGGTTCGACTGTGAAATTGTGATACGCTAGAGCTTAACTCATTCAGCCTTACTTTCTCTATTTTCCCCTGCAGCCAGTTTGGCATTAGCTACATCTTAAAGCTGGTTTCACACTCCATTGTATCAAAGGTTAGAGGTCAATTTGAAACGTGTCAGGAGTGGACAGTGATGGCGTTTGTCACCTCGACTCCCCTTTTTTACAGTGTGAAGCATTTTAGAAACACTAACCTCAGTGGGGTTCTCAGATTATTTCTGTTTTGAATTAGTTCCTCCAGTCTGGGTGGTAAAATGCAAGCAGGGAGTTTAAATGAACTTATTCAAGTTCAGAAACAGAGCGCTTTGTGAAACTGATATTCATAGTTAGAACTTAATTCTTCACTCCTTTTCTGTCATCCCCCTCTCTCTTGGCCTTCTCTGGAATCAAAGACATTCTCTGACATTTACAAATCATCTACTGATATATCTAGAGGGAAACATCATTTAAGTACAATATTTGTCTATGTTCTTCCTTTTTTTGATAGGTGGAGATTTTGTTTACTGGACAGAGTGCACCAAGAGGTAAAGAAGGTAAAAATCTTGTCCAGGTTTGTCTATAAAGCTATGGAAATGAAGGGAGGTGCAAACGTTTCTTTGGTAACTAGTCAACAGAGAGACTTTACAGGCTTGGTTTTGGAGGGGGATGAGTTCACAGCTAATGTTGAATATTCATTTTTATTTTTTAAAGTACTATTTTCAACAGACTCTCTCTCCCCAAACCCAGGAAGCTTCTAGGGCTGACATCTTTCTAAGGTGGAATAGGAAGATAAGAAGGAGGAGGAGAGGGATAAGAAGAGAAAGAAAAAATATAATTTTTCCCCTAAATACTTGTTGAAGAAAAGCACATCTCCTGTCAAAACTGAAAATCACAATGCTTATTCTTTTCATTATCATTTTTTTCCTAGGATAAGAAAGCACATTAGCAATTTGAAGACAGCTTTAATCTATGCATTTGAATGACAGATAAACATGATAATGAGGGTGGCTTGCTTTGACCAGGGCATCTCCAGTACTGGTGGTGTAGTCTAATCAAAAGGGATATATTTTTCATCAATGTCCCTGAACTACAGTGTTTCACTGAGCTTTTGAATTTGACACAAAAGGAATTGTCCTACTGCTGGTGAATTTTTTTTTTTTTCTTCTTCTTCTTTTTTTTTTTTTTTTTTACTAATTCTCAAATTATTGACCCATCATTAAAGCTAGACATCTCTTGCTTACTTGTCTTAACAGTTTCTCAGTTGATAAAATTTATTGCACATTGTTTATCAGGGGCTCTGAGTTTCTCTCCAATCACTTGGTGGGAAGTAGATTTCCACTTCTTTGCTATTTTAGTTTTTATGAATGAGGTCAGTTTATGAACCTAACAAATGCCTTTTTTTTTTTTTTTTTTTTAGCATTCTGGATAATGTGCCCTCATTTCATTATGTGGCTGTTTCTATTCAGTATTGGTTAGATCTACAGACAAAGCGAAGTAGGATTTTATGTCCTTCACTTCCTGGCTCATGGAGGAGCTCCACCAACCCCCAATTCACAGCTAATGCTAGAACATATATTACTGTACAGTCTAATCTTTCAGTCACATTTCTGGCAAATTTCGTATCATGATGTGCTAAGGATCCAATGGGAATGGTGAATCCAGGGTGTTTCACAGTATCTTCGGAGTCCCACTTGGGTGTGAAGTTGCAGAATACACAATACTTCCCTGAGTGACTCTAGCAACATGCTCATAGAAGTCTCAAGTGCCCATTTAATAAAATCATTAGACTGCAGTTCCTGTCTGGATATTCCACTTTAAGAAATAGAAAGTCACTGCCCAGTAGACTTCTAGATATTTCCTTCCATGGTTAGTTTTGATATCTCCAAGCAATTAGAACTAATAAATCTGTGCAGACATGACATTCAGCATCCTTTTCCTTTCAGATTCTCAAAGATATCATGGAGAACCTCAAGCTTAATCCTCCTCTTTGAGCTGCACTGATTATTTCTGAAAATCAAAATAAATTGGTATAAGATGTATTTTAATGGATATAAGACGGAATTTAAGATGTACTTAAAGTCATCTGGAGAGTCATTCTAAATGGAAAAAAATGTTCTATGAGGTCAAATGGAAATCTTTCATAGCTATCTTTGACAATGTCTTGTAGCATTGAAAATGGCTTGGCTTTCAGCAAGCAGACTCAACGTTGCCAGTCTAGACCCTGCTGACATAGTTTTTGAGGGTTTAAATTCTTCCAGCTCATACGTATTCTCTTTTGTGACTTTCTCCTTATTCTAAGAGGGGACTAGGACTTTGAAGAAACATCTTTAAGCAGTAACTCTTTAATAGCAGTCTCCAGATCCACTACCTAAGATGATTATCTGTGAAAATTCTTTAAATAGTCTAAGTTTACCTAACTTTTTGCTGAAATAACACATACTTCCACCCACTATGTTCTTGATCTTATTTATAATTCTGCAAAATGAAGCATCTTTTACCAAGCCACTCTTTTCAGCAGAATCTTTGAGGGCCAGATACCAGTTTAGAGCTTTTTATTCTTCAAATTGTCTTGAGCCCCTGTCTAATTTGCAGTGGTTGGCAGGGAGGGGCAGTCTAATATCACTTCCTAATAAGAATGATTATTTTCTCTCTCTTTCTCTTAAATGAAGATGAAATGTAAAAAGTCTGACATTCTTTTGATGCTTACCAGGCAGCAGTGGTGGCACCATCCTTCCTGATGGGTGACTTGCTTTAGGAAGACTTCAAACAGTGGGGACTCCCTATGCAACCACCGTCTATTCGGTGTCTGAGAAGCTCTTTTCCAGAGACATGCCCATCCCCAGTGACACCTTGGATGGCTGCAATCTACAAGTGCCACAGGGAACATTTCTCAAACTGCATCTAATGTGAAAGACCAGGTTTTAATCTTCATTTCAAAAGAAAGAAAAGATGCACAAACACAAGTCTGATCAGAAAAAGCGATTCACTAAAAAGTTTTTATTTATTTATTCATGTTCAGTCAAAAAATTTTTCTTATTTTTTAACCTTTTGATTTTATACTGGACTACAATTGACTAGGACGTCCCTGGTAACTCAGTGGTAGAGACTCTGCCTGTAATGCAGGAGATGCCGGTTCCATCCAGGGTCAGGACGATCCCCTGCAGGAGGGAGTATAAAGCCACTCCAGTATTCTTGACTGCAGAATCCTGTGGACTGAGGAACCTGGCAGGTTACAGTCCATAGAGTCGCAAAAAGTCAGGCATGATTGAAGCAACTGAGCACAGAACAGCAGAGCACAGTTGATTAACCATTTTGTGTTAACTTCAGGTATACAGCAAAGTGATTCAGCTGTACATACACATGTAGCTATTACTTCTCAACACTTTTCTCAATTAGCTTGTTACAGAATATTGAGCAGCGATCCCTGTGCTATATAGAAGGTCCCTTCTGGTTATCCATTTTAAATATAGCAGTGTGTAACATGCCAATCCCAAAGTAGGTAAGCGTTAGTCACTTAGTCATGTCCGACTCTTTGTGACCCCATGGGCACAGGCTCCTCTGTCCGTGGGATTCTCCAGGTAAGAATACTGAAGTGGGTTGCCATTTCCTCCTCCAGGGGACCTTCCCCACCCAGGGATCAAACCTGGTCTCTTCCATTGTAGGCAGATTCTTTACTGTGTGAGCCACCAGGGAAGCCCTCCTTAACTATCCTCGCCCCACCTCCCACCTCTTCCTGTAGTGACCATAAGCTCATTTTCTGCTTTGTAAATGAGTTCGTTTGTATCACTCTTTTTTTTTTTTTTAGGTTCTGTATATAGGCAATATCATACGATACTTCTCCTTCTCTGCCTGACTTACTTCACTCAGGATGACCATCTCTAGGTCCAGCCTTGTTGCTACAAATGGTATTATCTCTTTCTTCTTAATGGTTGAGTAATATTCCATTGCATATATATATATACACCACATCTTCTTTATCCACTCTTCTGTGATGAATATTTAGACTGTCTCCATATCTTGGCTATTGTAAATAGCACTGCAATGGACATTGGGGAGCATGTGTCCTGTTTGATTATGTTTTTTGCTGGATATATGTCCAGGAGTGGGGTTGTGGGATCATATGGTAGCTCCATTTTTTGTTTCTTAAGGAACCTCCATACTGTTCTCCATAGTGGCTTCCCCAGTTTACATTCCCATCAACAATGTAAAAGGGTTCCCTTCTCTCTACACTCTCTCTACCATTCATTGTGGACTTTTTTTGATGAGACCTATTCTGATTGCTGTAAGGTGATATCTCATTGTAGTTTTGACTTGTATTTCCCTAATAATTAGATGTTGAATATCTTTTCATGTGCCTCTAGGCTATCTGTATGTCTTCTTTGCAGAGGTCTCTACTTAGGTCTTCTGCCTATTTTTTGATTGGGTTATTTGTTTTGATGATATTAAGCTGCATGAGCTGTTTGTAAACTTTAGAGACCAATCCCTTGTTGGTTGCATCATCTGCAAATATTTTCTGCCATTCTGTGGGTTGTCATTTTGTTTATGGCTTCCTTTGCTGTAGAAAAGCTTTTGAGTTTAATTAAGTCCCATTTGTTTATTTTTGTTTTGATTTCCATTACTCTGGGAGACAGATCGAATAAGATAATGTTAGGATTTATACAATGGAGGAAACACAGCTAGAGAGTTTTAAAATGCTTTCTTTCAATTTCTATACTTCTGTCACTATGGACAGGTAATAGCAGTTGAAAGGCCAGTATTAGTGCCTGAACAAACTTTGAATAGCACTGACCTAGGTCCCCTGGTAGAAGGTCATCTTAGTTCTACTCTCTGGACCAGCTAATGTCCCTACCGAGCCATGTGATGGAAACTGATATTCAAAGTCCTCTCAGGTTGCTTTGTGAAGAAATTTTCTGTAACAATCCTGCATGCCACCTTGCTCACAGCCCAGTCAAAGTGCTCTGAAGCGAGGGCTTGCCTTATTACCTGCCTTTGACTATGAGGTGTTTTCCTGCTTAGAGGATGCCCTCTGGATTTCCTGCTTTATCTTGCTTAAAATGTTTGAATTTAAGAATTTAGAGAATTTGGCAAAAGTCCCGAATTCCTTTTGAATTTCTCCCAAGTGACATAAGGACAAACGTGCAACTGAGTTTAGAAAGAATAGGGCTACATAGTTTGGCAGAGCAGATACGTAAATCAAGCATTAATAACAATTCTGGGCTATATTAATTCACACTCATATATAAGCAATGAAACTTCTGGGCTGTGGGAAAAAATGCAGTTTTCATACAGGAAGCTACTTGTTTCCGTATACATGGAAACATTATTTTAGAAAGGATGGCAACAGCCACAAACCTGATAATAAATAAACGTGTTCTTTAGAGTTTTATTCTGCAAAACCAACTACTACGAAACTCTGTCCTTCCAATGTGTGCTATTCCTGCTATGTCTTAATTGTACAACTTGACAAGTTTCTAATTTTTTTGGTAAGCTTTTTTCTTTCTATTCAATTTTGTGGACTTTTTTTGATGAGACCTATTCTGATTGCTGTAAGGTGATATCTCATTGTAGTTTTGACTTGTATTTCCCTAATAATTAGATGTTGAATATCTTTTCATGTGCCTCTAGGCTATCTGTATGTCTTCTTTGCAGAGGTCTCTACTTAGGTCTTCTGCCTATTTTTTGATTGGGTTATTTGTTTTGATGATATTAAGCTGCATGAGCTGTTTGTAAACTTTAGAGACCAATCCCTTGTTGGTTGCATCATCTGCAAATATTTTCTGCCATTCTGTGGGTTGTCATTTTGTTTATGGCTTCCTTTGCTGTAGAAAAGCTTTTGAGTTTAATTAAGTCCCATTTGTTTATTTTTGTTTTGATTTCCATTACTCTGGGAGACAGATCGAATAAGATAATGTTAGGATTTATACAATGGAGGAAACACAGCTAGAGAGTTTTAAAATGCTTTCTTTCAATTTCTATACTTCTGTCACTATGGACAGGTAATAGCAGTTGAAAGGCCAGTATTAGTGCCTGAACAAACTTTGAATAGCACTGACCTAGGTCCCCTGGTAGAAGGTCATCTTAGTTCTACTCTCTGGACCAGCTAATGTCCCTACCGAGCCATGTGATGGAAACTGATATTCAAAGTCCTCTCAGGTTGCTTTGTGAAGGAATTTTCTGTAACAATCCTGCATGCCACCTTGCTCACAGCCCAGTCAAAGTGCTCTGAAGCGAGGGCTTGCCTTATTACCTGCCTTTGACTATGAGGTGTTTTCCTGCTTAGAGGATGCCCTCTGGATTTCCTGCTTTATCTTGCTTAAAATGTTTGAATTTAAGAATTTAGAGAATTTGGCAAAAGTCCCGAATTCCTTTTGAATTTCTCCCAAGTGACATAAGGACAAACGTGCAACTGAGTTTAGAAAGAATAGGGCTACATAGTTTGGCAGAGCAGATACGTAAATCAAGCATTAATAACAATTCTGGGCTATATTAATTCACACTCATATATAAGCAATGAAACTTCTGGGCTGTGGGAAAAAATGCAGTTTTCATACAGGAAGCTACTTGTTTCCGTATACATGGAAACATTATTTTAGAAAGGATGGCAACAGCCACAAACCTGATAATAAATAAACGTGTTCTTTAGAGTTTTATTCTGCAAAACCAACTACTACGAAACTCTGTCCTTCCAATGTGTGCTATTCCTGCTATGTCTTAATTGTACAACTTGACAAGTTTCTAATTTTTTTGGTAAGCTTTTTTCTTTCTATTCAATATTTTATTTCTCCTAACTCTTTATGTTGTGAAATTAAGAACTCAGTAGCACTCAACAGGGATTTAGTGGGTGTTTGATGAATCTTTCTGAAGCCATTTTTGGCATTTAGGACAAATCCTACTCTGATACTGAGAATTTGACAAAGTCAAACTCTCTCTCATATGTATTTATAGAATAAGAAGGGTAACTGATGGATAGGATTTTCATCACTTAACTAAATATAGTTTTGACTTAAAAACAATGAGCATCTACTTGCAACTAACCTTATCCTAAGGCAAAATATTTTAGAGTTGGTAAACTCAGAAGAATTCAAGGGAAAAAATGGAGGCTTGCTAGTAGGCAAAGAGAAAGTATACTCATCTCCCATCTTTTATTGGAAGGTAGATTTCAGGTGGTATGTCATAACATAAATCAGTTAACTTGAGTTAAGGGTCACTTCACAATATTTATTTAGCATTTGGTGATCTCTAAGCACTTTGAGGAAAGAGCAATACAAATATTCAAACTATTAATTTCCAGAAAAATCATCTCTGCCTAAAATAAGACACAAAAATTCATTTTAGGATTGACTTGTCTGTCATGCTAAGAAACTTATCTGGATGCCTTTCATTGCTTTCAGATGAATGTGAAATAATTTTCTACATCTGTGGAAGGTGTAGATTGAGAAAGTCTCATAAACAACATCATAATCAGCCCAGTGCCCCACAGTTATTGCAGTTTTTGATAAAAGGGAGCTTTTTGGTGTTTTTCTCTTTCTTTACTTTTAGAGAGGAGAGGAAGAGAGGAAGACATTTTGCCTGGCAGGAGAATCAGGGAATGGTTCAAGGGAGGCTCTATGGGCCGTCTTAGAATTAAGACTCTCTCCACCCATGGTGAGGTCATTTCTATTCACACCTCTCCATGAATCAGAACACCCCACCTTAAAAATATCAAGGTATACACAGGAAAGGAAAGAAACCTGTAAACCTCACCCTGTGTTTTTGAAAGGCTAACAACAAAATGAAAGTTTCCATTATCTAGAGTCATTTATTAAGGGAAGAAACTTATCCAAAGGATATTTCTAGCAATGTTAGCTCCAATAGAACAAGGCAGAAATGAAAGCCAGGGTTCTGAATTTTTGCATTATGCTTTATGGGAGCTCCATGGTGGTCAATAGGTTTTTGATTGCCTGAAGGATTTAGAGTGCTGACTCTTTTGTTAAATTCCCTACTCAATATTCCATCCTGTTTTTGCACACCAGTGCTAAGGTTGTGGGACATTAAAGCAAGCCCTTCCTGTCATCTGTACCCAGTCTGGAGAAGGGAGATAGACAGTTACTTACAGGGCATAATAAAAGGTTCAGTAATAAAAGGTAGAGATATTATAAAAGCACCCAGGAAAGGTATATAATTCTAGGCTTCAGTTCAGTTCAGTTCAGTCGCTCAGTCGTGTCCGACTCTGCGACCACATGAATCGCAGCACGCCAGGCCTCCCTGTCCATCACCAACTCCCGGAGTTCACTCAGACTCGCGTCCGTTGAGTCAGTGATGCCATCCAGCCATCTCATCCTCTGTCATCCCCTTCTTCTCCTGCCCCCAATCCCTCCCAGCATCAAAGTCTTTTCCAATGAGTCATGAGGTGGCCAAAGTACTGGAGTTTCAGTTTTAACATCATTCCTTCCAAAGAACACCCAGGCCTGATCTCTTTCAGAATGGACTGGTTGGATCTCCTTGCAGCCCAAGGGACTCGCAAGAGTCTTCTCCAACACCACAGTTCAAAAGCATTAATTCTTTGGCGCTTAGCCTTCTTCACAGTCCAACTCTCACATCCATACATGACCACGGGAAAAACCATAACCTTGACTAGATGGACCTTAGTCGGCAAAGTAATGTCTCTGCTTTTGAATATGCTGTCTAGGTTGGTCATAACTTTTCTTCCAAGGAGTAAGTGTCTTTTAATTTCATGGCTGCAATCACCATCTGCAGTGGTTTAGAATTTCCAAGATGGCACCCAGAAGGTCGTGATAGCTCCCTTGGAATTATATCAGTAGAATGAAGTTCTAAGATGGGCATCTTAGAAGATGAATAGTAATTAACCAGATGGAGAAAGACTTCACACTGGAAAGTGGGTGAACAAATAGATGTACTGAAAAGGCAAATTGGGTTCTGGAACTGCAGCAGAGGAGAATAGGACTGGAGGGAAGCAGAGCCTGTCCTAAGTCTACAAAACTGGAGAAGGACCTGAAGACTCTCCAGGAGGAACAAGGCACAGATTTATGTTATAAATAAATTTTGTGAATAGCAGGGTTTAAATAGCTATTAGAGTGACTTTACTCAAGTTCTCACCAATAGTGCATCTCTGAATCCTATACCTAATTTGACCTGTTTCATGTCAGTGACTTGTGACCAGTAATCTTTCCCAACTTTTTGATAACACACGTGAGGAGGGAGAGGGAAGAAAAGCAGACAGCAGAGAAGGCTCAACCTCTGGTAGAAAGAACTACAGTCATCCCTGGTACTGGCAGGGGTTTGGTTCTAAGACTTGCCAGCCCCGTTCTTTCCTGCAATAGATATGAAAATCTAGGAATGCTCAAGCCCCTTATATAAAATGCCTCAGTAAATGGACCCTTCCTATCTGTGTGTTCTGCATCTGGGAATTCAACCAAATCTGATGGTTCCGCTGAATGTGGGTCATAGAACCCTCAGACATGGGGGACAGACTATATTTAGCCAGGGTTTGTGGCTGCAGGCTCCTTAGGGTACTTGGCAGCCTGAGTAGGATGTACAGGGATGTAAACTTCATTCACCATTCCTGGGGAGGACGGGTCTTCCTCTGCATGTGTATTGTCGCTGTCACTCTAGGCTGCCATGACCCAAACTGATCCTGTAGATCTGCAGTATGAAAATAATTTTGGATTTATGGATTTACATTATGGGCAAAATGTAATGCCCTAACCAGAACCTACCAAATCAGAAATTGCATTTTAACAAGATTTCCAGATAATTTTTATGCCATGAAATTTGAGAAGCACTAGTTTAGAGCAATGTTTTTCAAATTTCAAATTTTAAACCAAGACCTTCTCACACAACCAGAAATTCATTTTACATTGTGGCCTAGAAAATGTGCACCCGTGAGCACATGCAGCCAAAGAAACAATTTTCAGGAGGTAAATTCTGGTCTATATTCTGCTGTGCTATCCAACAAACAAACAAACAAACAAGAAAACAAACAAACAAACAAAAAATCCTCTCCCACTAAACCTACTCAACATCTACTCCATTGATTTCATAATTCATTAATAGTTTATGACATATTTGTTTTGTGCTCTGAATAAAGGAAGAGGAGACAAATATTTGTAGGAAAAAAGTTAGAGTTGTGTTTAGTTTAATAACTTAAAACATTAGTGATATGTTTTTGGTTGAAACTTTATGTATCCTAAAATTATTGTTTCTTGCTGGAATATTTTTCTTGATATGAAAAAGATCTGACCATGTGATATCATTCCATGTTCTGATATTTAATACCACCTGATTACAGTTGAGAGTCATTGTCCTAGACGAGTATTTCTCAAATTATTTTTGATGGTAGTGCGGATTGGCAGAGGAAAAGACCCCACAGCCCACTTATTCTATCCATTCCCACTCTAGAGAGGGAAGGGAATACAGTAATAAGAGGGAACGTGTCACTGTATAAGCAAATTTTTGTGGTTTGCCTTAGCAGAGTGGTGGAGATGACTCGTCTTTGAATCACAATGTATACATGACTTAAAGTCTGGTGATTGCAAAATTATGGTTCTCAAAAACTGTTGATGGAAGCATATATCGCTATACACTCTGGGGTTAACCAAACGAGCCACAACAAAGTCCAATGTAAATGAAAAAGCTAAGCCAAGAGTAATTCATAAGTACAAGGCACTTGGAAACCATTACCAAGTTAAGACCACATTGATAACCAAGCATGCTTCCTGAAAACTGCAGGCACTCTGCAAGTTGTGCTCAATTAGTTACACAACCTTGTCTGCATTACGTGGCAGTGTAGGACTTCAGAGTCATCTAATTTCGAGTTTAATAGAAGAATCCTTACTAAAGCAAGAGTTTAAGTTTGTAAATACACCACTTTTATAACTTTAATTCATTTAGTAGGTGGCCAATGTGTAATCTTTGAATGTATGTAGTTACAGTATATGAATTAGGTATCTTTTAACTTGTAAGAACCAAAGAAAGAATGTGCATTATCAATGAGGTAAAATGTGGATTGTAATCCATATTTTCTGAACTATCACTTGGTAATCATTCATTAGCAAGGAATTTCCTGTTTTTTTTTTTTATTTTTAAGGTCATTTTTGTTGTGTTCTTTTTATTTTATTGTCTGTTTTTCATAGAGTAAGGAAAACCCATTGAGATGTGCTTGGGAACTAAACCTGAGTAATTCCACATATTGCACACTTAGCCTTGTCTAGGCCAGGGATTGCTAAAAGGTTTTATCTCATGAGAGAAGTCTGACTGATTTGTAGTGGATGTCTGAGGGGTTGTGTTGAAGCCAGAAGGGGTGTCTTGATTGGTTAAGGATGTTGGACATGACATTGTATAGCGGAACAGCAGCTGTATGCCTTCTCCTGTCTGTCCGGCTACAGGCTCTCCTCTCCTAAACTCTGAGGCTGGAGTCCTCTGCCTTTTTGTTGAGGTCTGCTTCTGGAATACTATTGATTAAACTTTGACTTCCACCTCACCGTGTCCAGATTCAGCAAAGGACGGCAGATAAAAGATAGGATGTTCAGATAAATCTGAATGTCATATAAATAATAAATGCATTATTATACAAGTATGTCCCAGATATTGCAAAGGACATACTTATACAAAATATATTGGCTATCTGAAATGCAAATTTAATTGGATATCCCCACTTTTATTTGCTAAGTCTAGCTCCTTATATTCAGCATTTAGAGTACTTAACAATGTCAGTATCTGAATGTATATGTCACTTACCTCTGACTTCTTCAGGGTGTACAAACTTGCTTGGTAACAGGATAGTTTTGTGTATCCCAGAGTGACCCAAGGTAAATATGCAAACTAATCCTGAATTACAAGAGATCAATAAATCCTAGGAATGTGTCAAAGGACTGTGGGGAAGAGATTTAAAGGATTAGGGGGTGAGTGGAATGTAAGAGTCAGGAATGTTCAATATTGTAGGTGGGATTAAGCTATTTGAAGGAGGCTGAGGTGGGTAAAAACCAGTTGGCTTAGAGGTGACTCTTAGGGTGGAATTTAAAAGGAGAAAAGCAGTGCAGCATTGCGTTTGATTCTTTCAAACCTGCAACTACATCCACATTAGGAGTTTCTGTATCAGGGCGAGGGAGCAAGGATAAGGTATTTCTTAAGGTTCAGACTGGCACTCAGCTTGGAATGGAGATTATAATTCTCTGTGTGATGCTGAAATACGGTGTCAATAATCTTTGGAGTCCTGCCAAAGCATTCCAAAAAATATCCTTAACAATTTAGAAAAGAGGGATGGGGAGAAAACATTAAAACATCAAATGCTAGGAGTGCTTCTTTGTGCTTTCTCTCTCATATCTCTCTCTTTTTTTTTTCTTTTAATCTCATATTTCACTCTATCAGGTATCAGGTTTCTAGGAATAAAATCTAATTGCTGATGTTTGTGTCAAATGAATTATGTGTATGTGTGGGTATGCATGTGTGAATATAGCTTAATTTAAAACCATGATTGTTTTGGTTATAATTCAGAAGCATCCTAAGCCTTGTAATGCAAGGCAACAGAAAGACTGAGACTGGAGTTTAGCCGAAGGTTAAATTTGTGACCAGCCATGGAAAGATTTATAGTTAAGCACTACTATTAAGAATCATTTCCCCAGTGGTTTCACTAGATTTTCTGTGTGCTGAAGAGTTGCACTGTAATATGTCAGATCTTAGTCATCTTGTAAATTGCATGAAATGAACAAGGTATGTGATGACTGTAGATTGGAACAGTGATTGAGTGTATTATGTGTCTGAATTTGCAATACATGTTTGACTTAAAGCTTCTTAGAAAATCTAACACAGATCTTTCTGTTGTCTTATTGGCATGTTTTATTAAGCACTGAAATTACCTGCAAAATGCCTAAGAACTGTAAAGGAAATAGGGTTAAAGATATTCATCCAATCACTTTCATATCATGTCTTCCAATCACTTTCATATCATGTCTAGATATTTAGCAAGTTAGAAAAAAGTGTACCTACCAGCCCCCAGATGAAGCTGCTGGTAAACTGGCTGTCTCACCTTGCCTTCTTAGACCTCTCCCTCTCCTCTTCTCTTTTCCCCTCTTTCTCCTCTCTCTTTCTTTCTCTCTCTCTATACTGTTTTCACCCAATGTAATGGTCAATTTTTCATTACTGCAAAGTACCCAGGAGGATGAAGGCAGGGGAAACAGATTATGTGGTAGGCAGCTGGATTTCCTCTAGAGCCTTTTCCTTTGAATGAAGCTTCCTCCTTTCACAGGTTTATAAACAGCTCTTCCTGTGATTTTGCAGCGCAGACTATGGTGAGTCCTCCTGCCAGCTCAGTGCAGCCAGGTGCTAAGCATCTGCCGCAGTCAGCTAGTGCCTTTGCAAGATGTGTGTGTTATCCTATTGACAAAACCGGGAGGGTGACTATAACTCTCACATCCCCACTTGGTCTTGCAGGTAGCAAGAATATCACATTAATGTGAAATGCTGATACTCTGCTTCTGCTTTGTTTTTTTTTTCTCCCCGATAAGCTTATCACAGTGATATCAAAAGAAGCAGGAAACTCAGCCTAGGTGGTACATTATTACTCTCTGGCCAAGAGATCTTGGAGAATATAGCAGGGAATTTTTCTCTTATGTAATGAATGAAGGCAAGTACCCTTTTCTTCATTAAGATTTCATTTTCAATATAACTAGAATTTCTGGCACAGTCAAGAAAACATACTGAGAGTAGTCATTCTAGTTGGAGAATCTTGCTAGCCCATGCAGATACAATATAATGGAATGAGTAAGCAGTTAGTCCTTATTCTAAAGGCAAAAACAAATATTGAAGGAGTCATCCCATAGCCATGATTATTGACTTCTGGATTGTCCAACTACTACAATGCCATGAAATTTAGATCAGTGGGTAACAGAGCAAATATTCTATCTTGTTAATTCAGGATTTGATTTGTAAATCACAGTAATAATTTTTCACAAATGGCAGACGTGGTGATATCAAAACTAACCTTGTCTCATATTTCTGCATGATTGCACCCCAGTCTAAGGGTATGTCAGATGCACCTCACTTTGTATGCTTTCTATAGTAGAAAACTGTGCATGTTGAATTTTAATAAAAGAAACTACATTTCAACTCTGTGATGGTGAAAAAAGTGATCCAACATAGGTGTCGTATAGGTTGACCTCAGGCTTGCTATCATTCAGACTGGATAGTCCAATGAGATGGTCCCAACTAGATATTCCATTCTAGAGAATCAGGTAATCCAATCTTTCTTCATTGCCAATTCACCCTTGTAAGAATAACATCTATGAAGTCAGGCTTTGTATGTTACTCATCTCTGTATTTTGGGCTATAGTTAGCTTCGAGGCAGGTATTCAGTAGCTTTGTTGAATCAATGAGTAGAGTCTTGATAAGTGTAAATGAATTTTGGACATTTAGGTTGCTTCCATGTTCTGGCTATTGTAAATAGCTGCAATGAACATTGGGGTGCATGTTGTTTTGAATTATGGTTTTTCTCTGGGTATATGCCCAGTAGTGGGATTATCGTATGTAGTCATATGGTAGTTCTATTAATTTTTTGAGGAGCCTCAATACTTCTCCATAGTGGCTGTATCAGTGTACTTTTCCACCAACAGTGCAAGAGGGTTCTGTTTTCTCCACACCCTCTCCAGCATTTCTTGTTTGCATATTTTTGTGATGGTGGTCTTGTGGACATCGGGGAGGTGGGGAGAGAGTTGGAGTGGATTGGGAGAGTGGGATTGACATATGTGCACTGCTATGTGTAAAGCAAGTAGATAGTGGAAGCCTGATTTATAGTGCAGGGAGCTCAGCTCAGTGCTCCGTGAGGACCTAGAAGGGTGAGGTGGGGCGTGGGAGGGAGACCCAGGAGGGAGGGGATATGTGTATAGACAGAGCTGATTTACTTTGCTGTACAGCAGAAACGAACAACAGGGTAAAGCAACTATATCCTGATTTAAAAAAGAAAATTGTAAAATGTCAATGAATTTTGTACTTTTGTTTTTGTATTTTGCCACATTTAAGGATGTTAAGGTGGTTATCAATATTATTCAATGTTTATTATCAATAAAATGGTTATCAAGATTTTTCTCTCTAGAGTCTCCATCCTGCCACAGTAGCAGAATAACAATCTCAATTTAGTTTTTTTCTGTGCCTTTCTCATCCATTACAGTTATACTTGAGTCGAAGGCCCTAACCAGCTAACATGGAACTGGGGTCAATGCTCAGGATCTCCTTTCAGGACTGAAGCATCCATTCTCCCAGCTGCCGAGAGTGTTGTTTCTTGACAACTCTCAGCTGGATTCCACTGTGGAACTTGCCAATGGCTTTTATCTTGGGGACCCCCTTTCAGTCATATTAACAGATATTTTATAGATATTTATGAGTATTACTTCTGTCCTCCATCTTTGCAGTTCAGTTCAGTTCAGTCACTCAGTCATGTCTGACTCTTTGCAATGCCATGAACCACAGCATGCCAGTCCTTCCTGTCCATCACCAACTCCCAGAGTTTCCTGAAGTCTTGTCCATTGAGTTGGTGATGCCATCCAACCATCTCATCCTCTGTCATCCCCTTCTCCTCCCACGCTCAATCTTTCCTAGGTTTAGGGTCTTTTCAAATGAGTCAGCTCTTCGCATCAGGTGGCCAAAGTATTGGAGTTTCAGCTTCAACATCAGTCCCCCATCTTTTCAGTTCAGTCCAGTTCAGTCACTCAGTCGTGTCCGACTCTTTGCGACCCCATGAATCGCAGCATGCCAGGCCTCCCTGTCCATCACCAACTCCTGGAGTTCACCAAAACTCATGTCCATTGAGTCAGTGATGCCATCCAGCCATCTCATCCTCGGTCGTGCCCTTCTCCTCCTGCCCCCAATCCCTCCCAGCATCAGAGTCTTTTCCAATGAGTCATCTCTTTGCATGAGGTGGCCAAAGTACTGGAGTTTCAGCTTTAGCATCAGTACTTCCAAAGAACTCCCAGGGCTGATCTCCTTTAGAATGGACTGGTTGGATCTCCTTGCAGTTCAAGGGACTCTCAAGAGTCTTCTCCAACATCACAGGTCAAAAGCATCAATTCTTTGGCGCTCAGCTTTCTTCACAGTCCAACACTCACATCCATACATGACCACAGGAAAAACCATAGCCTTGGCTAAATGGACCTTTGTTGGTAAAGTATTGTCTCTGCTTTTTAATATGCTATCTAAGTTGGTCATAACTTTCCTTCCAAGGAGTAAGTGTCTTTTAATTTCATGGCTGCAATCACCATTTACCCTTTCTCTATTCCAACCATCTACATCTTCTTCATTCATTGCAGTCAGACCAGAAGCAAATGTGGTGAAGACCACCCACCTTCCTTCTGTGTTGAAAGACCATAAACTAAAGAGAATAAAAAGGCTCTGATTTTAGTCAGGAGGCCAGTCAGTTCCTATGATGAAGATCAACCCACTACTCTCTTCTGAGCAGGTCTCTTCTGCTCCCTTCTCTCCCTTGTCCAAGGAGAAGATTGCAACTTAATTGGTTGAAGAGTTCACTTCTCAAGGCCTCACAATGACTCATATGATTTTTCAAAAATATAATCTCGCTACTTCTAGCACTTCATTGTAGTTGAAATCTACTTGCCCTTCATAATTCTGTTAAATCACTATCAATATCTTCTTTTTTAAAAATTTAGAATCTAAATTAGTGTTCTGTGCATGTGGTATTAATAAATATTTGTTGTTGTTGTTCTCCTTATTTAAACTGTTGCCAATAGCCAGACACAAAATAATAAAATGCATAATTTGAATTATAAAGTTGACATTAGATTCTGAAATTCATTGTTGATCATACCAGTCACACTGATAGGAATATGCAGGCCTCTTTTCACAGCTGCCTGACTTAGGTTTCTCTTATATTTTGAATGTTGCCAATAGCCAGACACAAAATAATAAAATGCATAATTTGAATTATAAAGTTGACATTAGATTCTGAAATTCATTGTTGATCATACCAGTCACACTGATAGGAATATGCAGGCCTCTTTTCACAGCTGCCTGACTTAGGTTTCTCTTATATTTTGAAATTTATAGACATCTTTCTTAGTACCCACAAGAATCTATTTATAATGTTCACACACTTCAATGATTCACTCTAGTCAGCACTTGTAAGTAAATATCTCACTTCCTGGTTAGCTAAGGAGATATCATGAATGAAACTGGTATTATGAATGAAAGGGTTACCGAGGAGAGGAAGCAAACCAATTCCAGGATTCAAGTACTCTATGCTTTCCTTTCATATGTTCTTGAGATGAGTAAGGAAAACGCCCAGGGGATTTGAGGTAAAAACCTTTTGGCTTTATCACTAGAAGGAAACACTTAATCAATAGACAGCAATGCGTTCAACTGTGATTGTTAAGGAAATGCATATAAAACTAACAGCAATGTACAACCTCATGACTTTTAAATTGACAGAGATAAATACAATGGTCATTTCTCTGTGTTCAGGAAATAGATTCTTTACTCAGCTGCTGGGACTGTAAATTGGTCTACTCTTTTCCCGGTGGATTAGACAGTAAAGAATCTGCCTGCAATGAAGGAGACCCAGGTTCAATACCTGGGTCCAGAAGATCCCCTGGAGAAGGAAATGGCAACCCACTCCAGTATTCTTGCCTGGAGGATTCCATAGACAGAGGAGCCTGGCAGGCTACAGTCCATAGGGTCACAGAGAGTTGGACACGACTGAATGACTAACACTCCACTTTAGTAGAGTACTTTGATAATTTGGGACAAGAGCTTCAAAATACTTGTTTTCCCTTGATTTAGCAATTTCACAATCAGGAACTTATCCTAAGAAAGCAAAAGTTTATATACGAGTATGCTCATTGAATATTTACAACACTGAAAAATTAGAACAAATGCAATGTCTAGCAATAGAGGGAGGGTCAAACAAATACTGTCATGATTATGCTATGGTATAATATACACCAATTTAATTTTTGAGCAATATTTAATGACATAGAAGATGCTTATGACATTATATTAAATGAAAAGTACTGAATTTATAGAATAATCCAAATTTTGTAAGCAAGGAATAACCTTTCTTGGTATTAAAAAAAAATTTCCAGAAGAAATGAACTCTACAAACACTTTATTCTTGAATTTCTAGCTTTTAGAACTAGGAGACAATAAACTTCTGTGGTTCAAGGAAGTAAATTTCCAGGAGGAAAATGAACCAAACTACGAATAATAGGATAGTAGAATTAAGGGGAGTTTTAATTTTTTCTTTGTAATTTCTATACTCACAAAAATTTATGGACTGGCTAATTATTACTTACAATTATAAAGGAACAATAGAAATATTTTTATATAAGTGATATTTGTCTGGTGATGATGTTGGTGCCTTAATGTGTTAAGAAAGAAAGCATTTCAAATGCACACTTGATGGTGGACGTATCTGAGGATCATTTTCACAAAGTGCCCCACCAGTCTCTGTCCTGCTTTCAAAGTCTCAGCCCTGGGTTTCTTTGGTGTGTACATACTGTGAATATAGCCTTTAAAATTCAATCTCTCTTTGTTAGGTGACAATGGGAATTGATCTTTTGTTATTCCTTGATGATTACTTGCTAAAATGCTTCATTCATAACTATACATGATTTGGAAACTTCCTACTCTTCTCAGAAACAGCAAATATGTTAATCTATAAGCAGAGCCTAGAATTTTGTGGACCATGGTCTTTCTCAACTGCTGTGACATGGATTTTGACTTACACTCCCGGGGATATTTATGAAAAAGGAATTTGAACCTCATGGAATAGAGAGAGAAAATGACCACTTCCACAGAAGCAATAATACAAAGTTCTTGATTTCTGTGTCTGCTGAATTGGAAAAAGAATTCAGTTCAGTCGTTCAGTCATGTCCAACTGTTTGTGACCCCATGAATCACTTACTGTCAATGGAAATTCATGCAGATATGAATGAAATGCAAGATTGCAATGTTTAATATTTCCTCCAAGGAAATTATTTTCTTTATCTGGTTTATATGCCTTTTAATTTTTTATTTGAAGTATAGTTGATTTATGATATTATATTAGCTTCAGATGTACAGTACAGTGATTCAATATTTTTATGGATTATATGTCATTTAAAGTTATTACAAAAAATATTTCCCTGTGCTGTACAATATGTGCTTGGTGCTTATTTCTTTTATACATATTATTTTGTACCTTTTAAACCCTTACCCCTGACTCACCTGTTCCACCTTCTCTCTCCCCACTGGTAACCAATAGCTTGTTTTCCACATGTGTGAGTCTGTTTCTGTTTTGTTATATTCCTTCCTTTGTTGTAATCATGTTTGTTTAATATTGAATTATATGAGTTGCTTGTATATTTTGGATTTTAACCCTTTATAGGTCACATCATTTACAATATTTTCTCCCATTCAGAAGGTTGTCTTTTCATTTTTGTTGATGGTTTCCTTGTCTGTGCAAAAGCTTTTAAGTTCAATTAGGTCTCATTTGTTTATTCTTGTTTCTTTGGCCTCTAGAGACTAATGCAGAAAAATATTGGTAGACTATATGTCAAGGTGTTTTGCCTGAATTCTACTCTAGAAGTTTTATGGCTTCAGGTCTTACATTTAGGTCTTTAATCCACTTGGAGTTTATTTTGTATATGGTGTAAGGAAATGCTTTAATCTTAATTCCTTTACCAGCAGTTTTCCTAGCAATACTTATTGACGAGAAGGTCTTTTTTCCACTGTGTATTTTTACCTCTGTTGTTGTAGATTAACTGACCATGGATTTATTTCTGTTCCATTGGTCTATGTGTCTACTTTTGTGCCAGTACCATGCTGTTTTGATTACTGTAGCTTAGTAGTTTGCAGTCAGGGAGCATGATATCTCCAGCTTTATTATTTTTTTCTTCTCAAGATTGCTTTGACAATTAGGGGTCTTTTGTTGTTCTATAAAAAATTTAGGATTATTTATTCTAGTTCTGTGAAAGATGTCATGGGTCTTTTGAAGGGGATTGCATTAAATCTGTGGATAACTTTGGGTAATATGGATAATTTAACAATATTAATTCTTCCAATCAAAGAACATGGGATATTTTTCACTTTCTTTGTTTTAATATCATCTTTAACTTCTTTCATCAGTGTTTTTCATGGTTTTTCAGAGAATATAGCTCTTTTATCTCCTTGCTGTTGTTGTTCAATTGCTTAGTTGTATCCCACTCTTTGCGATCCCATGAACTGCAGCACGTCAGGCTTCCCTGTCCTTCACTATCTCCCAGAGTTTGCTCAAACTCATGTCCATTGAGTCTGTGATGCCATCCAACCATCTCATCCTTTGTCACCCTCCTCTCCTCTTGCCCACAGGCTTTCCTAGAATCAGGATATTTTCCAAAGAGTTGACTCTTTACATCAGGTGGCCGAAGTATTTTATCCCCTTGACTAAGCTTATTCCTAGATATACATTTTTTGGATATGGTTTTAAATGGGATTGTTTTTGCTCCCTGGTGGTTTATTTTTAGTACATAGACAAGCAACAGTTTTAATTTTGTATCTTGCAACTTTACTAAATTTATTTATTAGTTCTAAAGCTTTTTGGTGGAGAAATTTTTTTTCCCATGTATAGTATCATGCCATCTACAAATAGTCACAGTTTTTCTTCTCTTTGGATTTGGATGCCTTTTATTTCTTTTCTTTGTATTCTATGATTAGGACTCCCAATACTTTATTGAATAGAAGTGGTAAGAATGGGCATTCCTCCTTTACTTCCTGAATTTAGAGGAAAAGATTACAACTTTTCACCATTTAGTATAATATTAACTGTAAGATTGTGAGCAGTTAGATCCAGACATGGAATAACAGACTGGCTTCAAATCGGTAAAGGAGTACATCAAAGCTATATAGTGTCACATGTTTATTTAACTTATATGAAGAGTACATCATGTGAAATGCTGGGGTGGATGAAGCACAAGCTGGAATTAAGATTGCTGGGAGAAATATCAATAGCCTCAGATATGCAGATGCCACCACCCTTATGGCAGAAAGCAAAGAAGAACTAAAGAGCCTCTTGATGAAAGTGAAAGAGGAGAGTGAAAAAGTTGGCTTAAAGCTCAGCATTCAGAAAACTAAGATTATGGCATCCAGTCCCATTGCTTCATGGCAAACAGATGGGGAAATAATGGAAACAGTGAGAGAGTTTAATTTTGAGGGCTCCAAAATCATTGCAGAAGGTGAAATTAAAAGATGCTTGTTGCTTGGAAGAAAAGCTATGACCAGCCTAGAGAGCAGATTAAACAGCAGAGCCATTACTTTGCCAAGAAAGGTCTGTCTAGTCAAAGCTATGGTTTTTCCAGTAGTCATGTATGGGTGTGTGAGATGGACTATAAAGAAAGCTGAGTGCCAAAGAACTGATGCTTTTGAACTGTGGTGTTGGAGAAGACTCTTGAGAGTCCCTTGGACTGCAAGGAGATCCACCCAGTCTATTCTGAAGGAGATCCACCCTGGGATTTCTTTGGAAGGAATGATGCTAAAGTTGAAACTCCAGTACTTTGGACACCTCATGTGAAGAGTTGACTCATTGGAAGACTCTGATCCTGGGAGGGATTGGGGGCAAGAGGAGAAGGAAATGAGAGAGGGTGAGCTGGTTGGATGGCATCACCGACTCAATGGACATGAGTGAGTAAGCTCCAGGAGTTGGTGATGGACAGGGAGGCCTGGCATGCTGCAGTCCATGGGGTCACAAAGAGTCGGACACGACTGAATCACTGAACTGAACTGAACTGAACTTAGAAGGTTACATGATGGTATTCTTTACATATTTAGTAGAATTCCCCTGTGATGCTGTCTGGTCCTGGACTTATGTTTGTTGGAAGTTTTTCAATAACAATTTCGATTTCAGTTCAGTTCAGCTCATTTGCTCAATCATGTCTGACTCTTTGCGACCCCATGAATCGCAGCACGCCAGGCCTCCCTATCCATCACCATCTCTCGGAGTTCACTCAGACTCACTTCCATCGAGTCCGTGATGCCATCCAGCCATCTCATCCTCTGTCA
>SJYT01070233.1:0-26020 GCA_006410635.1 Cephalophus harveyi | reverse complement strand
CTAAAGCTGAAACTCCAGTACTTTGGCCACCTCATGCGAAGAGTTGACTCATTGGAAAAGACTCTGATGCTGGGAGGGATTGGGGGCAGGAGGAGAAGGGGACGACCGAGGATGAGATGGCTGGATGGCATCACTGATTCGATGGATGTGAGTCTGAGTGAACTCCGAGAGATGGTAATGAACAGGGAGGCCTGGCGTGCTGCGATTCATGGGGTCGCAAAGAGTCGGACACAACTGAGCGACTGAACTGAACTGAATCTTTTAGCAATTTGTTAGTACTTTTATATTAATTTTCAAAAATTTAATCTGCTTTAATTAAAAAAAACAAATGCCTTATAGAACTTTGCTGAGAAGGGAAATTTTGTTTAAAAAATAAAAAGCATGAAAGCGTTTCTCAAATTTCTCTCACATGTGTTGTGACCTACTTTTTTCTCTCTTTATTTTGAAGTAATTAACTCCGGGAGATGGTGATGAACAGGGAGGCCTGGCGTGCTGCTATTCATGGGATTGCAAAGAGTCGGACACGACTGAGCGACAGAACTGAACTGAACTGACTGATAGCTTCACAGGAAACTGCCTAAAACAAAAGTCATCTACTTTCTTATAACAAGTAACATCTGATAGAACTATAACATAATGTCAAAACCAGGAAACTGATATTGGTACAAACTACAAATCCTATTTCTCCAGGTTTACATGTACTCATACCTGTGTGTGTGTATACACATGCAATCTATTCAATTTTATCCTATGTCCAGATTCATGCATTCTATTCAATTTTATCTTATGTTCAGATTCATGTAACCACCACCACAACCATTATATAGAATTGTTCCATTACCAAAAAGATCCCTAGTGCTTTCACACCATTTATAAAAACCTTGAAACAGCGAAAGGGTATAAAGCTCTCTTTGGAAAAGAAAGATTCAGGCAGTCTGTGGATGAAGAAAGGTCAAAGGTTGAGCAGCAGGCAAAAAATTTTTTTGAGGGACAGTTGTTTGAGAGTAGCTCTTGGTTTAAGACAAAGACGGAAAGATTTTGTTGAAGCTTTGTTCTGTTTTGTGATTTCTTCTCTAGCTACTTATTCAAAAAAGATAGTGTATGCTCATGTGCGTTAACTTGATAATACGTAATAATGAGAGGGATGCCAAGTTAGTGGGCTTCCCTGGTGTGGTGGCTCAGATGGTAAAGAATCTGCCTACAATGCAGGAGACCCAGGTTCGATCCCTGGGTTGGGAAGAGCCCCTGGAGAAGGAAATGGCAACTCGTTTCATATTCTCGCATGGAGAATTCCATGGACAGAGGACCCTGGCCAGCTACAGTCTATGGTGCCACAAAGACACTGAGTGAATTACATACCAAGTTAGGAGTAGAGCAGGCTCAGCTTTATTTGTACTACACAGTGATGAAATTTTAAAGCAAGCTGACTTAACGCCCAGTAACACCATAATTTAGCTGAAATAGAAGACTACATGCATCACTGCTTTTCTAAAACAAAATTTATCTGATGTTCCAAAATTAATGTTCTTCAGATAAGCTATATTTAAATGGACTCCACATACTCCAATGAGAAAAAAAAACATAATTAGCATTTATTTTAAATTTAACATTATAAAAGTATTAGGGCTACACTATGTATCTGTACATTACAGTGCTGCATCATAATAAGGACTGCAAAAGACTTTATCCAAACCCATATATACCACTACTAAATATATATTACTGACTCTACCTCAGAGATCATAAAAGATAAGATTTGTCTGCACACACATCATATGCCACAATACCACGTGGAGGAGCGTATACTAGAGACTTCCTGGCATTTCAAAATCAAACGTAGGAGACATACATTCAAAATGACAAAAAAAAATTCTAAATCTATAATTATTTCTGCACGCAAAAAGGTCAGTCCCCCTTTTCAACTGTGAAAGTGAATTATTTTGATATGCCTTACCTTCAAATTCTCCTGAAAGTTAAAAAAGACCTTAGAAATCATCTTATATTCTTTGAAATCCACAGGGGAGCCCCAAGATTAGCACAACTATCTTTGGGCTTACCCAGTTTAGATGTCACAATGGCTTGCCAATCTTTCATAGTTCACGTTAACTATTTCAACTTAAGGACCTTAAGATATCAAAATCACACTTAATTAATAAAGCAGTACATGCACAGTAAGTTATCTATCTAATTTGAAAATAAGACTTTTGGAGCCCATTTACCAAGAAGGGAGGAAGAAAAGTGGGAAATTCTAAAAGGACAATCTGTTAACTAGAGATACCTATGGGAAATATATGAAAGTGAATGAGAAAAGATTATCACTTCTACATAATTATTTGAACTTTTCAATAGACAGTTACTTCTTTCCACAGTTAATCATACCATGTCTCAAGTTTACTCATCTATAAAATAGGGATAATAAACATATCTACCTCAAAAGGATAATGTAAAAACACTGACAAAATTTCTGGAAGTTTCTAAGACCTCAAAAATCAAATGATGTTATTATTACTTATACTATTACATGTAAAAAAGTAAAACTTACATCATATGTTTTCAAACAGTAAGTAAAATAAATATACTTTAAAACAGAATCAAGAGAAATCTGCATTTTTCATATAACTCTTCACAGGTGCATTTAAATAATTATGTGTCAGACAGCAAGGACCACACTTGTTGGATTTACAGTACTTACATAATGCTTAGCATGTAGCAAACTTTAAAATACATAATGAATGAAATTATCATGTAACATATATATATAATGCTGCTGCATTTTAAGTTATTTGTGACCATTTATAAACTGAAAAAATATACAGTGAAAGGGAAGCTACTTTTGTAAAGAGGCAAACATCTAAAACTCAACACCAAATTAGAGTTTTTCCATTCAAGAGCTGAAAATAATTTCTCAAATGAGAACACATGGTAAACAGACAATCATACTTCTGGACAAGAAGAAAATATAATCAACAATATCTATCTATATTTTATATGGCTACTTGCTTTTGGCTGCTTTAAATTATATAGCAATAAAAGAAAAATCCCATGCAATTCCAACTGTTACAAAAAAGACAAACAGATATGGGCAAATGCTTATAATGGGAAGGTCAAATTATCAAGAAAATGATTCCAAAATAATTTTAGGATATAAAGGTTTTTAATAAATTATTAAACATTCAACATCACAGTAATCTATGCACCAATCACTGATGCTGAAGAAACTGATGCTGACTGGTTCAGTGAAGATCTACAATACCTTCCAGAACACCAAAAAAAAAAACAAAAAACAAAAAACACCACCATCACCCAGATGTCCTTTTCATCATAGGGGACTTGAATGCAAAAGGAGGAAGTCAAGAGATACCTGGATTAATAGGAAAGTTTGGCTCTAGAGTACAAAATGAAGCAGGGCAAAGTCTAAGAGAGTTTTGCAAGAGAATCCACTGGTCATACCGAAACACCCTCTTCCAACAACACAAGAGATGACTCTACATATGGACAGCACTAGATGGTCAACACTGAAGTCAGACTGATTATATTATTTGCAGAAGAAGATAGAGAAGCTCTATACAGTCTAGAGAAGCTCTATACAGTCAGCAGAAAACAAGATGTGGAAGTGACTATGGCTCAGATCAAGAACTCATTGCAAAATTCAGGCTTAAACTGAAGAAAGCAGGAAAAACCACTAGACCATAAAGGTATGCTGCTGCTGCTGCTAAGTCGCTTCAGTCATGTCTGACTTTGTGCGACCCCATAGATGGCAGCCCACCAGGCTCCGCCGTCCATGGGATTTTCCGGGCAAGAGTACTGGAGTGGGTTGCCACTGCCTTCTCCTATAAAGGTATGACCTAAATCAAATCCCTTATGATTATACAGGGGAGGTGATGAATAGATTCAAGGGATTAGATCTGATAGACAAGAGTACCTGAAGAACTATTGATGGAGATCGTATCACTGTACAGGTGGTGGTGACCAAAACCATCCACAAGAAAAAGAACTGCAAGAAGGCAAGGTGGTTGCCTGAGGCGGTCTTACAAATAGCTTAGAAAAGAAGAGAAGTGAAAGGCAAAAGAAAAAGAGAATTCACTCAACTGAATGAAGAGAGTCCCTTGGACAGTAAGGAGATCAAACCAGTCAACCAGGAAATCAACCCTGATTATTAACTGGAAGGACTAATGCTGAAAGCTCCTCCAATACTCTGGCCACCTGATGTGAAGAGCTGACTCACTGGAAAAGACCCTGATGCTGGGAAAGATTAAGAGCAGGAGGAGATGGGGACGACAGAGGATGAGATGGTTGGATGGCATCATGGACTTAATGGACGTGTTTGAGCAAACTTAGGGAGATAATGAAGAATAGGGAAGCCTGGCGTGCTACAGATGATGGGGTGGCAAAGAGTTGGACATAATTGAGCAACTGAAAAATAAATTTTATCCAGAGAATAATTCACTATGACCTATGATGGGACTCTGAGCCACACAGCATCAGTGTGACCTCCAAAGGAAGTTAATTAAAAAGTATTAGTCTGACCCTCTGGCAGGGGCTACAGACTAAGTCAGCCATGTGAACAGTTTGTTATCAAGTCCCAGTAAAAACAATCAAAACCAAAGATTTGTCTTAGCTTTCCCTGTTTTACAGCTATCCATGCATATTTTTATACAATGTGGTCAAGAAGAGATAATGCTCTTCATGATTCCAGAGAGATGATAAGGAGTTCCACGGGACTCTGTACCTTTGACAGATTTTCATTTATAACTTTTCTCTGCAACAAACTATGGGCTAGTGCATAACAGTTTTCAGTAAGTTCTGAGTCCCCCTAGCAAATTACTGAATCTGAGGATAGTTTTCAAAAACCTTTGAATTTGCAGTGGTGTAAGTAAGAGCAGTCTTGTAAAAACTGCTTGTTCAAAGCTGTACAGTTAACTGAGCTTAGTGCAGTTGATGTCAGAAGTAGGATTTGCATGACAAATGCTAACTACCTTAACTGTGTAGTCTGGGAAGAAAAAGAATGAGAGGGTAGGGGATGATAAACCTTTTAATTCATGGGTGACGAAGGACCATTCATGGTATACAACTGTAGCCAGGCAATTATCAGTTAATAGAGCTAAAAGTTATCAGTGGAATTTAGGAAGGATGAATCTTAACTCGTAGAGATCTGGCACAGTGAATAAATAAAGAAATGTATAATTTTTTAAATAAGCTACCTTGACTATTATTAACTGTAACAGCTAAAAAGAAAGAAAAAGAACGTTAAGCCTGACATCTGGTCAAGCTCGGGAAGAAAAAATTTACTAACTAGAACAAGCAGATTAGAGGGTCTCTCTTCCAGGAGGAAAGCAAGGGATGGCAATCAGCCTATAAAAATGAGCTTTTAATGAAATGGGTCAGGCAGACTCAACAAATAATGCCAGGCAGGCACCAGGAGTGGGAAAGAACTTGTACTCTGACACAAAAGGGCCATCTGACAGACTGAAGTGAAAACAGTCTCAGGAAGATGGCCCTCCATCTTAATTGCTAAGGTTCCAATAGCACACCCATGGGCTTCCTATAGACCTCTAAACCTACTGAAGTTCGTCTGCAGCACTTGCAATTTATACCAATGAACTATGACTGCCCGTGCCCTATGACTGATCACAATAAGACATATCTTAAAATATACTTCTAATATTAATGTAATTAATATAATTCTCATTACTCCTTGTGTACTGCCTGTAAGAGAGAAGTGAGCCTTATTATTGATAATATCCAATTCCACACAATGATAAATAGTCTTAGTACAAGCTTGTGAACTGAGTGACACAGAGTGACTGTTTCAAACTGACTTAAGAATTCCAATAAAATGAGTAAGGGCCAATTGTAACTAAGCTTGTTCATAAGAGTATCTGATATATTGCACAAGAGTCAATTTTGTTAGCAGTATAGCAAATTCCTCTGCCATACAGACTGATCAGAGTCGAACACTACTGATCGACTAACACTTTCATATATGAATATGTGTGTGTGCATATAAAATTCTCTATTACACTTTACCACTCTGTAAAGTGTAAGGTAAACATAATTCCATGTGCTATAAAGTAGAACCTTGTTGTTCTGAGATTTTTATCTATAAATTTTGTTGCTTAACCTTTAAAACTCTACATAGTAAGTACTATTATTATGAAGGTAGTGAGACATAAGGAGAATAAATTATTTAAGTTCATCCAGATATTAAGAGTAAAGGGCACAACAGAGGTTTGAAACAGGAAGTCCAACATCAAGGCTTATGTTCTTTAATACACTGCCTTCCTACATGGCTGCCTTCCTTCCTAGGCTTCTATTGTCTTTTTCAGCCAACTGCAAACTCGAAATCTATTTTAGAAGATCCCTAAGGTCATATCATGCCATGTAAACTTCTGGGCAAACAGTAATTCAGACAGAATTAAGAACAAATCTTAAATATAACACTTATTATATTATATTTTACTTGGTCATTGTTTCAATTGTTAATTGTATCAGGAAGTCTTAATTCTTTGAACTGTTAAAAATAGATACTAAAAATGCTGCATTAATATAAAAAGTAGATATCAAAATATATCAACAGAAACTTAAAACAAACTAATTAACTTATTTGAAGAAAACTATTTCCAAAATAAAACTGCCAAATAAACTGATTACATTAGAATTTCTACTTTCTTGGGAAACAACAGTTGTTTTTATTAAAAAGAAATTATCCTTAGGTATTAACCTTCCATTTTGAAGGATGATTTTAATTACTTTATAATACTTTCTAATATATATTGATAGTTTTAACACCACTATAATCAAGATGTTTCTACTTAAATTTGATTTGTTCATGTTTCTCTAAAGTATTCATAATTATAATCTTAATGCTGCATAATCTCTCAGATTATCTTCCAACCCCAAAGAAGGGCAATGCCAAAGAATGTTCAAACTACCGCACAATTGCACTAATCTAACACACTAGCAAAGTTAATTCTCAAAATTCTCTAAGCAAGGCTTCAACAGTATGTGAACCATGAACTTCCAGATGTTCAAGTTGGATTTAGAAAATGAAGAGGAACCAGAGATCAAATTGCCAGCATTCGTTGGATCATTGAAAAAGCAAGAATTCCAGAAAAACATCTACTTCTGCTTTATGGATTATACCAAAGCCTTTGACTGTGTAGATCACAACAAGCTGTGGAAAATTCTTCAAGAGAGGGAATGCAAGACCACCCAACTTGCCTCCTGAGAAACCTGTATGCAGGTCAAGAAGCAACAGTCAGACTGCACATGAACAACACACTGGTTCCAAATAGGAAAAGGAGTACGTCAAGGCTGTATATTGGCCCCTGCTTATTTAACTTATATGCAGAGTACATCACGCAAAATGCTGGGCTGGAAGAAGCACAAGCTTGAATCAATATTGCAGGGAGAAATATCAATAACCTCAAATATGCAGATGACACCACCCTTATGGCAGAAATTAAAGAAGAACTAAAGAGCCTCTTGATGAAAGTGAAAGAGCAGAGTGAAAAAGATGGCTTAAAGCTCAACATTCAGAAAACTAACATCATGGCACCCGGTCCCATCACTTCATGGCAAATAGATGGGGAAACAATGGAAACAGTGACAGACTTTATTTTGGGGGACTCCAAAAATCACTGCAGACGGTGATTGCAGCCATTAAGTTAATTAAAAGATGCTTACTCCTTGGAAAAAAGGTATGACCAACCTAACAGTATATTAAAAAGCAGACACATTACTTTGCAGACAAAAGTCCGTCTAGTCAAAGCTAGGTTTTTCCAGTGGTCATGTATGGATGTGAGGGCTGGACTATAAAGAAAGCTGAGTGCCGAAGAATTGATGCTTCTGAATTATGGTGTTGGAGAAGACTCTTGAGAGTCCCTTGGACTGCAAGGAGATCCAACCAGTCCATCCTAAAGGAAATCAGTCCTAAATATTCATTGGAAGGACTGATGCTGAAGTTGAAATACCAATACTTCAGCCACCTGATGCGAAGAACTGACTCATTGGAAAAGACCGTGTAGTTGGGAAAGACTGAATGTGGGAGAAGAAGGTGATGACAAAGAATGAGATGGTTGGATGGCATCACCGACTTGATGGACATGAGTTTGAGCAAGCTCTGGGAGTTGGTGATGGACAGGGAAACCTGGCATTCTGCAAGCCATAGGTTTGCATTGCAAAGAGTTGGGCATGACTGAATGACTGAACTAACTAATCTCTCAGAATATTAATTCAACACCACTCACAAATTTTCAGGCATTTGTTTCCTTTTTTCTTTTCTAATAGGACTTAATAAACAACTTTCTGCACATAACATTATGTCTTTAATTCTTCCATCTGCATGACTGTCTGACTCATCCTAGATATCTGATAAACAATGGAAGAACTAATAAAATAATTGCTTATTAATTTTTTTTTTACTTTTTAATAATTGTTTTATAAGGATAATTTCCTGAGAATTAATTAATCAAAGAACAGAAACTTCTTTATGGTTCTTGCAAAACTTAATACTTTCCCCCCAAATAACGTCATTTGATGACACACAAGAAATGAAAGACATGTTTATTCACTGGAATCCTTCTTAGTATTAGACCTTTTCATTTAAAAAGTTTAATCCTTTACTATATATAATTTAATCTCATAAAATGCTTTATCTTCCAGATAAAAAAGAAGCCTAAAGGTGTATTATTTCCTTATTTACTAATTACAAAGAATTGTAAAACTAAGAATTCTAATTCTGAAAATGCAATGATCAATATGTAAAAACTCTTGAAACGAATTTATGTCAAAGCTCAATTCACAGAATATGGCACATCTTCACATTTCAATAAAATTTGTTTAAAGTCATAATCTAACCAAGTCTGGCAACATAAGAGCTGAACATAAATGCCAAGTGTGTCCCAAAGACAGGTGAATTCTATTCTACCTTGAGAGGGTTTTTTTCAAATAGAGAGCAAGTAAAAAGCATTTTCATTAGAAAAAATAACCAAAAGGAAATATACCGATGAAGGTTTACATACTTATGATCCGATCACAATTCCTGGTGGGGGTGAAACCAATCCAGAATAACCTATAAAGTGAAGGAAGAATTGCACTGGGAAAAAAGAGAAGTCAGAGCTTCTTAAAACTCATTCCAAAAATTCAGATAATCATTTTAGATTGGAAAATTTAGTTGACAGTGAAGATATTTCATTTCTCCCTATGAAAACTTAAGGAATCACATTTGATTTGATTAGAACAAGGGTATTTATTCTAAACATTTTTGCTCTTTATTTTTAACTACTTGCCATGTTCAACACTTGTAACTGACATTACCATAACTGGCTGATGATGCTCTCTTATACTTTGATCTTAGCATAAAGTAACAGGCAGGAAATCTGCTGTAACTCCTAGTGGGTCTATTTCACTAGTTGGGATAGAGTAAATTCATCACTTTAAGCATTTACTCACTGTCTTAACATGGGTAAGGCACTCTGCTAGAGTCCTAGGATGATACAAAGATAACCATGGGATGATCCTGTCCTCAAAGAACTTACAATCTATTAGAGAAAGACAGACATGTAAACAAATAGGTATAATACAAAGCAGAATGTGCCAGTTGTTAAAACAGAGTTACAAAAACCATGTTCTAAAAGAGCACAAGATAGTGAAATTAATTCTGGATGGGGAGGTCTGGAAGGCTGGGCCAGCAGAAAGTAGCAGAAAACTCAGCCCCTTAGAAAATGCAGCAGTGTTACAGCCCAGCTAGGTTAGGGTCAAAGCCCCACTCCCCACAGAAGGTTTTCCTAAAGGAGATGGAGCCAGGGCCCTAACCCAGTTAGGTAGGCAACTCGTTGATTTCAATTATGAATGCAACACTTTCCTTCCCTGGTGCAGATAAATGGGATTTCATGAGTATTGTATTTCATTAAAAAATAAAATATATTTAACAATATATTAAGTAACTTACATAAAAATGTAAGTTACCCTGGCTTCCATCATCAGAATGGCCTCAGGTGGTACCCTGATCGTACAAGACCAAGCAGAAAGACAGACACCACTTCGGGATGTTATATATACGGTGCTTCAGTATATGTGATGCTATTAGATCTTGGGAAGAAAGATGAAAGAGACAAGAGACACTTCCAGAGAAGTAACCTGGGTATTATTATACTATACCACTTTTGAAGTTTTACGTTAAAAATTTTAATGTAAACTTTGGAATAGATTAATGAGATAACAGGATTTTTCTTTTAAGTCATGATTCCAAAAACCAGCTGGTATATTTGCTGGTTTCTATTGATTTCTTAGAATAAGGAGTAAACTAGATAATACAACCAATATGTAATATTTAACAGGTACCACACGAGGTGTGAAAACAATTGGAAAAGAAGATAACACAAACATGTTTAGGTGCAGAAGAACAAGAAAGCAACGATCTTGTGCCAACAATCACAAACATTAAACCTGTAGAGAATCAGAGAAGAGACTAACGCTCCACTAAGCTTCATCCTATGGCCCCCTCACGTTTCCCTAAAATAACTCCAATGTGTATGCATAGTATTTTATTATGCTATATGAATTCTAAAATTCAGAAATTCGTAACTACTGGTTGTAGATCTCCTTAAATAAGTTTCATTTTAGTGAACAAATAAACAACAGAATTTTAGTCACCTATATTACACATAAATGAATGCTTACAAAGTCTTTAAGATAAATCATTATTTTCTAGGCTATACCATCCATTCTGATTTTTATTATTTGTTCTATTAATTTTTACAGCTCCCTGGAACAAATAAACAGAAAGGAAGACACTTCCTATCTGAATTAAGAACGACATTACATTAGACAGACTTTCTTTAAATATAATAAACATACAATTCAAAGACTTTCTCTCCTAAAATGACCTGAGCAAACCACAAAACAAATATATCTGTAATAATACTTTAAATGTCATATTAAAAAAACACAAAACATTAGAAAAACACAAAACTCTAATATGTAATTGAAAATACAGTTCACAAGAGTACAAGTTGCTGATAAATATGAAAAAAATATTCATCCTATTAAAGAAATGCAAATTAAAACAATAAAATCGTATTTTAAAATACCAAATTAGAAGATACAAAAAAAAACACAATTTGTTCCTGAATTGTAAAAATCCCCCCTTTTACAATGTTTGTTTGAGTTTTAAAACAAGATGTTCTGAAAACAAGTAATCAATGCTTATAGGGAAGGAACTGGAGGCTTAAGAGTCAGGGAGGGATGAGAACACTCATTTACTGGGGACAATGGAAGTTAAGTATAACTTTCAAATAATTTGTGTAGAGTATCAGGATATTTTAGATTTTGTTGTTTTCAGGTTCATACCCTTTAGATTCTATTACTGTGAACCTAAATTTTGAAATAATCAGATTCAGATAAAGATTTATATATTTATAACAATGACACTGATTACACTTTTTTCTAATAACAAAAATTCAGAAAAAACTAAATCACCAAACTAATTACCAAATAGCTGTGAAAAGAAGAGAAGTGAAAAGCAAAGGAGAAAAGGAAAGATATAAGCATCTGAATGCAGAGTTCCAAAGAATAGCAAGGAGAGATAAGAAGGCCTTCCTCAGTGATCAATGCAAAGAAATAGAGGAAAACTGAAGAATGGGAAAGACTAGAGGTCTCTTCAAGAAAATCAGAGACACCAAGGGAACATTTCATGTAAAGATGGGCTCAATAAAGGACAGAAATGGTATGGACCTAACAGAAGCAGAAGATATTAAGAAGAGGTGGCAAGAATACACAGAACAACTGTACAAAACAGATCTTCAAGACCAAGATAATCAGGATGGGGTAATCACTCACCTAGAGCCAGACATCCTGGAATGTGAAGTCAAGTGGGCCTTAAGAAGCATTAGTATGAACAAAGCTAGTGGAGGTGATGGAATTCCAGTTGAGCTATTTCAAATCCTGAAAGATGACGCTATGAAAGTGCTTCACTCAATATGCCAGCAAATTTGGAAAACTCGGGAGTGCCGACAGGACTGGAAAAGGTCAGTTTTCATTCCAATCCCAAAGAAAGGCAATGCCAAAGAATGCTCAAACTACCACACAATTGCACTCATTTCATACACTAGGAAAGTAACGCTCAAAATTCTACAAGCCAGGCTTCAGCGGTACGTGAACCGTGAACTTCCAGATGTTCAAGCTGATTTTTAAAAAAGCAGAGGAACCAGAGATCAAACTGCCAACAACCTTTGGATCATCAAAAAAGCAAGAGAGTTCCAGAAAAATATCTATTTCTGCTTTATTGACTACGCCAAAGCCTTTGACTGTGGAGATCACAATAAACTGTGGAAAACTCTGAAAGAGATGGGCATACCCGGCAACCTGCCTCCTGAGAAACCTGGATGCAGGTCAGGAAGCAACAGTTAGGACTGGACATGGAACAAGACTGGTTCCAAACAGGAAAAGGAGTACGTCAAGGGTGTATATTGTCCTCCTGCCTATTTAACTTATATGCAGAGTACATCATGAGAAATGCTGGGCTGGATGAAGCACAAGCTGGAATCAAGATTGCCGGGAGAAACATCAATAACGTCAGATACTCAGATGACACCACCCTTATGGCAGAAAGTGAAGAACTAAAGAGCCTCTTGATGGAAGTGAAAGAGCAGAGTGAAAAAAGTTGGCTTAAAGCTCAACATTCAGAAAATGAACATCATGGCATCTGGTCCTGTCACTTCATGGCAAATAGATGGGGAAACAATGGAAACAGTGACAGACTTTATTTTGGGGGGCTCTAAAATCACTGCAGATGGTGACTGTGGCCATGAAGTTAAAAGACACTTGCTCCTTGGAAGAAAAGCTAAGATCAACCTAGACAGCATATTAAAAAGCAGACATTACTGTGCAGACAAAGGTCCGTCTAATCAAAGCTATGGTTGTTCCAGTAGTCATGCATGGATGTGAGAGCTGGACTATAGAGAAACCTGAGTGTTGAAGAATTGATGCTTTTGAACTGTGGTGTTGGAGAAGCCTCTTGAGAGTCTCATGGACTGCAAGGAGATCCAACCAGTCCATCCTAAAGGAAATCAGTCCTGAATACTCGTTGGAAGGACTGATGCTGAAGCTGAAACACCAATACTCTGGCCACCGGATGCAAAGAACTGACTCATCTGAAAAGACCCTGATGCTGGGAAAGAGTGAAGGCAGGACGATTGGGGACGACAGAGGATGAGATGGTTGGATGGCATCACTGATTCTATGGACATGAGTTTGGGTGAACTCCGGGAGGTGGTGATGGACAGGGAGGCCTGGCGTGCTGTGGTTCACGTGTCTCAAATAGTCAGACAGGACTGAGCGACTGAACTAAACTGAAATTACCAAACACTAGGTAAATGGATCATCACAGGATACAATATTATGCAGCCAATAAAAACTGAGGAGAAATAAACAGAATGAAGCATTAACTAATAGAAAACCCTGGACCTACATTTTTTTTTTCAGGATCTACTATTTTGATGAAGCCTCAGCTGCCGTCTATGGGGTCACACTGAGTCGGACATGACTGGTGACTTACCAGTAGCAGCTAAAACTAATGATTAAAAGAAAGCCTTGATTTTGTATCCTGCTGGTCTGCTGAATTCATTAGTTTTTTCTTTTTTTCAGTTTTTATGTGGACCATTTTTCAAGTTTTTATTGAATTTGTTACAATATTGCTTTGCGTTTTGGTTTTATTTACTTATTTTTGGCCTTAGGCATGCAGGATCTTAGGTCCCTGACCAGGAATTTAACCCACACCCTTTTAACTGGAAGGCGAAGAGTTAACCACTGGACAGTGTGGGAAGTCCCTCATTTATTAGCTTTCACATTTGTGCATGGTATGACCACACAAAGTCATACCATTGCCAAACAAAACTTTTACTACTTATTTTCCAAACTTAGATCGTTTTTTCCCCATTGTCTAAGTATCATCTTGCTCTGGAAAAGTTTCCAGGTTTTCACAATTAATCTGTTAGCTAAGGAGAAAGATATAAAATCAGCACATGAAAGTCAACTACATTTCTATACTCTAGTAATGAAAAATATGAAAATAAAATTAACAAAACAATTCCATTTACAATAGCATTGAAAAAGCTGAATTACGTAGGAATTAACCATAGAGGGAAAACACTGGTACACTGAAAACTACAAAACACTGCAGTGTGCATAGAAAGACACTATCACCCATGTAAAAGACAATCCACAGAATGGTAGAAAATATGTTGCAGAACAAATCTAATAAGAAATCAAAATCCAGAATACTACAGAGAACCCCTAAAATTCAGTAACAGAAACAAACAATCCAATTCAAAAATGGGCAAAAAATTTGAAGAATCATTTTTCAGCAGATATACAAATGCCCAATAAGCATATGAAAAGATGTTCAACATCACTAATCATTAGGGAAATGCAAATCAAAACAAGAAGAAGATTATCACCGCAAACTCATTAGGATGACTATTATCAAAAACTTGAGGGAAGCAAGAGTTGGCTAGAATGTAAAGTAATATGGTTGCTCTGACAGTAGCTGCAAAATAAAAGACAGAATTACCATATAATCCAGCAATTACACTTCTGAATATTTACCCCAAAGAAGTGAAAGCATGGTCTCCAAGAGATATACATAACCCTAAGAGCACAGCAACATTCTTCACAATAGCCAAGCGGTGGAAGCAATATAAGCATACACCAACAGACAAGTCACTAAACATGATACAGTATATACATACAATGGAATACCATTCAGCCTTATAACACAAAGGAAGGAAATTCTAACACAGGTTACAACACAGAAGAACACTGCAGACATGCTAAGTGAAATAAGTCCGTCACAAAAAGACAACTGCTGTAAGATTCCACTTATGTAAGGTATAGCATAGTCAAAGTCATGAAGACCCAAAGTAAAATGATGGTTCCTAGGGTCTGAGAAAAGGACGGAATGGGGGTTAATGTTTAATGGATATAGTTTCAGTTTTGTAAGATGGAATAATTTCTGTACATTGAAGTACAGTGAGAATGTAGTTAATACCACTAAACTTTATACTTAAAAATTAGTAAAACGGAAAATTCTATGTTAAGCATATTATACCACAATTCCAAAAAACGATTTAATTCTATGCTTGAAAAAAAGAAAGCAGAGACATATACTTTTTAAGAAAATATGTCAAAGAATTAAGTTAGAAATATTCCTTGGAGGCAGAAACAGAATGATTACGATTTTCTAGTTGACACTCTTTAGCACTTTCCAAGTTTTTTACAATGTGTGAAAGTGAAAGTGTTAGTCACTCTGTTGTGTCCGACTCTTTGTGACCATGGACTGTAGCCCATCAGGCTCCTCTGTCCCTGGGATTCTGCAGGCAACAACACTAGTGTGGGTTGCCATTTCCTTCTCCAGTATTTTTTTTTATTTAAAAAATAAGTTGAATTTTTAAAAGTTTGGTGTTTATTTAAATAGTTTTGTGGGGTTAAAAGATTTAACAGAAACAAATTTGTTGAATATGATAAAATTATTATTAAATAGTATTTCCTAATAGAAACTTTCTCCCAAATGAGTAAGTTATAAATATACATTAGGAATTCACTTTAACTTTAACTGTCTCTAAGAAAAGGCAAAGCTTTTTCTAAAGTTCTGTCTATTCTTTAACTATGTTTCCAGGGGATACTTTTTGGTATTATTAGTATTACTGTTTTTGAAACTTTTCATTCAAAATTCACATATATGTGATAATTCCAGATTTCATCCAATTTTTGAGTTGTTCATAAAATTAGAAAGCATACTAGTGATGGATTAAAAAACTTCAAATTAACAATCCAAAAGACAGAGGATGAGACAGTTGGATGACATCATCAACTCAATGGACATGAGTCTGAGCAAACTCTAAGTGATAGTGAAGGACAGGGAAGCCTGGCGCAGAAGGACAGGGAAGCCTGGTGCACTACAGTCCATGGGGTTGCAAAGAGTCAGTCACGACTTAGCGACTAAACAATAAAACACTCATTCAACAAATATTTTTTAAAAATCTGTCTTGAATAATATTATCTTCTTTATTTTCCTAGAATATTCAAACTATCCTATCAAAACTATAGCTCATAAATATTATCTTTCATCTTTCCATATTATATTCTCTTTTTAAATGCTTTTAATTCATTTTATTCTCTCTCTCCTTCCCTCCCAATCTTTGCTTTTTATCCACTTAACTCCTTACACTTTTAAAGGGTTAACTAAAACAGAAAATTTAAAGCACTTCAATTACCAGCAAATTAAACTATCCTTCTATGTAGTTAATTTATGTTGAAAAATTTCTAAAAGTACCTACCTTGATAATATATATATACCAAACACCTAAAGTAATGTTTCAATGCCTTTAACACATTTCTTTGATATTAATATAAGAAAATTATTTCATTCAAACTGAATAATTATTAAATGCTGAATACTCTGCCAGAAAACAGGGATAATAATGGCTAAAGAGATGTGACTTTTTCCCCACAGAATTAATGATGAGAATTCACTGCAATCCATTGTTTTCTTAAATAGAATATCTCCTGATATGAAGTAATTTTTTCTTACTACCTTAAAATCCACAATTGACCCTTAAACAACAAGGGGGTTACAACTCAACCCACAAACCAGTTTAAAGTATGTGTATATAACTTTTCAATTCATTCTCCATGTCTGTGGTCCCCCATTTGTAGAGTCAACCAACTGCAAATAGTGTAGCATAGGAGTACATATTTATTAGAAAAAATCCACATGCAGGTTGACTCACATAGTTTAAATCCATGTTCTTCAAGGGTCAAATGTTAACTCTTCCATAAATATCAGATACTATCCACAATGATTCACTCAATTTTTACAAAATTTAACAAACTAAGAAAACCATATGCTAATGATTTATAAAAAGTATCCCACAAAGTGTCATTCAGCAAAATTCTTTCATATTGCATACAAATCAGTCAACTATCCCTCAGCAGTCATCAAATCATGCTTCTCCTAAAGAACAGAATGAACTATTTGTGGACGAAATATGCTGAAAGAGTACTAACAAAAAGACATAAAATTGTTTGAGAAAATGGAAGTAGTATTTTGAAATATCTGCCAGCTACTTCAGAGCTTTGTTGTTTTTGTCTAGTGGCTAAGTTGTGTCCAACTTTTTGTGATGCCATGGACTGCAGCCTGCCAGGCTCTTCTCTCCACAGGATTTTCCAGGCAAGAATATTGGAGTGGGTTGGCATTTCCTTCTCCAGGGCATCTTCTCAACCTAAGGATCAAGGTTTCTCCTCACTAGAGGTTTCTCCATGCTTCTTGCATTGGTAGGGAGAAGCACTACTCAGAAATATTAATCTATAATCACTAAGAAAACTCTAAACTTATATTTAGCTCTTAATTCTTTTAAAACAAACAACTGAAAATTATTAATGACACAAGGTATATAGATCTTACCAATGCAGGCCACTGAATCTGTTTGCTCTTTGATCCCTGAGTCTGGCTAGGGTTGATCCTTCTGGCCCAGATTAAGTGGTATTCCACCAAGAAGGTTGAAAAATCTTCATAAACTTTAACCCACTCTCGTTTATCCCACTCAAGATCATCAAATTCCACATAAACCTAGGAAAAGAAAACAAACCTCATAAGCAATGGAGAGTGTGATATTTTAAAATTTAAGCCATGAAGTTAAACTACAAAAGCCATTAACAAATTCATTATTCAAATTAACAGTTCTCTTAAAAATCATTATTTCTCTCTCTTTAAACAAATTATAACACTTATTGTATACAGGAAGATAAACAGTAAGTTTATTAAGAAAAGCAATTTACATAATATTGTTCAGTACAGATTGGCGAGTATCTACTAATGAACTATGTTGATACTGATGATTCTAGAAGCAGAACTCAGGAAATGCTTTCTAAGGACCAAACAGTAATTATTTTAGGCTTTGCAAACCATATGACGTCTGTCTTAACTACATATCTCTGACTTTCTAGTATCAAAATAGCCATAGACAGAACGTAAACAAATGAGTTTGGCTTTTTTCCAACAAAACTTTTCAGTACAAAGAAGGCAGTAAAGGATGGTCAACATATGAAAAATCAATTAATGTAACATAGCAGGTTAATAGAATGAAGAGAACGACATGATCATTTTAACTGACAAAGAAAAAGCATTTCACAAACTGATCACTCTGTCATTACAAAAATAAACAAGACTAGAGGGAAACTATCTCAACTTAATGAAAATAAAAACCCCATAGCTGAATCATACTCAATGCTGAAAGACTGGAAAGCTTTTCCACCAAAACAGGAACAAGACAAGGATGTTGTCTTTGGGAAACTGAAGCTATTTTATTCTAAGTCATGCAATCATTCAACTCTTCTTTTCCCACCCTCATTCTTTGTCATTCATACATCTGTTACATAGAGCTCTCTTCCCTACAAGAGTACTGGTTATGCGGGAGGCAATCTTATTCTTATGTTTTTCTTCTAGCCATCTTTTGTGCCCTTAACCTAAAGTGTTTGTTTCCACTTAAATTCTGTTTATTCTTCTGGCTTTGCTCAACTTCTTGGAGGATGTTTATAATCCCTACCTCTATTCAAACTTAACTGTGAACATCTACAAGCAGTTATTTTTCATACAGTTTTATCAGTATATAATCCAATAATGCGTACAAACTCACTGAGGGTAGAACTATTTCAGGGTCCACATCAGTGCTCCACACATACAAAGTGCTTACCAACTATTACAAACATCATATGCTCGCAATCATGGAATTTAAACATGGAGGTAAACTGGTAAAACATATGTTTGACTTGAGATACCTCTGCCCCTGCCCATTACTAAGCTAGTTAGCTATGTTTATGTGTAAGAATCGGGAAAGAGAGAAATACATTGTTTAAGGATATAATCTCTGTTGATGGTTACCCGCACAAACTCATAGAAGCAGCTCTGTTGTCTTCTAAAAATGTATCCTTAGAGGTTACGCTGAGGCCATCTGATGTTATGCAAATATTTCAAATGATATTACTTTCTCCACTACTTTAAATCTTTCAAGATTCTCAGTTACTCAATTCTGCATAAAAGGGTTTTGGGAAACACCAGGAAGCTGAAGTTGAGAAAAGGTTGAGGAAAACCTTAGCACTATTTTTACTTTCTCCTTATCAACAATACATACACACATGGATAAAAATATGGTATACCCAGTTGTGGATGTGACTGGTGATAGAAGCAAGCTCCGATGCTGTAAAGAGCAATATTGCATAGGAACCTGGAATGTCAGGTCCATGAATCAAGGCAAATTGGAAGTGGACAAACAGGAGATGGCAAGAGTAAACGCCAACATTCTAGGAATGGGCAAACTAAAATGGACTGGAATGGGTGAATTTAACTCAGATGACCATTGTATCTACTACTGCGGGCAGGAATCCCTCAGAAGAAATGGAGTAGCCATCATGGACAACAAAAGAGTCCGAAATGCAGTACTTGGATGCAATCTCAAAAACGACAGAATGATCTCCGTTCATTTCCAATTAAAACCATTCAATATCATGGTAATCCAAGCCTATGCCCCAACCAGTAACGCTGAAAAAGCTGAAGTTGAACTGTTCTATGAAGACCTACAAGACCTTTTAGAACTAACACCCAAAAAAGATGTCCTTTTCATTATAGGGGACTGGAATGCAAAAGTAGGAAGTCTCAAGAAACATTTGGAGTAACAGGCAAATTTGGCCTTGGAGTACAGAATGAAGCAGGGCAAAGGCTAGTACGAGTTTTGCCAAGAGAATGCACTGGTCGTAGCAAACACCCTCTTCCAACAACACAAGAGAAGACTCTACACATGGACATCACCAGATGGTCAACACCGAAATCAGATTGATTATATTCTTTGCAGCCAAAGATGGAGAAGCTCTATACAGTCAGCAAAAACAAGACCAGGAGCTGACTGTGGGTCAGATCATGAACTCCTTATTGCCAAATTCAGACTTAAATTGAAGAAAGCAGGGAAAACCATTAGACCATTCAGCTATGACCTAAATCAAATCCCTTATGATTATACAGTGGAAGTGAGGAATAGATTTAAGGGACTAGATCTGATAGAGTGTCTGATGAACTATGGACTGAGGTTCCTGACACTGTACAGGAGACAGGGATCAAGACCATCCCCATGGAAAAGAAATGCAGAAAAGCAAAATGGCTGTCTGGGGAGGCCTTATAAATAGCTGTGAAAAGAAGAGAAGTGAAAAGCAAAGGAGAAAAGGAAAGATATAAGTATCTGAATGCAGAATTCCAAAGAATAGCAAGGAGAGATAAGAAAGCCTTTGTGGAAAAGTTGGTTTAAAGCTCAACATTCAGAAAACGAAGATCATGGCATCTGGTCCCATCATTTCATGGCAAATAGATGGAGAAACAGTGGAAACAGTGTCAGACTTTATTTTGGGGGGCTCCAAAATCACTGCAGATGGTGACTGCACCAGTGAAATTAATAAATGCTTACTCTTTGGAAGGAAAGCTATGACCAACCTAGATAGCATATTCAAAAGCAGAGATATTGCTTAGCCAACAAAGGTCCATCTAGTCAAGGCTATGGTTTTCCCTGTGGTCATGTATGGATGTGAGAGTTGGACTGTGAAGAAAGCTGAGCGCTGAAGAATTGACGCTTTTGAACTGTGGTATTGGAGAAGACTCTTCAGAGTCCCTTGGACTGCAAGGAGGTCCAACCTGTCCATCCTAAAGGAGATCAGTCCTGGGTGTTCACTGGAAGGACTGATGCTGAAGCTGAACTCCAATACTTTGGCCACCTGTTGCGAAGAGTTGACTCACTGGAAAAGACCCTGATGCTGGGAGAGATTGTGGGCAGGAGGAGAAGGGGACGACAGAGGATGAGATGGCTGGATGGCATCACGGACTTGATGGACATGAGTCTGAGTGAACTCTGGGAGTTGGTGATGGACAGAGAGGCCTGGCATGCTGCGATTCATGGGGTTGGAAAGAGTTGGACACGACTGAGCGACTGAACTTAACAAAATATTTCAGTCAAGAACCTAAAGATCGATGGTGTATTTTTAATGTGAAGGGACATATACTCAACGTAAATTCTTCCCAATGAGAAGTTCTTGATGTAAAATTAAAAATTTCATCTAGAAGTGAACTTTCTAAACTGATACTTATCTTGCATAGACAGTGTTATAGTGCTTTTGAGGAATCTGCTACCACCTGGGGACAAAAGGAAACAGACCAGACATTCTGTTTCTTTGCTGTAAAGCCAATTTACCTCCATAATACCAACAACAGTGAAGGATCTGGGAGAAGGCAATGGCATCCCACTCCAGTACTCTTGCCTGGAAACTCCCATGGACAGAGGAGCCTGGTAGGCTGCAGTCCATGGGGTCGCTGAGTCAGACACGACTGAGCGACTTCACTTTCACTTTTCACTTTCATGCACTGGAGAAGGAAATGGCAACCCACTCCAGTGTTCTTGCCTGGAGAATCCCAGGGATGGCGGAGCCCAATGGGCTGCCATCTGTGGGGTCGCACAGAGTCGGACACGACTGAAGCGACTTAGCAGCAGCAGCAGCAGCAGCAGCAGCAGTGAAGGATTTGAGAGTTTTACTGTAGACAGATAGGTAGGTAAACAGGTAAGACAGTTTTGTGTGTGTGTGTGTGTGTGTGTGTGTGTGTGTGTGTGCACGCACACGCATGATAACAAGCTAGCTTACCACTGTTTCATGGATTCTGGCAAAGGACACAAGACCCCTAAGATTTCATTACTTAAAGCAAAAGCTACTTCTTACTTAAAGCAAGTATCAGCATGCTACTTACGTTGGTTCCTCAGGCCTCCCAACTCCCATGGGAAGGAAGTGAGGGGCCCAGGATGAACACCTGTATACACAGAAAGAAGAACAATGACCATGGGATAGACTTCCACTTTGTATTTTAAGTGGAAGCAAGCATGCTCTTTTGTTTGGGAAAGTCTGTCTCATCCCTCCTTGCCACTCACTGCAAATACAACCCTGAGAAATGGCCCAGATAAAGAGCAGTCAGGGTTTTGCTTTCTTGGTATATACATAGCAAGGGATACACGATGCCAATGTTAGATTATCTATACCAACACAGGTAAGATTTTGTACCTTGCTGACTTGATCAGTAACAAACTTATTAGCCTTACAAAATATGGGTATGTAAATGAGAACAGGCTTAGAGAGGCATAATTTCTTTCAATCTGTAAACCTATCTAAAACACTGTAAATACTTTTATTTAATTAACACATTGTGCTGTGCTTAGTAAATACTGACTTTTGCTTAATTATCACATTACTTTGTATTAACTCCCTCCTGATTCATCCCTATTAGATCCTTCTATCTACTTAGTTCCCTGTCTTACTAGTTAAAATACAAGATCTCTGAGGGCAAGGATTAGTATACCTTCATCGTTTTTTGCATCTCTAGTGCCTAGCAAAGTACGGTCCTTGTTAAATTTTCTGAATATCCACCACTGTGCAAAACATATTATAAACACAAATAAATGACAAATTTGGGGAAAAAACACTACAACACTAAAGAAAAAAGGTACTAAAGGCAACATGAATACAGTTGATCTATTTACTGATTAGTCACTGGTTTCATAATTCTGTAGATAAAAGAAAAGGGTGAAGATCTCACACAGTAAATACCAGATTTCATATTAGAGCCAATCAAGATGAACACTGGAACTTCAGAAATTAGAGACATACATCAAGAGTTAACAGCCATGCATACACAGCAACAATTTACCATGTAGTGAATATGATGAGAGAAAAAGGCTAAACAAATAACTATCAAAAATAATCAGTATGTGATAGTAAATATGTAGAAAATACTTTATTCCCGCTCATGTATGATAAGGGGCTTGTGTAACTTAATGAAGCTATGAACCATGTCATGCAAAGTCACCCAAGATGGAATGGTCATAGTGAAGAGTTCTGACAAAACGTGATCCACTGGAGTTGGAAACGGGAATCCACTCCAGTATTCTTCCCACGAGAACCCCGTGAAGAGTATAAAAAGGCAAAAAGATGTGACACTAGAAGATGAGACCCCCGCACCCAACCCAGGTTGGAAGATGTCCAATATGCTACCTGGAGAAGAGTGGGGGGCAATTACTAACAGCTCCAGAAAGGATGAAGCGGCTGGGCCAAAGGGGAAATAACACTGGGTTGTGTACGTGTCTGGTGGTGAAAGTAAAGTTCAGGGTCATAAAGAACAGTACTGCATAGGAACCTGAAACATTAGGTCCATGAATCAAGGTAAACTGGATGTGGTCAAGCAGGAGATGGCAAGAGTAAACACGGACACCGTAAGAATCAGTGAACCAATATGGATGGGAATGGGCAAATTTAACTCAGAAGACAATTGTATCTATGACTTTTGGCAAGAATCTCTTTAGAAGAAATGGAGTAGCCCTGATAATCAACAAAAAAGACTGAAATGCAGTACTTGGGTGCAACCTCAAAAAAGAGAAAGATCTCAGTTCATTTATGAGGCAAACCATTTATCATCACAGTAATCCAAGTCTATGCCCCAACCACTGATGCCAGTTGGATGTGGTAACAAATGAACAACAACAAATATTTTAGCTCAAGATACTATAACAGTGAATTCTAAGCATTGCTCACTGGATAGTTAAAAAACTGCAATGTTTTTCTTTTAATCTGTGCTTTCTACAACAGATATCAATATGCAAAGATTCTCAGTTTTACATGTGTTTAATAGGAAATCCCTAAAAGGAAAGCTGTCAAACCATTAAAGCAATCATTGGCAAGAAAAAAATAAAAGAGCAATCATGCAATTCAGTTCCTGCTATTTTGTCCATTAAAATTAACCTAAACTTTGAACTCTTCAAACACAGTTACTGTTTATATACAGAATGTCTCTTTTCTACTACATGGCTTGATTGCTTTAAAGTAGCAAGTGGATTCTGCTCACTTGATTTCAAGACATGTATTCAGCTTACATGAATCTAATTTTTCTACAACCACAAAATAAAACGATGACCATAAACTGAGAAAAGCCCCATTCTTTAACAATATACTCTAATGACATTTATAAAGAAAACCACAACTGCTTCTTCTGCAAAATCCAATGATATAAGATATTACCATGGTTCCAATAACTAAGTTGCTATCACATGAATTTAGTGCAATTATCAGTTCAGTTTAGTCGCTCAGTCACGTCTGGCTCTTTGTGAACCTGTAGAATGCAGTACACCAGGCTTCCCTGTCCATCACCAATTCCTGGCACTTGCTCAAACTCATGTCCACCGAATCGGTGATGCCATCCAGCCATCTCGTCCTCGGTCATCCTATTCTCCTGTCTACAATCTTTCTAAGCATTAGGGTCTTTTCTAATGAGTCAATTCTTCACATCAGGTGGCCAAAGTATTGAAGTTTCAGCTTCAGTCTTTCCAATGAATATTCAGGGTCAATTCCGTTTAGGATTGACTGATTTGATCTCCTTTCAGTCCAAGGGACTCTCAAGAGTCTTCTCCAACACCACAGTTCAAAAGCATCAATTCTTTGGCGCTCAGCCTTCTTTATGGTCCAACTCTCACATCAATACATGACTATTGGAGAAACCATAGCTTTGAGTATCCGGACCTTTGCTGGCAAAATAATGTCTCTGCTTTTTAATATGCTGTCTAGGCTGGTCATAGGTTTTCATCCAAGGAGCAAGCATTTTTATATTTCATGGCTGAAGTCATGATATGCAATGATTTTGGAGCCCAGGAAAATAAAAGTCTGTCACTGTCTCCATTGTTTCCAAATCTATTTGTCATGAAGTGATGGGACTGAAGACATGATCTTAAGTTTTTCTCAATGTTGAGTTTTAAGCCAGCTTTTTCATTCTCATCTTTCACTTTCATCAAGAGGCTCTTTAGTTCCTCTTTGCTTTCTGCCATGAGGGTGGGGTCATATACATAGCTGAGGTAATTGATATGTCTCCTGGCAATTCTTATTCCAGCTTCTCCCATATCAAGCTCAGCATTTCACAAATTAGTGCAATATAGCCTCATCTTTTTATTTACTCCAAACGAAGGATGAGAATTTACATAACGTCATGTAAGAACTAAGAGTTCCCAGACTTGATTCTACCAAAACTAACCAGCAACACAGGCTAAAACTACTTACACTCAAAGAAACTTTAACATTAAAAATAAAAGCACAGACTACAGCAAGAATCATTTCTTTGTATATTAATAAATAAGCATTAGAGAAGCCAAGTAAGTCATGCACAAAGCTCATTAATAAATAAGGTAAAGTAACACGTCTAATTTTACCACAGGTCTTCAAGGCTTTTAACATGCTAGTATTTACTATACATTATTTATGGGAGAGTTTATACTGAGAAATTTTCCCAGTTTCTTTGTCCATAAAATCTTCGCTCATGGGATACCTAATAGATATTTTTCTATAAACTAACAGTAGGGGGTAAACAAACTAGTTTTCTCCACAATATTTACCTATTTACATATCTATATAAATATTTTGGTAATATGAAATCAATGTGTAAGAAAGGAGGGAGATTAGCAGATGCAAACTATTATACAAAGAACAGATAAACAACAAGGCCCTACCGTAGAGCACAGGGAACTACACTGAATATCCTGTGACAAACCATAAATGGTTTTATGTCTACATTTTACATACAGGCTTCATATATACATTTTATATATAAGTAATCAAATAGAAGAATTTGCTAAATCAGAGTTAAATAATGTTTTTATTACTGCTGGTATAGAGTTGTATTTAAAATAAGTTTTCTAGATTATTGGAAGAAATTGTGAAAAGTACAATCATTTGGGAAATTCATTTATTAAGAAAAAAGATATTAAAGAAAATCATTACATTTAAATTATATAAAAAAAGGAAATTAGATCTCTTTTAAATTTCACTTCATAAAACAGTAAACAATATAACCATAATTTTAGGCTCCTTCCAAAGTTATTAACACTCAGTTCAGTTCAGTCGC
>SJYT01070223.1:812-38469 GCA_006410635.1 Cephalophus harveyi | reverse complement strand
CTGGGATTTCTTTGGAAGGAATGATGCTAAAGCTGAAACTCCAGTACTTTGGCCACCTCATGCGAAGAGTTGACTCATTGGAAAAGACTCTGATGCTGTTTTTGCCTGGAGAATCCCAGGGACGGGGGAGCCTGGTGGGCTGCCGTCTCTGGAGTCGCACACAGTCGGACACGACTGAAGCGACTTTGCAGCAAGTGTATTTCAGTCATCTCCACTAGGTTTTGGTTCTGTCTGTGTGCCTGTTCAGTCGCTAAATTGCATCCTACTTTTTGCAACTTCATGGATTGTAGCCCAGCAGGCTGCTCTGTCCATGGGATGTTACAGGCAAGAATACTGGAGCAAGTTGCCATTTCCTCCTTTGATTCTATAAACCAACTATAAAGCTGTAAATCAGGACTGGCAGGTGCTCCTCATGCTTGTAACTTCTACCCCTACCGTGAAGGAGACAGACATCACTAATCGATCTCAGCACCATACCGCTCAGTGCCTAGAAATGGCCTTGAAATGCATCTCAAACCAGGGCTGTAGGCACTGCTTACCAGTTTATCGGAGGCAGTCAGCACGGAAAAGACATCAGGATTTAGGGTCTGTGGGTGATCCTACCAAGCCTGTGGGTGAAGAGCTCAGGCGACTGTTTTGCAGGGCTCTGGGGTTCAATGTGAAAAAGGAGGCTTCAGACGTAAGTCTACAACTGGGTCATCCGCCTTCAGAGGACCGGCTCTCACACAGAGTATTTTTCCTAGTCCTCAATAGACACGTCAGCATCTCCCTACCTGCTGGCTCTGGCAGAGAGAAAGGGAGAGACAGGGATGAAGGGCTGCCACGGAGTCCAGGTGCCCTTAATGCGGTCCAGCCTGGCCCCCGCAGGGTGGCTCTGCTTGCCCACAGATATCCTTTTGAGCGTTCAATTAAAAGGGACATTTGCTGACGTCCGTAGGTGGTGCGCGTGGTCCTGGCGGTTTCAACGTTCTGGCATCCAGCATCGATGTTTATAAGATTTGGGAGATATTTTGTGTTTGTTTAAAGGCAAACATGAATGCTTACAGGACCTGGGCGAGTTTGTGTTTATTTAAAGCCTCAGAAATGATAGGATCATTTTCTTTAACAATGTAGATAACATTTTGCAAAAGTTTGAGTACAATGGTCACAGGTGTGTTAGCATTAAAATTGGAGACTCAGTACTAAGAACAAAGAACAACCTTCACAAATCTCCCAGCATAAAGGATTCAAAGTGACACAGAGAGGAGGAATTTTTTTTTTTTTTTCAGTCGTTGAATAGTGTTTTGAGAAAGCTTAGCAGTACGGGAGGTCCAGATTTGGATTTCAGTATCCTCATCCATAAAACAAGACTAATGATAGGGACTCAGAGAAGTGTTGAAACAATGACTGTAGTAAGTAAATTCTTTCATGAGCTTGGAGTGGAGGAAGGCCTTCTGTAAGCATTCAAAATCCAGGGACCATAAAAAAATGAATACACTTAAATATATTTAAAAATAAGCAAATCAAATCCTAAGAAAAACTAGAAATGATATCTGTGTCTAATATCACAAAAACTCATCTCTTTAACATACAAAGAGCTCCTAGAAAGTGAGAAGAAAATAGCCAAAACTTCTATAGAATAAACTGTTTATAGAAAAAAAAGAAATACAAACAGCTGTCACATATATATGTATATACATATAGGTAGAGATAAATGGTATATCTATATAGAGACATGGAAAGAGGCTCAATTTCATTCATCTAAGAGACAAAGTGAAAATATGGTGAAACAACTTTCTTCACCTATCAGACTGGCAAAAATCCAAAAGTTTAACACCGCTTTGCTGGCAAGGTGGTGGAGAAATGAGCACTCTCGTACATAGCTGGTGGGAGTGCAAAATGGTGCAACCCCTGCAGAGGACAATTTGGCAACTGTCATCAAAATTACAAATTCGTTTACCCTTTGACCCAGAAATCCCACTTCTGGGAATTTATCCTACAGATATACCTCAAATATATTATGCAATTAATATACACTAATATGCAGCATTCATTACTAGCAAAAGATTAGAAATGATCCATCAGTCCATCTACAGAAAATTGATGATATTAAACCAGGGGGGATGTGTACCATGGAATATTATGTGGCTATAAAACAGAGGAGGGTGCTCTCTGTGTAGTGATGTGGAAAAGTCTCTATGAAAAAAAGCTGGATACAGCACACAAATGGGTAAGGAAGGGGAAGAAAATATATTTACATTTTTTTTCCCTTTTCAAAATTTCTGTCAGTTTTAACATCATCTGCATTATTTATTTTCTTTTCTCTGTTTGACCTCCTTAATTTACTTGAACTGATATTTGCTTAGTTTTCAAAAATAAATATTTGTTGCGTCCAAAAGAATCTAATAGAAACCAGAGTCCTGGCACTTCCCTGGGAGCCCCGTGGTTAAGACTTCGCCTTCCAATGCAGGGGGTGCAGCTTAGATCTCTGGTCAGGGAGCTGAGATTTCACATGCTTTGCAGCCAAAAAACCAAAACATAAAGAAAACCTAGATAGTATATTCAGAAGCAGAGACATTACCTTACCGACTAAGGTCCATCTAGTCAAGGCTATGGTTTTTCCTGTGGTCGTGTATGGATGTGAGAGTTGGACTGTGAAGAAGGCTGAGTGCCAAAGAATTGATGCTTTTGAACTGTGGTGCTGGAGAAGACTCTTGAGAGTCCCTTGGACTGCAAGGAGATACAACCAGCCCATTCTGAAGGAGATCAACCCTGGGATTTCTTTGGAAGGAATGATGCTAAAGCTGAAACTCCAGTACTTTGGCCACCTCATGCGAAGAGTTGACTCATTGGAAAAGACTCTGATGCTGGGAGGGATTGGGGGCAGGAGGAGAAGGGGACGACCGAGGATGAGATGGCTTGATGGTATCACGGACTCGATGGACGTGAGTCTGAGTGAAGTCTGGGAGATGGTGTTGGACAGGGAGGCCTGGCGTGCTGTGGTTCATGGGGTCAAAGAGTCGGACATGACTGAGCGACTGAACTGAACTGAACTGAAGAAATATAACAAACTCAATAAAGACTTTTAAAACGGTCCACATCAAATAAATCTTTAACAAACAAATGAACAAAAAGAAACAGGAGTCCTTATGGGTAACCAAGTTAGAAATGTAACGGGTGGAAGCAATGCTTTCTGACATTTCCCTTTTTATATTATTTTGACCTTTCATCATGTAAAGTTGTTACCTTTTTAAACATAAAAAATTAGAAAAAGAAAAGAATTGATTTGATGAACATAAACACGTAGCCCATATTCCAGATCCATCTACGTATAAATGTTAGTGGTTTGTATCATTTAAAAGGTCTTGTGGTTTCTGAATTAGGCTCTGCAGATTTCTAAGGCTGTTTCTCATTGTGTGACCTTCACAGCACCAGCATCAAATGATGTAGGGGGTGTATTAACAAGGAAGATTCCTGGGCCCAACCCAATGCTCACCTGCACAATCAGAATATCTAGGGATGACCTCTAGAAATAGGGAGGTTTTAAACTCTCCAGGTGATTCTTCTGAACTTTGAAAGTTGAGCACTGCTACAGTCTACTCCAAGTGGGGACGGTGTGAAGGTAGGTGGCAAGCGTGAAGGGACCCATTGAGACTGTGGCTTTTGACAGCAAAGGTGAACTGCCAAGTTCTGAATGCACATCTTGCCTTGAGCTCCCAGCATGCCCCTCCCATGCTTACTGCCGCTTGATCGAGTGGTCAGGACCTCCAGTGTAACACACCCGAACTTGAGCTTGGCAGGACTGCACTCTGAGCAGTCTCCTTCCCCCCCTGTTCTCTGCCACTTCCCCCAGCTCAGTAAACAACACCACAACGTACTCTACTGTCCACGCTAAACACCTGGGCATTGTCTCTGAATCTGACCTTAGTCCTCTTCCTGTATCTAACCCATCAGCAAGCTCTGGCCTCAGCAGGGGTTGGACCACCTTGCCCTCCCACCAGTCTGTTTCTTTACTGCTTTGTCATCAGAAATTGAAATTGAGCATTTTTTTAATATGTATAAGAGCTATTTGTATTTCTTTCCTTTTTTTTTTTTTCTTCTATAAGCAATCTACTCATGAACTTTCCATTGCCGGTTTTTTCCCACTCAATCTTAGGGGTTTTTTAAAATATGTTTTCGTTGTTTTCCCATCATACTCAGGATAAAACCCTGGGTTCCTCGTCATGATCAGCTGAGGTCTGGGTGCCCTGCCCCTTCTTCCCTGTCCTATTCACCCCCTGCCGCTCTTTCTTACCCCCTGTGTCCACCCACACAGCCCTCCTTTATTTCTTTGTCAGGTCTCTTCCTGAAATGTTCTTTCTCCAGAAACTCCCAGGCTTATCCCTTTGTGTAGCTGAGGACTCAGCTCAAATCTCACTGCCTGAGAGAGACCCTCCCTGACCACAGCAACCCAAAGTAGCCTCCAGTCCACCCCCATGCCTCGGTGGCCACTCTGTCACCTTTGTTTACATCCAGAAAAGCATGAGAATATTGAAGGAGAGGAAAGGGGCAGAAAAAGGGACATGGGGACAAGCTTGGCCTGTTCCACAGTCTTCATCTGGAGCCTGGTCTCCACCACTAGGCTTCCCTAGTAGCTCAGCTGGTAAAGAATCCACCTGCAAGGCAGGAAACCCTTGTTCAGTCCCTGGGTGGGGAAGATCCCCTGGAGGAGGGCGTGGCAACCCACTCCAGTATTCCTACCTGGAGAATCCCATGGACAGAGGAGCCTGGAAGGCTACATACTGTCCATGGGGTTGCAAAGAGTCAGACATAACTGAACAACTTTCACTCAATCCACTACTGTGGCCCAGGTCCTTAACTGAACGAGCAAGCCAGGGTGGGGGTGCTGGGAACATGGCTGGGAGCGAGTGGAATTCATGTCTTTTTTGGAGCATAAGCAGAGCCTTGAGCAGTTGGGACCTAGTATACGGGGGGTCATCCATGTGTGATTGTTGCTCTATGATCCTTGCAGCATCTCTGCACTGTAATTAACCAAGGAATCTGGAGTTTAACAGAAGAAGCAAGTCTTGCTTTGGTCGGCCAGGGAAACAATTTTAGCTTGACCCTGGCCCCTTGGATTTTCCAGCAGAGGACACATGGCAGTCTCTTTGAGATGAGACCAGCATCTTGTCCTTTTGTTAAGTTACTATAAAATAAAGCTGCCAGATTCCCAGAAGATAAAAATCCATTCTCTCCCTCCTGTTCACATAAGTGCATCTTCACGTCGTCACAGGCTTCTGCAGATTTTAATAAGGTCCCCTGTGTGGGTCTCTTCAAATATGGGCAAAAGAGTCAGAGTGAGAAAATGTCACATCGAATCAAGGGTGCTATAAATGCAGAGCCCGTGGCAGGCAGACGGCTCCTGAGCAGCTTGAACCAAGTCATAGTCTTTGCCTGTTGGTACCCAAAATAGAAGACTCTCATTTGGGGCCTTCCTTTTGGCCATTTCAACTAAATACTTGAATTTTTTTTTCTTATTTTTTTAAATTAATTAATTTATTTTAATTGGAGAATAATTACTTTACAATATTATGATGGTTTTTGCCATACATCAACATGAATCAGCCACAGGTAAACACTTAGAATTTTTTTTTTTAAGGGGAAGCTATATTTGAAATGGGCAAACAGCATAGCCTACTGACGAGAGACCTTCAGAACTTTTATTTCCTGGGGGAGGGGAAGTTCCATACATCAACATGAATCAGCCACAGGTAAACACTTAGAATTTTTTTTTTTAAGGGGAAGCTATATTTGAAATGGGCAAACAGCATAGCCTACTGACGAGAGACCTTCAGAACTTTTATTTCCTGGGGGAGGGGAAGTGCTTTAGAGACCAATTCCAGTTAAACATAAACACCTAGACACACAGACACAACCACCCCTAGCTCCCAAACAGTTTCTGGATCCACATGTCTGCTTACGTTACTGTAACCGAGATCTGCAGTCTGGAGTCCTCTAGTCCTACTATGTAAAGCAACACCCCATGCTTTTGTGAGTGTCTGAACCCTTCCTGGTCTCTCTGGAGGGTTGGCTGTAGGGTAGCAGTGCTCCCCCGGGGGCTCAGACAGTGAAGAATCTGCCTTCAATGCGAGGGATCCAGGTTCAATCCCTGGGTCGGGAAGATCCTCCGGAGAGGGGAATGGCAACCCACTCCAGTATTCTTGCCCAGAGAATTCCTTGGGGTCTCGAAGAGTCAGACATGACTGAACAACTCACACACACACCACACATAGCAGTTCTTAAACAGGGAGATTTTGCCCATAGAGGATATTTGGAAATGCCTAGACATATTTTGGTGTCACAGCTGGGGAGAGAAGGGTGATACCGACATTCAGTGAGCAGAGGCCAGAAATGCTGCTAAACTTCCCACAAAGCACAGGACCACACGCCCACCCCCCACCCCCAGCAAGACGATCAAGGCCCAGACTCCCCCAGAACAAGGCTGAGAAGCCCTATGGTAGAGATGCCTTTCTGCTGAGTCACTCACATAGCGGTGTGAAGGCAGGGTCCAGTTTGCAGTCCTGGGGGAAGGGGGGCCCAGGCCTCTGATGGTTTCACTGTCTGCAGCTCTGGGGTGCTGGCCTTTCTCTGTGGGGCGCTGCTGCCACCAGGCTGGCATCAACAGAGCTGGAGAGGAACCCAGCACAGCATCTTCACTGGGCTGCTTCCCTTCCATCCCACACAAAGCCCTCCCCAGCTGTAGACTGGAGATTTGGGGGTTAAGGAGGCAAAGGAAACCAGAGTTCAGTGGAGGAAACAATATCCAAATGTTCTCCAGTTGTTCTTCAGAGACATTTCCCTGCAAGGACCTTCTCGTGGTTTGTCTTTCCTCCTAAGGCCCTGACACCCACATGGTCCTTCCCCGCACACCGTCCACAACCTGCAACCAGTCGCACCCCTGACTCCGAATGTTCTTCTTCTATTACACTTTGTTCTCTCTCTCTCTGATCCCCACCCAAACTAAGGTTTTGGTGTGTTTCTGCATTTCAGAAACCTCAGAAAGGCCTGTGCTAAACCAAAGAGCCTCCAACCTCAGCATGACCGAAAAATCTCACAGAAACTTGTCAACGGTGATAGTTTCTCAAACATACTGCAGATCAAAATCATAGGCATGGGTCCCTCTCAAGCAAGTCTTTGGAATCAGAAAGGAGGACAAAAGAAAAATGCATTTTCCCCTGATTGAGCAAGGAGTGGGCATGTGGGTTTCTTTTGTTTTCTATTTTCAGATCTGTTAGGCATGGAGGGCTGTGGAGATTAATGACTAGAAGGATCAAGAAGTTCTAGATCAGAAGCCATGTAATCCTGGGCAAGTTATTTACCTTCTTCAAGGCTTGGTTTCCATCATGGAGATGACAATGCTATCTGTCCCAAATGGAGGTTATCAGATTTAAATAAACTGTAAACAGTGTATGACACATAGCAGATCTCCAATGAACGTTAACTACAAATCTCAAATTTCTGACATTAGTAACCTCAGAGATTCTGACCAACTCCATGGAGAAGTCCGACTAATCAAAACTACTAAAAAGCAAAGAGAAGATAGATTCAGCCTTCCCACAGCCCCGAGGATAAAACCAATTTCTGAAGTATATAATTTTTACTCTAAGTGTGACCCTCAGAAGGCTTCCCAGGTGGTGCCAGTGGTAAAGAACCCACCTGCCAGTGCAGGTGACAGGAGAGACACAGGTTCAGATCCCTGGCTCAGGAGGATCCCCTGGAGGCGGGTACGGCAACCCACTCTAGCTTTCTCGCCTGGAGAATCCCATGCACAGAGGAGCCTGGCGGGCTACAGTCCATGGGGTGTCAAAGAGTCAGACACAACTGAAGCGACTTAGCACACACACAGTCCCAGAAGTAAAATCCTTCATGCTCACACCAGGGGGAGGGGACATCTTGGCATTCAGCTACCATGCCAGGTGTTTCAGACAGCAAGGGTCCCTCCACAGTTCATATGTTGAACCTCAATGTGACCATATCCAGAGATGGGCCTTTTAAGGAGGTGATCCAAATTAAAAGAAAACTGGGATTCTTTTAAGAAGAGGAAGAGACACCAGGAGGGCACACCCACAGAGAAAAGGCCATGTGAGTACATGTCTGCAGTCAAAGACAGTGGCCTCGGATGAAACCCGCCCTGCCGGCACCTCGATCTCAGACTTCCAGCCTCTAGAAATAAATTTCTGTTGCTGAAGGCACCCAGTCTGTGGAATTTTATTATGGCTGTCCTAGCCAAACAATACACTGGGTAATACAAATGAAAAATCTAGCTTCTAAAAATTTGAAATTGGAGTGGTGAGATTCTTGGATGAAGTTTGAAATACTCATATACATGCCAGTTGAAACACTTGTATGTCAGCCAGGGGAACCAGGATGCAAGGAAAGATGATGTAAAAACCTATGGATGATGGAGAAAATCACAAATGAGCAGTACTTAAAATATCAGTGCACTAAGCCTGGCACCAAGTGGAAACACACAGAAAAAGAAAGACATTGCAGCAATACGCAGATCATCCCCTCTGCTGGGCTAGGAAGATGAAATAGGGTTTAGAAGGATGAACTACACTTTGTTTAGCTTTGGTTCCTAGTGAATATTTGTGATAGTTTGTTCATTGACTGAGTGAGAAAAACACCATTCCAAAAGGAATATTCTATGAAAAAAGAGAGAAAGTATCTGAAGGGGAATTGCTCAGAGAGGAAGAAAGAGAAAACTGCATTTTCTTCATTTTATAACTCTGACCAATCTGAACTTGACAGTGATCATAAGTTTAATAGAATCATTTTACAAAAGTAGCAATTTTTTTTTTTAAGGGCACGCATTGACGTGTTAGTTCTAATCTATTCCTGCTCCTCTCACATTTAACTGGTGATGTCTGACGTAGCTTTCAGTGCAAAGTAGCACATTTAGGATGGATAAACAACCAGGTCCTTCAGTACAGCGCAGGCAACTGTTCTCAGTCTCCTGGGATAGACCATAATGGAGAAGAATACTTAAAAAAGAATGTCTATATGTGTGCAATTGAGTCACTTTGCTGAACAGCAGAAATCAGCACTTCTTTGTAAATCAACTATACTTCAATTAAAAAAAAAAAAAAAAAAAAACCTGTCAGGCAGCCTTCGTGTGGTTCTACTTGGACCTACCATCCTAGTTTTTCACTTTTGTTAAAAATAACAATTTTTTTTTTAATTTAAAAATAACAAAAAATTGTCCAGTTGGCCTCCATGGAAATCGCTCACACATTTTAGAAATAGGATTGACTTTTTCATTTTTATTATTCTGGTTCAGATATTAACGCCTTTAAAGAAGATATGCAAATCCATGAATAGTTTCATTTGTGGAAGCTAAAACCTGATCAGTTAAAAATGGAAGGTTCTTAGCTTTCTGCCATGTATTTAGAGATGTTGTCAGGAGTAAGCAGAGATTACAAAACAGACTGAGTAAGACAAATTTTCAACCATAATCTGAGTTAAAGAAGATATGCAAATCCATGAATAGTTTCATTTGTGGAAGCTAAAACCTGATCAGTTAAAAATGGAAGGTTCTTAGCTTTCTGCCATGTATTTAGAGATGTTGTCAGGAGTAAGCAGAGATTACAAAACAGACTGAGTAAGACAAATTTCCAACCATAAGCTGAGACACACTGCAGAGCTCTGGTGAAGGCTGATATAACCACATATGTAGATTGGCCAGAGTTGTGTATTTTTTTTTTTTTTTTAAATTTTCAGAATGTCTTGAAAAAGAAAGGGATTTCTTTTGAAATGAGCTGTAAGAAAGGCAGGCAAAGGTTACCCTGCGTGAACTGTGACTGATTCCCAAGCTTGCTTCTCTCTCTAAGTGGTGGCCTGACCTGGTCCGTGGGGGTTGCCACTTGTTTGATGTGTCTTTGACTCACATGTTGTGGGTGAACCCATACTTCAAAGGCACAGATCAGCAAGGGAGCATGTTTCTGGGTGTAAGATTTCCTGCTGGTGCAGGGCGAGTGGGGAGAAGGGCTGCCTGCCTCCCCGGGGAGGTCCTGGGATCGCTCCCTTGAAAGGGACCCTTGCCTTCCAGGAGACTTTAGACAGAGGCAGCTGATTCCCCATGCAGCTCTTTGCCTTTCCCGCCTCCTAACATCAGTCAAAGTCCTGATCACCTCCACGGCTCACAGGAATTTGTAAGTCTCATAAACAAAGCTTCATAGTGTATAACTTTTGAGAACACAGCTGTTCCCTAAGTTTAAATTTTTTTTTTTTTCCCCCAAAGAAGAGCATTTAGGGATCCCTGGGTCTCTAGGTCCATGACTTTCTTCTCCCCAAGGAAGTCACCGTGGATGTCTTATCCATCATCATAACTCCCTTTTTCCCCCCAGCAGACAGCCCCAGCTCTAACTTTGAGGTGGTACTATCAGCCAGAAGTACAGAGAGATGAGTCAGTAGTGAATGAATGACTGAATGTGTGCACACACACACACGCTGGCTGGCAGGAGTCCAGGATACGGGCTCAGAGCACCGTTCTCCGCCTCCATCCAACAGCCTCACCAGACACCATCCTAGCAAGTTCCCTGCCACAATCTTTGTCTTCTTTTAGCCATCAAACTTCACAAAAATGAAAAATAACCTTCCGTTCATGAAAGGTGAGCACCGCCTCCTTAAACAGTGTCGAGGTCCCTAATAAATTCATTATCCTAGCCTCCAGCTACCAGCTTCTGATAGCTCCTTAGTCACTTCCACAAAGCTTGGTGTACTCTATGTGATGGAGTGTTTTTCCTATTTTCTGTTTCTCTGATTTCTTATGAAATCTGTCTATCTTAGGGGCCTGTGTGTTTATGCCACAGGAAGTTGTGTGGTGAGTTCCATGCATGCTAGCTAGAACCATCCATCATATTAAGGGAAAAGGTGGGAAGGTGTTTTTGTTTCTACTCTTCCCTAAACTGTGTAAGACACATGGGTTTTCTTGCCACCATGGAAAATCTGTGGCCCACCTCCCACAAAAGCAAGACGCCTGGCGGCTAAGACTCTGCCATTTGCTGTCCCTCTTGGCAACGTTTGAATTGGAAGATGAGGTTTCAAAGGACTAGTTTCTAGTTTCGCCTGATGGAAGCCAGTTTGGGAATCGGAGGGCCAGTCTTCCCAATCGGGCATCCTGTGCAGCCTGCGTGTGCAACCACAGGCTCTGTAACAAAGCAATCACATTGGCCTTGCAACCAGGGTTTACTTAAGGTTAAAACTCAAAACTAAACTCGAAGGAAACCGGAGCCCATCGCAACTGAGAGAAGAAGAAAATAGAAAACAGAGGGAGCTCACGCGGACAGAAACCATCAAGTCTCCCATTGCACTTAATTTGTCAGAATCACATCAGAAGTCCCCACCCACCGTCCCTCCCTCCTTCCCGCCCTCCTTCCCAAAGTGATGCTGCAGTGACGCTGACAGAGGGCAGGGATGCAGACGCGGCCGGAGAGCTTGGGGGCTCTGCCCGGGTGGGCTGACCGCCGCAGGGCGGCTCCCAGCTCTGCTGCGCATGCCCGGTCCCCGTAACTCACTCTCCTTAGAAGTAAGTTTCAGCGCCTAGCAAGTGACATTTAACTCTGCCTCCTTTGAAAGGGCACTTAGAGGCCATTACCACTCATCCCCCAAGCTCTTTCTGGACTTGAGCTCGTGTGAGAACAAAGGGGAAGCCCCGCGGCATTCTCCTTGCCCGCCGCCCACACCCAGAAACTCGGCTCAGTGTGGGCTGCTCTTTCGACAGCCCCGTACTTGAAATCTCAAGGTCCAAGGTATCCACTGCCCAGAGAATGAAAGCACAGCAACAGTCCATCACGGGGACAGGACCTGGGGTTTACAGAGCACTGGCAACATGCCCGGCAACAAGCACTGGTCACGGATGAGACCATGTCATCCTCATCACAACCGGGCGATGCACAGGAAACTCGGGCACGAAAAGGTGAAGTGACCGAGATCACACGGCTGCTAAACGGAGAAACCGGGCCGTCTGACTCCCGAGCTTTTGTTCTCAAATACATTCTTATAAACACTGTGTCAGTGTGCATATGTGTCCCGAATGTAGAGAGGTGGGTTTTGGTGGGGAGGGGTTGGTGGTGCCATGAGGGCAAGAAGAAGGAGCAGGGGAGGAAAGGCATCTTAGGAAATGTGGCAGGAGGCTCGGTGGGCCCTCGTCCAGGCAGTCTAAAGGGGCCTTTAAGCCAGAGTCTCCACAGTCCGCTGCTGGCAGGATGTATAACAATTTCTCACGCCTTCCCAGTGACAATTTGAGGAGACCAACTCAATAAACATCATTCACCAATTACTGGAGTTTCTAAGGAATTTCCTTGGGAAAGGTGTGAATTGCAGTAAAAAGTAAGTCCTAACCTTTCCAGCTCCCCAGGCTCACTTTGTGCAGATCTGCTCTGAGAGGGGGCACAAGTGGCAGGTGAGGGTGATGAGAAAGGGGGGAGGATGGAAGGGTGACAAAACCCTAGACCCAGAAAAATCTCTCCATCTCACACGGTCTTATAAAAATGAACAGAACCATCCTGCTTTGATGTTTCTCCCCAGATGGATACCTCCCATCTCCAAGGCTGCGGAGACAGAAAACAAAGGCATCTGTCTGGTCATTCAGACACAAGCCCTGTTTCGGAAAGTGGCTTGTCCTGGCACCTTGTTAGGGAATTTGAGGTGTGTCATGCAAGAGAGATTTACCCGGTGGCTCAGACGGTAAAGCATCTGCCTACAACGCGGGAGACCTGGGTTCGGGACCTGGGTTCAATCCCTGGGTTGGGAAGATCTCCTGGAGAAGGAAATGGCAACCCACTCCAGTATATTTGCCTGGAAAATCCCATGGACGGAGGAACCTGGTAGGCTACAGTCCATGGGGTCGCAAAGAGTCAGACATGACTGAGCGACACTTACTTTGCTTTATGCAAGAGCAGCGTGTGGCTGTGTGAAACCGTCACTCTATGGGTCCAGTGCTGTCTCTTGCCTTGGTTCCTCCTGCACGGAACAGCCACTAACCCCAAGCGAAGTTTTCTGTGGGTGGAAGTAAAAAGATGAAAATAGAGCCTGTTGTATTTTATTTTTACTAACATAACCTCAGGAAACATTCCTGTTAGATGACCTCAGACATCATCCAGTGCCATTCTCCCTTCACTCAAAACACAGGTTCAGTTCAGTCGCTCAGTCGTGTCCGACTCCTTGCGATCCCATGAATCGCAGCACGCCAGGCCTCCCTGTTCATTACCATCTCTCAGAGTTCACTCAGACTCAGGTATGAGCCCTGAATACATCCAACACCACATGTGACCTGAAGCTCTGATCCCACTCTGAATCTGACTCAGTCTTTCACCCTGACCACATCGTATACAGATCCCCATTGATGTAGATGGAAATACATCATCCAACAGGGCAGAGGTGGCTCATAAGACAAAAATCATATGATATCACTTATAAGTAGAATCTAAAAAGACAATGATACAAATGAACTTATTAACAAAACAGAAACAAACTCATAGGCTTAGAAAACAAACTTATGGTTTCCAAAAAGGAAAGGGGGGAAAGGATAAATTAGGAGGTGGGGATTAACATATACACACTAATATGTATGAAATAGATAACCAACAAGGACCTGCTGTATAGCACAGGGAACTCTGCTCGGTAGTTTGTAACAACCTAAATGGGAAAAGAATTTGAAAAGGAATAGATACCTGTATATGTATTACCGAATCACTTTGCTGGATACTTGAAATTAATACACCATTGTTAATCAACTATACTACAGGATAAACTAAAAATTAAAAACAAAGAAGCTTCCTGTGAATCAATGTATTAACTTTGGATAAGCATTCTTCACTGCAGTGTCTTTCTAAAGAGATCTAAACCAAAAGTCATTTGAAAAATGTGTGACTCTCTGGGCCAATATTCAATGTTGGTAAAAATCCTATGTTCTCATAGGACAGTCCTAAAGATAGCTTCAAAGTTCTATTAAAGCAGTTGCTCAACTGCATTTACTCTTAGGGTCTCCGAATGAGGACAACTGAGATGAAACAAACAAACGTAGAAGCCAAGGTCTGATGGCTGATGGCTGATGTGACCTCAGGCTCCACAGGGCAGAAAGCTTGCCTATTTTATGTCCACGGTGAATCCAGCATTAACAGAAAACATGGTCAAGGGTGGGCACTCAACACACTTTGGTTAAATAAATTAACAAAAGGGTGATGGAAGAGGGGTTCCTCATGCATTTCTGTCTGCTCCACCATGTTTCCCCAGTCACTCAAGGGCAATGTGCTCTGATGGCCCGTGGCAGGTCTCACGCTCCCAGATCAGACCATAAACAGCATCTTCTTAAAGAATGGGACCTTTCTTTTTTTTAAAGATTTTTTTTTTTAATGTGGGCCATTTTTTTTAAAGTCTTTATTGAACTTGTTACAATATTGCACCTGTTTTATGTTTTCGGTTTTTGGGCCATGAGGCAAGTGGGATGTTAGCTCCCCTACCAGAGACCAAACCCCATGCGCTGGAAGGTGAAGTCTCAACCACTGGGTCACCAGGCAAGTCCCTGGGGCCATTCTGCAACAGAGTACCTTCTTTTCTTTTGAAGAGAGTACCATTTAAGAGAGCACCATAGGCGCTTTAAAAGTGTGAAGGAGCTCCCTGCCCACTGATGGGGAAAGAAGAGCTGACTCCCGGAATGGCCTTCCCCTGCCCCATTTGTCAATGCGGGAGCCCCACAGTACCCCTGGATGATATCTCCTCCTTCTCAGGGTTGCCCTCTTGAATTCTCAGGTTCCTGGTCTCTGCAGTATCAGTAATTCTGGTTAAACATGTTAAGTGAGGAAAGGTGTCATTTCTGGATCACAAATTTGGGGGTGTTTGGGAAGACAGGAATAGAAATGATTTACTGATAGAAACATCAAGGCGTTCATTGACAATGTCAAGTCTTGTGGTGAATGAGCGGGTGTCTAAGGCAGTCAAGCCTTCTCAGTGGAAATTCCACAAGGGCTGAGCAAGGGCTGCACTCAGACACAATTAACCAAAGGGCAGCTGGTTGTTACGCCAGTTGATCTTCTCCCATCCATCCCCCTATAGTCAACGCATGGCCATGGTTTAGGGGTCAGGTTAAAACTACAAACATAGTCTCTAAATGAGTCAGGGGTCTGCTTTGAGCACGAAAAATGAGCAGTGGTACAGGAAGCAACAGCCATGCGACTATGAGTTTGGGTGTAAAATAGACAGGCATCTCTTCCGCTGAAGTGTGAAATATTATACCCCTACATCTGGCTGCCACTAGCAAAGGGACCACGCTCTCCCCCCACATTCCAGGAGAAGCTGGGATCCTCTCACTCACTGTCTATTGAAGAGAATCTTCCCAGAGAAAGCAGAGCCTCATGCAGACCTAAAACCACATATTTGTTGAGAAAAACTCATACTAGCTGTTTATGCTAATGAGTCCAGCCTCCAATCTATCCAGTTAAACGAAAAAACAGGAATCACTAAAGTTTTGAGAGAAAGAAGTCATAAATTAAAAATTTCACCTCTGGAACCAAAATAATTCTAAGGAGAAAGGAGAAACTAAAAGTGTGTCAAACACCTGCTTGAAGGGTGTTACATATTGATTCATTCTGAGCAGTAGGAAAATACATGTCAGTACATTAAAAATATGTGGCTACACATGAGATAACCAGAAATAAGATGTACAGCTCCCAAAATACTGGAGGCAAGTCACAACACAAAATCAGAAAAGGATCAAAGAATATCCCGCCAATCTAGTGACAGGAGCAGGAAGATCACAGCAAACAGAGATGAGAATCAGATTAAACAATACGTCTTCACAGGAAAAGCAAAGGATTCGAACTACCCCATAGAAAGAGAAAAGCTTTCAGGTTAGGTTTTAAAAGAAAAAAGCTGCATTCATGTGGTTTCTAAGGGAAATACTTTAAAGTTGATTTGAAGATTGAAAATATTTATGAACATATGTCAAGCAGGAGCTGGAGAGGCAATTCATAAGGAAGAACTACAGTCTATACGAGAAGACACTCAACCTCTAATAAGAATGAGATGAATTTAAACGCCCATGAGACACCATTTCCCACCTGTAATAAGATGGGCAAAAATCTTAGCAACTGAGAAATGCTAGTGCTGGTGAGGATGCAGGCAAACGAGCACTGCAGATGGAACTATAAACCGGCCAGGGATTTCCTAGAAATGGAGGGGGCTGCATGGAGAGAGAACAGGAATACATGGTCCCACCGACTCACCTCCAGGATGAAGTCTGGACCACAGGTACCCAGGTGACAAGTTTAGCCAATCAGTCACATCATCACAAAGGGTGCCAATCTAGACCCATCTCTGAGCCTGCCTTATTTTGTTCTCTTGTGCGCGTTTGTTTGCTAGAGTGGGCTTTCATGTCCACATCTACCTTACTGTTCTCGTAAGATGAAGTGAACTGGTATGTGTACAATGTTTTGCAGAATATAAAAATGTGTGACACAATCATTTGATAAGAATTAAATGCATTGACATGCACCCACAAGAAGCATAGAAAAAATAAAACGGGCATAAGATTAGACAAAATCTGGACTTTCCTGGTGGTCCAGTGGTTAAAACTCCATGCTCCCACTGCAGGGGCACGAGTTCAATCCTTAGTCGGAGAAGTAAGATCCCCGCCTGCCCTATGGCCAAAAAAAAAAAACAAAAAAACACTAGACAAAATGTGTCTCACTGCACCTGAATGTTTTTATTCTGCCTCAAAAGTGACAGGAAACTTGAAAAGAAGTACATTCACCATCCTTGGGCGGGTCCAGATTACACAGTCGGGGCTTCGGCTTGTTTTCTTTATAGGAAGGCAGCAAGAAGTTCCCCAGCTCCCCCACAGCTGTGCCTGTCTAAAGCTTTCACAATCACTGGGCTTCTCAGCCCACTTAGGAGAAACCAAGGGAAGTGCTTTTAGCAGCCGGGTCCCAAACCCAGGCCACGGGGCCCAGTGTGGCTTGTCAACCCCGAAGTGGGAGGCAGGGACTTGGGGTTTTGGTTACACCCTCCACGGTCTGCCTTTTACTGTCACAGCTGCCGCTGTTGTTGAGGGTGACGTCTGAGCAGGCTTCTGACACTAGGGACAGAGAGACTTCCACCATCCAGGAATGACAGGGTTTCTCTGAGGGAACGTTTTCTCTAAGACCCTTGATGGCGTCCCAGAAAGTCAGCACTTACACAGAAAATTTCCACTGACCCGAGACATTCTATATGAGTGCCATCATTCTAGAAACCAACCAGTTTCCTCTCAAAAATGTTATCAGGCAGAGGTCAATGTACTTTAGGAGTAGTTAAGATACTAGGTTGGATCTGGGTCTGTGTCTTACCAGGTCTGCAAACTTGTATAAGTTACTTCAGTTCTTTGTGCCTCAGACTCTTTTTACCCTCTTAGCAACTTTCAAATATGCAATAACCATATTGTTAATTATAATCCCCATGCTGTGTATTATGCCCCCAGGGCTTATTTCAGTTATAAAACTGAAAACTTCTACTTCTTGACCCCATGACCCATTTTACCCACCCCTTACCTCTGGCAACCACCAATCTGTTCTATATTTGTATTTATTTGACTTTTTGTTTGTTCTCTTTTTTTATGTTCCATATATAAGTGAGATCATATGCTATCTGCCTGATTTATTTCACTAAGTGTAATGCCCTCAAGGTCCATTTGTGTTGTTTCAAATGGCAAGATTACATTCTTCTTTATGACTGACTATATATATGTGTGTGTGTATGTGTTTATAGACAGATAGATAAATCACATCTTCTCTATCCATCCATTCATCAGTAGACATATAACTGTTTCTATATCTAGGCTATAGAAACATTATTCTATAGTGAATAATGCTGCAGTGAGCATGGGGGTGCATACATGCATATTTTCAAATTAATATTTTCATGTTCTTTGAATCAGTACACAGAAATGGAATTGCTAGATCATTTAGGGGTTCAGTTTTTAATTTTTTTTAGGAAGCTCCATACTCTTTTCTGTTAGTGGTTACACCAATTTGAATTCCCATCAATGGTACACAAGAGTTTCAGTTTCTTCACATTCTTGACATTTGTTATTTCCCGTCCTTTTGCTGCTAGCCATTCTAACAGGTGTGGCTTTGATTTGCACTTTCCTGATGATAAGTGATGTTCATGTACCTGTTGACCATCTGTATGTCTCCTTTGGAAACTGTCAATTCAGGTCCTCTACTCATTTTTTTTGTTGTTGTTGGACTGTTTGGGGTTTTGATACTGAGTTGTATGAATTCTTTGCATATTTTGAATATTAACCCCTAAACAGGTATATAATTTGTTAACATATTCTCCCACTCAGTGGGCTGCCTTTCCATTTTGTTGATGATTTCCTTTGCTCTGCAGAAGTTTTTTTATTTTTCTGTAGTCTGACTTATTTTTGCTTTTGCTGCCTTTGCTTGGTGAGTCAGACACAAACGTCATCACCAAACCAATGTCAAGGAGCTTATTGCCTATATTTTTTTCTGTTTTGTGGTTCCAGGTCTTACATTCAGATCTTTAACCCATTTTGAGTTCATTTTTGTGTATGGTATAAGATAGTAGTCTAATTTCATTCTTTGGCATGTGGCTGTCAGTTTTTCCAACACCACTTACTAAATTCATTTATTACTTCTTTGTATTAACAGTGGGATAACAATAGCTGCTTCCCATAGGCTTGTTATGAGAATCAAATGAGACAGTGCAGGGAAGCCCTGCACGCAGTCCTGGTGAGTGGCGAGTGCTTGATAAAGAGGAGCATTGGTTTTCCTTATTGTCTCATTCATACTCTGTTATCCTTTCCCTTCCATTCAGGCAGAGTCACCATTTCGTGAGCACACTGGTTAGCAAATGACAGCACTGGGCAGGATAACATTTGGCCACGCAGGAGGGAGAGACCAGATGGCCGAGGTTGCATTTACAGACACACACCAGGAAGAACCGGACTAGTAACAGTCCTGCGTCAACTGTGGGGGGAGGGAACAGTTTGAAAATGCACTAAGTCAGGAACAAGAGGACAAGCTTACTACCTGTCACTAGATGTTGGATCAACTGAGGGGGCATAACTGGGAATTAGATCCAAACTGGACTCAAGCTCAATTCCCATGGCTTCTTCAAACTAATCTAGAAGTAAGAGAACAACACCTCCCTTTCTGACAAGTCAGTTCAAGTTCACATTCACAACCCCAAAGTTCTAGAAACATGTCTATGACTAAAACCTTCCCATCCCTTCCTGATCCATTCCCTACATTCCTTTCTCCAGGGGATCTTCCTAACCCAGGGATCGAACACGGGTCTGCTGCATTGCGGGTAGATTCTTTACTGGCTGAGCCACCAGGGAAGCCCTTACTACTTTCCTGATCTCCTCCTGACCTGTTCACTACTTTTTTTGCCTTGATTCAAATTCTACTGTGACCTGGGCTGTACAAACTGGAGAGATCATTCCTTCCAACCTGACAACAGCAAAAGCTGAATACATTACAAAATCATAACTTTTCTTGTACTCTTCAAGTTACTGAGGTCACAGGGCAAAGAAATAGCCTGAAATCCAAGGAAAGAGAGGTGTCTCCAAGGAAATGTTGGGGAAGAGCGTTGGTTCACTTTTAGACACTGGATGAATGAAGACACTGGATATCACACATGCAGGTGTAAAGAATTCAACTAAAGTTCTTAACAAATTGCTAAAGGTTAAGGGCAACCATGGAGAAGGCAATGGCAACCCACTCCAGTGTTCTTGCCTGGAGAATCCCAGGGACGGGGGAGCCTGGTGGGCTGCCGTCTATGGCGTCGCACAGAGTCAGACACGACTGAAGTGACTTAGCAGCAGCAGCAGCAGCAGCAAGGGCAACCATGTAGGATCCTCAGACATCTGAGGATTTCCCCTTGCTCAAAGAGTTTCTCCATGACTGCTCTCCCAGGTGTTCATGTGAAAGTCTGGGGAAGAGGGGCAGTGGCTGCTAAAGAAAAGGGACCTATCTGTATCCTTCTCCCCACAAGACGTAAGCCTTGAGATGTTACAGGAGACGCAGCAAGCCTGTCACTTTGATGGCACAGCAGACAACCCACTGCATCTCAGGAAGAAAGTAAAGAAGAAAACTTTCATCCCTGGGGAAGCGCAGGAAATCATTTGGGGTCTGAGTTCCTGTACAAATAACATCAAAGGTCTTCTGTTTTGGGGAGGGGTGCAAAACTCTTCAGCACAAGACTGGCAAAGATACCAGTCAGTGCGACTGGCATGAAGAGAAGGTGCAGGATCTCGGAGGATGCCTCCCGTACAAGGCTCAGGCAACCAGGATCACTGGGACCGAGGCTAGAGCAGAAGAGTAGGGGACCACACCACCCTCATCCCAAGCCAGGCACTGAGGGACTGTCCCAGAGAGACCATGCTGTGGGGCAGGATCCCAGAGAAGGCTTAAAGTTTAGGGGGGAAGCAAAACGTTAAGAAAAACCTTCCAATCCCATAGCTACCACCCCAAGCATAGGACAGTGCTTGAGCAATTTGAAGCCAGGGTTTAGGAAGATGACCATTGCAATGACAAAACCTAGACTCAGATTAAGTTTGGGAAACCCAGCTCCCATGTAAATGGCTGAGTACCCAAAAATGGCCTATTTGCAGGAATCAATAATATTACCTCAGTACATTTTGTCCTACACACAGTGTCTGTAATACAATAAAAAGTGATGAGGTATACACAAAAACAAGAAGAAATAAACACAAAGCAATTAGCAGAAAAAGACCTAGACATGACCCAGGTATTGGAACTATCAGGCTGGGAATTTAAAATAACTATCATATACATGGGACTTCCCAGGTGGCACTAGTGGTAAAGAACCCGCCTGCCAGTGCAGGAGACGTAGGAGACACAGTTTGATCCCTGGGTCGGAAAGATCCCCTGGGATTTTTCCAGTACTGGCAGATGGCAACCCACTCCAGTATTCTTGCCTGGAGAATCCCACGGACACAGGAGCCTGGCGAGCTATCGTCCATAGGGTTGCAAAGAGTCAGACACAACTGAAATGACTTGCTATACAGCATACATCATATACATGGTCAAATTTCCAGTGGGTAAGAGGCACAACATTCACGAATAAGTGGGGAATAGACACTGTGAGGATAAGTCAAATGGAAATGCTAGAAATACAACCATGAAAAGAGAGATGAAGAATGTCTTTGACAGGCTCAATAGCAAATATGATAGAGCCAAGAAAATAAATACTGAGCATGAAAAGAGAGCAACAGAAATGATCAAAACTGAAACACAAAGAGGAAAAGAGCAAGGAAAAAAGAACAATGCATTTAAGAACTGTGAGACACTCAAATATTCTAAAATACAAGTAACTGGTATTCTACAAGAAGAGACTTCAAGACAAAAGAAAAAGTTGAAAAGACAGTAGACACAACTTTTTAAAAAAATAATGAAAGGCATAAACCACAGATCCAAGGATATCAGAGAACCCCACGCCAGTTCACTACCCTCACTCATAAACTCAGACTATAGTCTGTATGATTCCATTTGTATGATACTGAAAGAGAAAAGATAAGATACAGAGATAAAAAATTAATCAGTGGTTGCTCAAGGGCTGGGAGTGTGGGGAGTGGTATTTTACTTGGTTACAGTTTGGGGCAATAATGAAAACATACGCTTATAAACATATGCTTCTTCAAAATCACTGCAGATGGTGACTGCTGCTGCTGCTGCTAAGGTACTTCAGTCGTGTCCGACTCTGTGTGACCCCATAGACGGCAGCCCACCAGGCTCCCCCGTCCCTGGGATTCTCCAGGCACAGCCATGAAATTAAAAGATGCTTACTCCTTGGAAGAAAAGTTATGACCAACCTAGATAGTATATTCAAAAGCAGAGACATTACTTCACCAACTAAGGTCCATCTAGTCAAGGCTATGGTTTTTCCTGTGGTCATGTATGGATGCGAGAGTTGAACTGTGAAGAAGGCTGAGCACCGAAGAACTGATGCTTTTGAACTGTGGTATTGGAGAAGACTCTTGAGAGTCCCTTGGACTGCAGGGAGATCCAACCAGTCCATTCTGAAGGAGATCAACCCTGGGATTTCTTTGGAAGGAATGATGCTGAAGCTGAAACTCCAGTACTTTGGCCACCTCATGCAAAGAGTTGACTCATTGGAAAAGACTGATGCTGGGAGGGATTGGGGGCAGGAGGAGAAGGGGATGGAGGAGATTGAGATGGCTGGATGGCATCACTGACTCGATGGACGTGAATCTGGGTGAACCCTGGGAGTTGGTGATGGACAGGGAGGCCTGGCATGCTGCGATTCATGGGGTCGCAAAGAGTCAGACACGACTGAGCGACTGAACTGAACTGAACTATAACATATATGCTTATAAATATATGCTTACATATTTTTCTGTTTGTGGGAGTTACTGAGTTACGACATGTGCATTTTACGTTATAAGAAAGTTCCTACATATGGCATGAGATGAATTTGGGGGTGATGGACATGTTCTATATTTTGACAGTGATCAGTTACATGACTGTGTTTGTTGAAACTGCTAGAAATGTATATTTAAAGGATCAATTTTACTTTATAAAAATGATTGTTGTTGTTCAGTCACTAAGTTGTGTCTGACTCTCTGTGACCCCATGGACTGTGGCACACCAGGCTGCCTTGTCCACTATATCCCAGAGTTTGCTCAGATTCATGTCCATTGAGTTGGTGATGCCATCCAACCATCTCATCCCCTGCCATCCCCTTCTCCTTTTGCCTTCCAACCTTCCCAGCATCAAGGTCTTTTCCAATGAGTCACCTCTTTGCATCAGTTGGCCAAAGTACTGGAGCTTCAGCTTCAGCATCAGTCCTTCCAGGGAATATTCAGGATTGATTTCCTTTAGTATTGACTGATTTGATCTTCTTGCTGTCCAAGGGACTCTCAAGAGTCTTCTCCAACACCACAGTTCAAAAGCATCAATTCTTTAGCACTCAGCCTTCTTTATGGTCCAACTCTCACATTCATACATGACTACTAGAAAAACCATAGCTTTGACAAGTCGGACCTTTGTGGGCAAAGTAATGTCTCTACTTTTTAATATGCTGTCTAGGTTGGTCATAGCTTTTTTTCCAAGGAGCAAGTGAAGGTGAAAGTCACTCAGTCATGTCCGACTCTTTGTGACCCTATGGACTATACAGTCCAGGGAATTCTCCAGGCCAGAATACTGGAGTGAGTAGCCTTTCCCTTCTCCAGGGGATCTTCCCAACCCAGGGATCGAACCCAGGTCTCCTTCATTACAGGCAGATTCTTTACCAGCTGAGCCACAAGGGAAGCCCAAGAACCAAGGAGCAAGTGTCTTTTAATTTCATGGCTTCAGTTACCATCTGCAGTGGTTTTGGAGCCCAAGAAAAGAAAATCTGTCACTACTTCCAATTTTTCCCCTTCTATTTGCCATGAAGTGATGGGACAAGATGCCATAGTCTTAGTTTTTCGAATGTTGAGTTTAAGCCAACTTTTTCACTCTCTTCTTTCACTCTCATCAAGAGGTTCTGGGTTGCCATTTCCTTCTCCAGGGGATCTTCCTGACCCAGGGATTGAACTGGGATCTCCTGATTTCAGGCAGTCTCCTGCATTGCAGGCAGATTCTTTACTGACTGAGCCACCAGGGAAGCCCTATATAAATGATTCCTGACTTTAAAAAGAAAAGCTTGGTGATGGTGCTAGGTCAGTCCATCATCTCTAAATAATTAATGTGCAAACTGAATTACATATTCCTATGTTACCCAATGGGTTAGATGTAAAAATTGGCCCAAGACAACACCAGACTTAATGATCTCACTTCCCTATGATGAAAATGGAGACAGACTGGTCTTCATGATGGAGTAATTATATATATAGTATCAACAAGCTGTGAATAGTGGGGAGTGAAGGAGACACTGAGTCTTAACATCTGGTCTTAGATGATGGGCCCCACGAGAGAAAAGATGGACAAAGCCAACTGCATCAAAATTTTGCTGCTCCTGCTGAGCAGTCTTTATAAAGTCATACAAAGGTGCATTAATGGAAATGCCTGGTTTCATAGGGTATCTCCTGGCAGTAAAACTTCAATTTATGTTTTTGGAACATTTTTCTCATAGTTGATTGCTTCACACCAGTCTAGGCAGGAAGTCCCTTGTGGCAAGAATTCTAAATTCACATTAAGTCAGAAAGTTTGGTGACTTATTCTCTGGAGAATTTCAGAACTGAGGCTTCATTATGTAATAAACAACAACCTCTCTAATGTCTATAAGTAAGCTTCTTTCAAAGCTCTACATATCTTATATCTATTTTTCTCATTAATCTCTAAACTACCTGCTTCAAATTAGGGGGGAAATGAATACATCACCATTTATCACATGTAAAAGTTAAACCAGTAACAAGGTGGGCTCTCAATTGTTTCTCAAACCTAATTAAAGAAGAGACCCCATTTAGAAAAAGAGATGATGGAGGCTTGGATTTTATTGAAAACCTTCTTGTAAAGATAAGCATCACTCTAGGAGTCAACCCTTTCTCACCAGAAGCCGTTTGTTTATGAACAGTCTCATTATTTTTATCTTCTAAAAAGAATGTGGCCATCACATTTATATCAAATACCAAGAGGCTGTCTTTTGGTTTTGAAGGGTGTCTGAGTTACTTAAGAATCACAGAATTTTGTGCTTGAGGAAGACTCTCTCTGGTGTTGAAAGATGTCTGAGTCACTTAGGAGACGCAGAAGGATGGCTCCCTGCCAGCTCGTGGGTTATCTAACATCTGAGCAGCCCAAAGTTCATGTTGGCTGTTTGCATTAATCACCGTAATTTGACTAACAAGCCCGAAGTGACAGCTCAACCTCAGGATAGCACTGAGGCCACAAACTGAACAAAGACAAGAAGAAACAGGGGCGGTGGGGAGGCAGAAACCCCCTGCTCCCTTCCAGGGCAGCTGAGAATCTCCGAAGTGTCAGGACAGACAATTCAAGCCAAAGGAGATCATTATGGGGTGCCAGGTGGGAGGGCAACCCTCCCCCCTTCCTGCTCACCTCGCCGGGATTTCCTCTTTCTGCAGGTCTTATTCAGCCTCCCTCTGACCTGGGCTGTGGCTCTGTGTGTGGCCCTACCATGCCTGGACTTCACGGTACCTTGGCCTCCTTTGTCATGCGGATCAAAAATTCAGCCTGAGCACTTTTGAGTTCAAATAGTCAGATTTGGTCATTTTCTGCTCAAAATAATAACCCTTTACCTCCAGGGATTAGGTAAAAACAGACTTTTTTAGTATTGTGGCAAAATAAGAATGAACACTTAATTTACAAGGAAACTGTGCCCCTCATAGCAGCACCTCCCATACACAGTCATCCAAAGGCATACAAGACATGACCTCACTGAGCACAGATGACTGCTTTCTTTAGGATCTGAAGTCAAGGAATTGATTAGCCTGCTTCCTAGGCAGGACCCTTAACTTTCCCAAAGTTTTTCATGTTGTCTCTTCCATTCTGCTTGAAGTACTCTATCTGGCCAAGTATTACAGCTATATTTTCAATAAAGCTTCTTTACTTCTTTATAGTAAGCAACTCAACCTACTGGTTAAGTCATGACACACCTCTGTGCAATCAAGTACTCTTCCAAAAATGCTCCTCCATTTTCTGAACTGAGTTTCACATAATACTCTTTTCTGAGAACCCTTTTTTAGCAAACTTAGACCAGAAGCAGGCCCCCTCAGAAACCGCTTGTATATTTGTGTGTTTTGAGACTCTTCACAACTAAAAATGGTGTGCATGGTTTCCTAAACTTATTTGACAAAATAACCCTTTTAATGCAATGTTGTTCCATATAATACAGTTCGGGAATTTCTGTCAACATCATAAATTAATTTCCCTTCCCAGTAACCAGAAAGACTACTTCTTGTTTGCAAAATTCAACACTGTGTTTCCCATTCTCTAGTCAGAATCCTACCTCCTCTCTGAGATCATTTGCTAAACAGGCACCATTCACAGTCTGAGTCCAGTTCCTCTTGCCTGAGCTTACCATCATCTGTAACTCCTCAGGTGCTAAAAAGGATTCCTCTCTTTACATAGGAGGACTTTCAGGATTGGATTCATTACACTTATGATGATTTCACACATATAACACCAGGAAGAGGGCCCTCTCACATTCCTCCATATTCAGTCATAGCCCGGGATGTGATGCTATCACTGCCCCCTCCCCCACCCCACCCCCAGCCAGAGTCAGCTCAATCCTTCTGCTCCACTTTAATCAGCTACAATTTTTAAATATGTGTGTTAGAGAGCAACCATAACACATACTCCATGACTGATTCCCGATGTTTAATAAGAGAGAAATAGATACATCCATATGTTTCTTTCAAGCCATGTAGGTCTTCTTGTTCACAATTAAAACCTGATGCAAAAGGAAAGCAGGTTCTTTTCACAATTATAAACCTGCCTGATTATATCCTAACATTTGATTTCTGAAAACAAGGAAATGCAGTGATATTCAATTTCTTTCAATTGCTAACTAAACTTTATTTCAGGTTTCATAAGTACAAATAAAGAAGATTTTGAGAAATATTTGTTTTGAATAGTTTGTCCTTTTTTTTCTTTGTTTCTTAAAGTGTGGGTTCTTAGCATTTGGAAGAAAACAAAGATTGCCAAAGGGTGGGAAGAGGTGTCTCTTGTTTTCATATAGATTTCAAAGCTTGAGTCATCCATGTCATTTTCAGACCCAACTGTCCAAAGCTGACTCAAAGGGTGGGGTAAAGTGGGGGTTAAGTTGAGTTTTAAAATCAATCCAGCACCCTGTGACATTACCACACAAGCTCCTTCATTCACTGTCACCTCATATGTCTGTTCTGGTGCCTTCCCTGGGCTCCCCAGATAAAAGTAAGTTAGGCTCTGTTCATTTCCCACAAATGTCCTCTCCTCTTAGAGATCATGGGGTTTCCCTCGTAGCTCAGCTGGTAAAGAATCTACCTGCAGTGCAGGAGACCCTGGTTCAATTCCTGGGTCAGGAAGATCCCCTGGAGAAGGGATAGGCTATGCACTCCAGTATTCTTGGGCTTCCCTGATTGCACAGATTGTTAAACAATCTGTCTGTAATGAGGAAAACTTGGGTTCAATCCCTGGGTTGGGAAGATCCCCTGGAGGAGGGTATGGACAGAGGAGGGCCTGGTGAATCCCAGGGACAGCGGAGCCTGGTAGGCTGCAATCCGTGGGGTCGCAAAGAGCTGGACACGCCTGAGTGATTTAGCACAGCACTTAGAGATCATGTGGTGACTAGCAAAACAAATCCAAATATTTGGACTTGTCGAGCTTAAGACCCAAATATTCTGAAGTCCTCAGTACCAGCGATCCCTGACTTACGATGGTTTAAGATTTTTCAGCTTTACAAAGATATGAGAGTGATACTCATCCAGTAGAAACTGTACTTTGAATCTAAATTGTGATCTTTTCCCAGGCTAGAGAGATGAGATACCTACTCCAATGATGCTGGGTGGCCTCAGCCTCCAGGCAGCCGAGTGACTGGCAGGGCCAACAATCAATACACGTATGGCCATTCTGTACCCAGATACCCACTCTGCTTTTCACTTTCAGTGCAGTAATCAATAAATTATATGTGAGACAGTCAGCACTTTATTATAAATAGGCTTTGTGATAAATGATCTTGCCCAACCGTAGGCTAATGTATGTGTTCTGAGCATATTAAAGGCAGGCAGGGCTAAGCCGTGATGGTTGTGAGCATTAAATGCATTTTCTACTTAGAATAACTCATCATAAGTTGAGGAAGATTTGTAGAGAACAGTGATCAGCCCATTAGAAGATGTGTTAGTCACTCAGTCGTGTCCAACTCTTTGTGCCCTTATGGACTGTAGTCTGCCAGGCTTCTCTGTCCGTGGGATTCTCCAGGCAAGAATACTGGAGTGGGTTGCCATTTCCTTCTCCAATCAAAAGATTGACTGTTCTTTATTCTTAGATTTCGTAGCATCACTGTGAGAAATAAGTGGGTTAGTATACACACCACAATTTGAAAAGGGCCGAGCACAGAGGAAGTGCTCCTTCTCACCCAGTGTAAGTAATAAATGTCAGCTGTCGGTGCTGCTACTACTTTTTCCTATGATTGTTCATAATAGCTTTATTTGTAACATTCAAAACTGGAAGAAATCCAAATGCCCACTAGCACAAGAATGGACAAACTGGGGCCTATCTGTACATTGGGACACCTGTCAGCAACAGAAAGGAACGCAGTATTGACACACAGAACAGCGGGGATGGATCTCAGTGATGCTGAATGAAAGAAATCAGACAATAGAGGATGCAAGGCTTGATTCCATGTATATAAAATTCTAGGGAATGCAATCTCATCTGTAGTAACAGGAAGCAGTTCTGTGGTGGCCTAGAGTTGGGGGGAGGGGGAGTGGGGAGGAGGGACAAGAAGCGGGCAGGAGGGAACGTTAGGTCATGACAGGTGTGTTCACTCCTGGTCGTCAGGATGGCTTTATGTGTGTGTACAAACATCAAAACTTTAATTTTGTGCTTACTACTACCACTATTACTACTTCTAATACTTCTATTACGGCCACTGCTATCAGCGTTTCATTCAAACTCAGAGTATTTCCTTGAAAATTACACTTCAGAACAAGTCAAGTGTTTTAGATCCCTGCTTCTCAATGTGTGGTCCATGTGGTCTGAGACCACAGAAGTATCAGCAGGGAGCCTGTTAGAAATACAGGTTCTCAGGCCCCTCCCCAGATTTACACAATCACAACCTCTATTTCAGCAAAATCAATGGTTGATTCTTACATGAATTTTTGTTTGAGAAGTGCTCAACTAACAAAATATTTTGGTCAGTGGGACTTGTCATACGTACTACATCTTTTCAAAGATTTCAGCCTAGAATCTAACAAGATAAACTTGCTCTTTTAAACTATTAGGGACAAACTGGAGACAACCAAGTTCTGCCTCATGTTCTGTGTTCTCAGGATGCTAAGAAGGGAGAACTCAGAGAAGGAAGGGATGAATACCGCCTACTACCCATTGGCTATTACATCCTGTGTGTTTCATCCACACCTCATATGTCATGTTCAAAACCAAACTTAAGGGCTCTCTGTTAAGTTGCATTCCCTAGTTGTAGACACTGGGATGAGCAATCCTGTGGGCATGATTTATTGAGAAGGGCTCCCAGAAAAATCTAGTGGGAGAGAGGAGAATTTGGACCAGGAAGAGAGGGAAGTTAAGAAAGGAAGCAATGTCAAGAAAGAGAATGGATCATTTTGGTTCAGTCCCTTGGGGCACTCTGTAGACTACGGTAACTCCTTGTAATGAAGAGCACGGCCCATGGACCAGCAGCATCCATCACCAGGAGCTTGTTAGAACTGCAGAAATTCAGATCCTCACAGCAGCCCTATTGGCTTTCCCTAATGGCTCAGCAATAAAGAATTCACCTGCAGTGCAGGAGCCACAAGAGATGGGGGTTCGATCCCTGGGTTGGGAAGATCCTCTGGAGGAAGGCATGACAATCCACTCCAGTATTCTTGCCTGGAGAATCCCATGGACAAGAGGATCCTGGGTGAGCTACAGTCCACAGGGTTGCAAAGAGCTGGACATGACTAAAGCAACTTAGCACACACACACACCAGTCCTACTGAATCAGAGTCTGAATGTCACATGATCTATCAAGTGACTCCTAAGTAAACTAAACTTTGAGAAACACAGGTGTAGGTCACACATCAAAGTTGTCCCAGTTAGGTGCAAGGATGGAGAAATACCTGTGTTCCCTGAGGTATTAACCCTTGGGTAAGGGCTGGTCTTGGTTTCCTTAATCCTCTTAATAAATTCCCAGCAGTTTTCTTTCTCTGTGAATGCAGGTGGAGGCATTTCAGTAGCTGAGATTGGCTGTTGGCAAAGACACACAGGTTCCAGCTGCTCCCGAGTGTTCCTAAGTGTTGGCTGAGTGTGAAAACCCACCAGGGCTGGTAAAGAAGTCCCAGGGGGTTATGGGCAGAGAACTAGCCATGCCAGCCTCACCCTCCAGACAGCCAGCAGCCTCGTCCTGCTTCCTCATCCCGCCCTTCCTTTGGTCTCAGAGCGTTCATCGTCCACCGTGTGCAGAGCTCTGACGTCAGTTTCCCTCACTTGTCGAGACCAAGTGCATATCCCTTCTCAGGTCCCCTCCTGCAAAAGTTGTCAGGTCTGTTCTTCGTTCTCCGTTGCTTTGCCATGGTCCAAGTTCAGAGTCTTACCATCTCCACCCCTGGATACTCCTGGATCTCCAACCCCACCCCACTGCTGGAAATACTAGCCATGTCTCCATCTGAATGTATCATTCCAGGTGCAACAGGAAAAAGTCTCTGCTCCTCCATCCTTCTAGGTGAAATGGCTGTCTGCCTTCCATTTCCGAGAGCAGACTTCTCTCCAGTCCCTGAAGGAGGCATTTGCCTTCCTATCGTTAGTCATTCATGGACCTATCTATCCAGAAAGACTCTGAGCCACTTGAAGATAATGACTGTTATAAGCATTTCCTGTGCTTAGCACATATTAGATACTCAACAAATATTTATTAAATAAGAAAATTGTCCATTCTGAGGTACTTTCAAATACTTTAGCATATGCACAGTTCAATAAATCTACATTTATGTTGAATAAATGGAAGGATGCAAACACTACACTAAATGAAAGAAGCGAAGGGTGAGAGAAATTACACGTGAACCTTGCATACTTACCAAAGATAAAACCTTATTCATCCACCGCATAGCCAATTCTCTTAGCTGTTTTGAAAAAAATGTATTTGGAATCTTGAACGCAAAGAATCCCCTCGAGAATTAGTCACGTGCATCTGATAAAACACATAACAGCGAAGGCCAATCACTCTTATTTCAGCTATTAATCACCAGTGTTCATATTCACTTCAGGCTTGAAACTTTCTCATAATGGAAGCCTTGAGAAGAGATGCTGTTTGCTTATACTAGCATCATTTCAGAATAAGTGCAACATTTGTAACCCAAGTAATTAGCATCTGCTCTGTTCTTTCAAAAATGTATCTCGCTCTCTCTAGCTAGTCCTCTCTGCCTCTTCCTCTCTTTCTCTGCCTCTCTCTTTCTCTGGTTTAATTAATGCTAATTCATACTGCCCTACAAGAATTTGCAAGCTGTACTGAGAAATAATGCAGTGTTAGTTTTGTAATTTAGTGCACAGAGCACATTTGTGCAAAAGCTCTGTAAACTGGGCCCATGGTCAAAGGAGCAATTAGCACTTTGTTAGTATGCAATGATGTACTAATCTGTGCAGTCCCCAAAAGCAGTTGTCTGTTCCATTTTGCCCTCATGTGCAAATTCTTTGCAGTGTATATAGCACCGCTCCAAAAATAACACGCTGCATGCCTGCTGCTGTAAATTGGGTTCATGATGATGAAGACATATCAATTAGAAAATATTTGTTGGGGACAAATACACGCGAGTACAATTTCCAGCAAAAACGGGAAGTGGGTGCGCGAGACTTGAAGGGTAGCACGCATTCTTATTCCTCCCGCGAATTTCACTAGCAGAGCTGTCTTCATCCGCAGAGAAAGACTAGAGGAAGGACATTTGGTGGGAAAATAAGATCTCACACGAAAATAGTTAACCTGAAATCACACTGATAGCAACTTCATTAACACTGTAGACTGATTTGCATTTAAACAGACACCATCAGTTCCTTTGTTTAAGCAGCACAGGAGAACCATGTAACAACAGTTCGTGCGTTCTTCGGCCTTCTCACGGGCTTAGCGAAGAACATGACCAGGTCAGGTTCATGACACAAGTAAAATCATGTCTCGCATTTTTACAGTGATTTACAGGTACACAGACTGCTTGAGTCTCCACATCTGTATGCGGGAAGATACGCCATCAGCACTGATTCCGTGTTTCCGTCTCCCCATTTACTGCAGGGGACGGCGATTATGGTGTACCTGTCACAGAGGGGTTTGTGAGGATTAAAGTAAAGCACTTAGAGCAGTGCCTGATTACAAATGGTGCTATGGAAGAATTAGTGGTTGTTATTATTATTTAGCACAAATGAATGATCAAGCTAGCATTTATTCTCAGATAATAAAATTTCAAAGGATTCAAAAGTATCTAGTTAATGTAACTATCTTTCCTTCGTCAATTTCTCAGGTGGTTTTGTATATACAATATATCAACTATTTTTGAGGATAAATGAGAGCTGAAGGGAAAATTAATGCTATTAACTTGAGGAAAAGTTATGGTAAGGAGTCAGTGAATATTTGCCATCACTTCAGCTTATTACCAGCTTGCAAAGAAGAATATAGCAAGCTGGTAATAAGCTGAAGTGTGATTTTGATTTGACTTAGAGAAACAATCTTCATAGTAGAGAGAAGGGGTTCTTAAGACAGATCACAGAACTCACCACAAGCCAGCACATTTCCTGATATCAGTGGCCCTGTGCGGTAACTGCAACTCCTGCTATCAAGAAGCGTAGCCTACTTCCCGTCTGGTGACTCTAGGATGCCCTTGGGGCTTGCTGTGTCTCAACAGAATGTACAGTCACGTCCTCCCCCACCCCCGCTTTATTCTCTGGGAATACACTCCTAGACCCACATGGAGCCTGAGACTACAGATACTACTGAGCCCTACACACACTGTGTTTTCCCTATATGTACACACCTATGGCAAAGTTTATCTTATAAGACTAGCAACAATAGCTAATAAGAAGAGAACAATTATAACAACATTGTGTCATAAAAGTTACTTGAATGTGGTTTCTCTCTCAAGATATCTCACTGCACTGCGCCCATCCTTCTCCTGATGATGCGAGATGATAAAACGCCCGTGTGATGAGATGGAGGAGGTGGATGAGCTAGGCGTTGTGACCTAGCATTGGGCTACTGTGGACCTTCTAATGGTACATCAGAAGGAGCACCATCTGCTTTGGCTAATCCTGGATCACAGGGCCATGGGGGTCCCTGGCAGACAGGAGTGGGGCAGTGCGAGATTTCATCATGTTACTTATAATGGTGTGTGATTTAAACTTATGAATTGTTGCTATATCTTAAATGGATAACCAACAAGGATCTACTGCATAACACAGGAAACTCTGCTTAATGCTATGTGGCAGACAGGATGGTAAGGGAATTTGGGGGAGAATAATTACATGTATATGTATGGCTGAGTCCCTTTACTGTCCACCTGAAGCTATCACAATATTGTTAATCAACTATTTGAATAATCAAATAGTTAATCAACTATTGTGATTGTTTAGTCACTATGTTGTGTCTGACTCCTTGCTACCCCATGGATTGTAGCCCACCAGGTTCTTCTGTCCACAGGATTTGCAAGGCAAGATATAGGAGTAGGTTGCTATCTCCTTTGCAAGGGGATCTTTCTGACCCAGGGATCAAACCCGTCTCCTATCTTGGTAGGTGGATTCTTTACCATTGAGCCAAAGTTTAAAAATGACATATATATATATATATATATATATATATAATGGTGTGTTATATCTGCAAAAAGAAATAAACTTTCAGTTCAGTTCAGTCGCTCAGTCAGTTTGACTTTTTGCGACCCCATGGACTGCAGCCCGCCAGGCCTCCCTGTCCCTCACCAACACTCAGAGTTTACTGAAACTCATGTCCATTGAGTCAGTGATGCCATCCAACCATCTCATCCTCTGTTGTCCCCTTCTCCTCCCTCCCTCAATCTTTCCCAGCATCAGGGTCTTTTCAAATGAGTTAGTTCTTTGCATCAGGTGGCCAAAATATTGGAGCTTCAGCTTCAGCATCAGTCCTTCCAATTAATATTCAGGACTGATATCCTTTAGGATAGACTGGTTGGATCTGTTTGCAGTCCAAAGGACTCTCAAGAATCTCCTCCAACACCACAGTTCAAAAACATCAGTTCTTCAGTGCTCAGCTTTCTTTATAGTCCAACTCTCACATCCATACATGCCTACTGGAAAAACAATAGCTTTGACTAGATGGACCTTTGTTGGCAAGGTAATGTCTCTACTTTTTAATATGCTGTCTAGGTTGGTCATAACTTTCCTTCCAAGGAGCAAGTGTCTTTTAATTTCATGGCTGCAATCAGCATCTGCAGTGATTTTGGAGCCCCCCAAAATAAAGTCTGTCACTGTTTCCATTGTTTCCCCATCTATTTGACATGAAGCGATGGGACCAGATGCCATGATCTTCATTTTCTGAATGTTGAGTTTTAATCCAACTTTTTCATTCTCCTCTCTCACTTTCATCAAGAGGCTCTTTAGTTCTTCGCTTTCTGCCACAAGGATGGTATCATCTGTATATCTGAGGTTATTTATATTTCTCCCAGGAATCTTGATTCCAGCTTGTGCTTCATCCAGCCCAGGATTTCTCATGCTGTAGTCTACATATAAGTTAAATAAGCAGGGTAACAATATACACCCTTGATGTACTCGTTTCCCTATTTGGAACAGTCTGTTGTTCCATGTCTAGTTCTAACTGTTGCTTCCTGACCTGCATACAGATTTCTCAAGAGGCAGGTAAGGTGGTCTGGTATTTCCATCTCTTTCAGAATTTTCCACAGTTTATTGTGATCCAAACAGTCAAAGGCTTTGGCATAGTCAATGAAGTAGAAATAGATGTTTTTCTGGAACTCTCTTGCTTTTTTGATAATCCAACAGATGTTGGCAATTTGATCTCTGGTTTCTCTGCCTTTTCTAAAACCAGCTTGAACATCTGGAAGTTCACAGTTCACAAACTGTTGAAGCCTGGCTTGGAGAATTTTGAGCATTACTTTACTAGCATGTGAGATGAGTGCAACTGTGTGGTAGTTTGAGCATTCTTTGGCATTGCTTTTCTTTGGAATTGGAATGAAAACTGACCTTTTTCAGTCCTGTGACCACTGCTGAGTTTTCCAAGGTTGCTGGCATATTGAGTGCAGCATTTCACAGCGTCATCTTTTAGCTCAACTGAAATTCCATCACCTCCACTAGCTTCGTTCATAGTGATGCTTCCCAAGGCCCACTTGACTTCACATTCCAGGATGTCTGACTCTAGGTGAGTGATCACACCATCGTGATCATCTGGGTCATGAAGATCTATTTTGTATAGTTCTGTGTATTCTTGCCACCTCTTCTTAATATCTTCTGCTTCTGTTAGGTCCATACCATTTATGTCCTTTATTGAGCCCATCTTTGCATGAAATGTTCCCTTGGTATCTCTAATTTTCTTGAAGAGATCTCTAGTCTTTCCCATTCTATTGTTTTCCTCTATTTCTGGAATTTTTCATGAACTATTTTTGGACCATAATGGGTAATGGAAACTTCAGAAAGTGAAACTGCTTATAAGGGGGTAACTGATGGAAGTGACAATGCATCAGTTCTGAGTCCAAGCCATGAGACACTACAACTTCTGCCCTTGCTCTTGGAGAGCTGCCCAGCTGGGCAAAGCTAGCCCACTGGAGGGTGGGAGAGAGGGTGTCCCCATTACCCAGGGGCAGCCAGTTTTCTCACTGGCACCTGAGTCCTGAAAAATAACCCAGTTGAGCCCAGGCCAAATTGAGTACACATAGAAACATTCTCTAAAATCAATATTGTCATTTCCAACTGTTGTACTTGGGTTGGTTTGCTGCACATGAAACTGATTGGCCCTGAGAGACCATGGCACCTCTTCCTTTAAAAATCCCAGAAGACATCAGTTCTAATGAGGTGGATGAAACTGAAGCTGATTATACAGAGTGAAGTAAGCCAGAAAGAAAAATACCAATACAGTATACTAACACATATATATGGAATTTAGAAAGATGGTAATGATAACCCTGTATGCGAGACAGCAAAAGAGACACAGATGTACAGAACAGACTTTTGGACTCTGTGGGAGAGGGAGAGGGTGGGATGATTTGGGAGAACGGCATTGAAACATGTATACTATCATGTAAGAAACGAATCGCCAGTCTATGTTCAATACAGGATACAGGATGCTTGGGGCTGGTGCACTGGGATGACCCAGAGAGAGGAAATGGGGAGGGAGGTGGGAGGAGTGTTCAGGATTGGGAACTCATATACACCCATGGCTGATTCATGTCAATGTATGGCAAAACCAATACAGTACTGTTAAGTAAAATAAAATAAAATAAAATAAAATAACCCATAGCCAAAATGCCAAATAATAATAATAGGGGAGACAACATCATGTACTGGATACCCAGTGATACACTTAAAAATCATGAAGATGGTAAATGTTTTGTAATGTGTATTTTACCACAATTTTTAAAATATTTTTTTAAAGACCTCTTAGACTACAAAAAAAAAAAAAAAAAAAATCCCAGAAGACAGTATAGATACTTCCTATTGGGAACTACTTAGAAAAAATCCTATATGGGATAGAAGAATGAAATGGGTAGTCTTTAGAGATGTTGTATGGCACACATTTTTCTCTGAATTTGTTAGATGGAGCTTTAAGCTCCAGCTAAAGGATTATTTTCTGTTCAAAAGTAAACAACATAGAGGGGGCGGCCTTAAGATGGTGGAGGAATAAGACAGGGAGACCACTTTCTCCCCCACAAATTCATCAAGAGAACATTTCAGCGCTGAGTAAATTCTACAAAATGACTTCTGAATGCTGGCAGAGGACATCAGGCACCCAGAAAAACAGGTCATTGTCCTCAAAAACACGTAGGAAAAATATAAAAGATGAAAAAAGAGACAAAGGAGGTAGGGAGGGAGCTCCATCCCAGGAAGGGAGTCCTGTCCCGGGAAGGGAGTCTTAAAAAGAGAGGTTTCCAAACACCAGGAAACACTCTCACTGCTGAGTCTGTGGCGAGCCTTGGAAGCACAGAGGGCAACATAACAGGGAAGAAAAATAAATAAATAATTGAAACCAACAGATTATGAGCCCAACGGTAACTCCCCCAGCGGAGAAGCAGCGCAGATGCCTGCATCTGCCAGTAGCAAGTGGGGGCTGGGCAGGGAGGCAAGGGTTTTAAGAATCGGGCCGGAATGCCCCAAATGTAACCAGAGTGAACTAACTTGGGCTAGCATACCAGACTGTGGGAGAGTTACCACGCAAAAAGCTCTAACATAAGACACCGCCAGGACCGCACACAGAACAAAGGACAGAACAGAAATAGCCGGCTGCAGACCATCCCCCGCCGGTGACAGGCAGCCAGAGCCAGAGAGGCTGGAAGGGGGCAATTGCAGCCCCAGAGAGACTTTACCTACCAAACTGCAAGCAGGCTACTTTGCTAACTAAGACTTCTTGGGGTTCTGGACAGTCACAATCTGCCTGACAAGGGGCGCCAGCGGTACACCCAGAAAAATGAGCACAGGGAAAGGCAATAAGTTGCAGCGACCATGCTCGCCAAACACCTGAGCTACTCGGTCCTGGGAAGGGCACAAAATGCAGGCCCAACCGAATCTGCACCTCTAAGGGCTACCTGAGAGCCGAGCCCAAGCGGCTTAGACCGGGGAGGTGCATGCAGCCTAGGACCAGCCTCAGACGGTTCCCAGCGGAGCAACATAGAACCTGAACAGTGTACGCTGTGTGCAGAGGCATGCCCAGCAAGGTTGAGACACTGCGAGCACATGCCAGTGTTATTTGTTTGCATCATCCCTCCCTCCCCACACCGCGACTGAACAAATGAGCCTAAAAAAAAAAAAAAAAAAAAGTGTCCACCACCGCCACCCTTGTGTCAGGGCAGAAA
>SJYT01070221.1:340212-467918 GCA_006410635.1 Cephalophus harveyi | reverse complement strand
TTAAATCTATTTCTCACTTCCACTGTATAATCATAAGGGATTTGATTTAGGTCATACCTGAATGGTCTAGTGGTTTTCCCTACTTTCTTCAATTTAAGTCTGAATTTGGCAATAAGGAGTTCATGATCTGAGCCACAGTCAGCTCCCGGTCTCATTTTTGCTGACTGTATAGAGCTTCTCCAACTTTGGCTGCAAAGAATATAATCAATCTGATTTTGGTGTTGACCATCTGGTGATGTCCATGTGTAAAGTCTTCTCTTGTGTTGCTGGAAGAGGGTGTTTGCTATGACCAGTGCGTTCTCTTGGCAAAACTCTATTAGCCTTTGCCCTGCTTCATTCTGTACTTCAAGGCCAAATTTGCCTGTTACTCCAGGTGTTTCTTGACTTCCTACTTTTGCATTCCAGTCCCCTATAATGAAAAGGACATCTTTTTTGGGTGTTAGTTCTAAAAGGTCTTGTAGGTCTTCATAGAACCGTTCAACTTCAGCTTCTTCAGCGTTACTGGTTCGGGCATAGGCTTGGATTACCGTGATATTGAATGGTTTGCCTTGGAAACAAACAGAGATCATTCTGTCGTTTTTGAGATTGCATCCAAGTACTACATTTCGGACTCTTCTGTTGACCATGATGGCTACTCCATTTCTTCTGAGGGTTTCCTGCCCACAGTAGTAGATATAATGGTCATCTGAGTTAAATTCACCCATTCCAGTCCATTTTAGTTCATTGATTCCTAGAATGTTGATGTTCACTCTTGCCATCTCCTGTTTGACCACTTCCAATTTGCCCTGATTCATGGACCTAACATTTCACATTCCTATGCAATATTCCTCTTTACAGCATCGGACCTTGCTTCTATCACCAGTCACATCTACAACTGGGTATTGTTTGGACACTGTCAAATTGCCCTTTATGAAGGTTGTATTAATACACATTCCCAGGTAGTTCTCTGGCAGTCCAGTGGTTGGGACTCCACGCTTCCACTGCTGGGGACACCGGTTCTATCCCTGGTTGGTTGGGAAACTAAGATCCCACATGCCACATGGTTCAGCCAAAATATTTTAAAACTAAAAAATAACATATATTCCCACAAAAAAAGTCATGAGAGGAGAGGATCTCTCATTATGGCCTGAATTATATGCATTGTTCCCTCCACCACCATGGGCAAAATTTATGTTGAAGGGCTTCACACCCAGTATATTTGGAGACAGAGCCTTTAAGAAGGTAATTAAGGGTAAATGATGTCATAAAGGTGGGGGGTCTAATCCACTAGGTCCAGTGTCAGAAGAGAAAGAGACACCTGAAAGCCAGGGAAAGAGGTCTCACTAGAAACCAGCCTAGCCAGCTGACTGATCTTGAACTTCCAACTTCCAGAGCTGTGAGAAAATAAATTTCTATTCTTTAAGCCACTTAGTCTGTGGTGTCCTGTTATGGAAGCCTGGAAAGACTCATACAACTTCCTTTCAGTTAGTTTCTTATTACTGTTTTGGGTGAAGTGAATCTGTTCTGGCAACAAAGTTTGTTTCCAATAAACTTGGAAATAATTTGCCAATAAGAAATTAGTAAGAACCAATACAGGGTGCACAATTCTTCCTCTTTGGAAGAAACATCCTCTAATAGATGCTCTGTAAATGCTGGTGATTTGGGCACTAATTATGGTCAATATTATGATTAGGCTTTGGGAAGATTAATGTTTTTTTAAAAAGCAGAAAGTTGTGCCCTTTTTGCTTTATTTAGCATCTGATAAAAATATTTACCTACATAGGGTGTATACATGGAATATACTAAAAGAGATAAGAATGTATCTCTCCAGTACCACCTAGACAGGGGTGTTGTGGCTCCTAGTCTCCTTGGCAGGCTACTAGTCTCCTGGCCTAAGGGCCAGGAAGGAAGACTTCAGAAACACTGGCCACCAAACACTGGGTGCCCAATTCCATCTGTGCCTGACTCCATGTTCAATAAAGACTCATCTGAGTATAATAAGTGACTTCCTGTATCATTTTCTATGGGGATAAAGTGTGTTGATCAAGTGAGACAAAATGCCCCGTTCACATAACATCTATTTCTCAATGTGAATTAACAAGTCAGCATTCTGGTTTTATTGAATGCCTACTATGTGCCAGGTACTGTTTTAGGCACTGGAGATACAGGAATGACAAAACAGACCAACACACACGACAAGCAGCCTCCCTAACAAAGCTCACATTCTAGTGGGGAGACAATCTCCAAGTAAATGAAAAGTCAAAATAATTTCAGAGCGCCATAAGTTCTGTCAGAAAATAAAATGGGATGGGACTTCCCTGGTGGTCCAGTGATTTAGACTCCACGCTCCCCATGCAGGGGGCACAGGGATCCTTGATTGTGAACTAAGATCCTGTAGGTCAAGCATGCAGCCAAAAAGAGAGAGAATTAAATAAATGGGATGGAGAGTGTGAAAGATAAGAGGGGGCATTTTTTTTTTACATGGTGTAAAAAAGGTAAGGAAGAGAACATATTTGAAGTAAGACATGAACCACAAGAAAGACCTAGCCATTCAACGAGCATTCCGTGATAAGAAGAAAAGTCAGTGCATGGGCTCTCAAGTGAGAACACATTTTTTTGTGTTCAAAAGGAAAACCAGTTTAACTAAGGAGTTCTAGAAAAGAGACAGAGTAATACCAAGATAATGCTTCATGTGTATTTAATTTGTGTGAGTCAGTCTCCTGAACCTGATGAATTCTGATTTACTTCCTAAATTGAACCTCCAGACCTATAACACTGAGCACCAGACCTGGTCTCATTGAAAACCCCCAGGATGACCTCCAATAATCTTGTCTCCTGTCATTCACACTTTTTTTTTTTTAATTTATTTGGCTGCACTGGATCTTGTGACATGCCGGATTTTTTTGGATTTTTTTTTTTTTTAATTGCTGCATGAGGGATCTAGATCCCTGACTGGGGATTGAACCCAGGCCTTCTGCACTGGGAGCACCGAGTCTTAGCCACTGAACCAGAGGGTGAAATCCTTATTCATACTTTTATGTAGTTCTCTCCCATAACCGTACCAGAACTGGTCTGTGTGACCAATAATATAAGGAAGAAGTGATGATATATTACTTCCAGTAGAAGTGTCAGCCACCTCCAACTCTTTGCAAACCCATAGACTGTAGCCCACCAGGCTCCTCTGTCCATGGAATTCTCCAGGCAAGAATACTAGAGAATGGGTAGCCATTTCCTTCTCCAGAGGATCCTCCCAACCCAGGGATTGAATCCAGGTCTTCCACATTGCAGGGGGATTCTTTATCAGCTGAGCCACAAGGGAAGCCCAAGAAAACTGAAGTTGTAGACAACAAATTTCGTTATTCTAAGATGCTAAAGTTCAGGGTATCTTGTTGCATAGTAGTAGATAATTAATATGCCTGGTTTATAGTTACTCTTCCAGGGAGATGCAAACTTTCAGGCAATATCCCTTTTAGTGCTTTATTTTTAGACCCAAACAACCCACCTGTGAGGAATGGTTTACTGTCCTCAGCTTGTTGTCTCCTTGCTATATCCCTAGGAGAATTTTTTTAAAGTAGGGATATCATTGTCCCCATTCTGCTGAGGAAGAAGTTGAGGCTAAGAGAGGGTTAAACAATATGCCCAGGGGCACAGTGAGTAGTTGCACATTATGTTTTCTTTGGTTCCTCTGTTCCTAACAGCCTATCCTCCACTGTACTAAGCAGTTTCTTATGGAAGGAGAGATGAATGAATAGGTTTCAACCCTTTTGGTGAGAATCCTCTGAAGGGGTAGGGACCCTTTCTGAAGGAAAGTGAAAGTGAAGTCGCTCAGTTGAGTCCGACTCCTTGCGACCCCATGGACTGTAGCCTACCATCTCCTCCGTCCATGGGATTTTCCAGGCAAAGGTACTGGAGTGGGTTGTCATTTCCTTCTCCAGAGGATCTTCCTGACCCAGGGATTGAACCCAGGTCTACCTGCATTGCAGGCAAACACTTTACCCTCTGAGCCACTAGGGAAGCAAGGAAATATTCCCAAATATTGGCATGCATAAGAACCACCTGAGGCACCTCTTTAAAATTCAGATTCATAGATCCCTTTCCTCCAGAGGTAAGGTTTCCTGCTAAGGAGGATGGGGCCTTCTACATATTTAACAGATTTCCTAAGAGTTTCATATACTTTAAGTAACTGCTTTAGCAGAGAAAGAGATGGTAGTGGTAAATGGTCACGGTGATGGTAAATGGACAAGAAGGGAAGGAGTCATGTGTTGGAGTTGGGAAAGACAAATCCTATCAGAATGTTTATAATCATTTGATAAATATTATATGACACATATCAGGCTATAGACAGCTTGTTAGGTGCTGGGGACAGAGACATCAATAAGATATATCATTACCATCTTGATGGAAAAAGCAGATTCACCCTTGAAAGAAAGAGGAATATTGGGGCTTCCCTGGTGTCTCAGTGGTAAAGAATCTGCCTGTCAATGCAGGAGACACACAGGTTCAATCCCTGATCTGGGAAGATTCCACATGCTGCAGAGCAACTAAGCCCATGCGCCACAACTATCAAGCCTATGCTCTCCAGCCTGGGAACCAGAACTACTGAAGCCTGGGCACCCTAAGGCCCATGATCTACAACAGGAGAAGTCAACCCGGTGAGAAGTCCACATATTGCAACTAGAGAAGACCTGGCTCACAGCAATTAGAAAAAAGCCCGCACAGCAACGGCGACCCAGCACAACCCCAAAAAAGAGCAATGCAAATGAGTATTTGAGGGAGTTTCAGGGGTAAAAGAAATGTGGGAGAAAACAGACAAGGCTAAGATAAGGTCAGGAAAAGGAGTTGGATGGGACAGGTTCTAGGAACTGCAAGAAGCCAGGAACTCACCTGTCCTAAGACCAGGCTAGCCCACTGCTTCTGCTGTTTGCCTGTCTGTGGGACTCATCCCTTCATTTCTTACCACCTCACCTCTTCTGAGCATCTCCCACTTTGCTTCATCCCCATGTCCAGAGTCCATCTTGCACTAATGACTGGTATTAAAAAATACTGGTGGGCTTCCCTGGTGGCACAATGGTAAAGAATTCCCCTGCCAACGCAGGAAACAAGGGTTTGATCCTTGATCCAGGAGGATCCCACATGCCCCAGAGCAACTAAGCCATGTGCCACAACTAGTGAGCCTGTGCTCTAGAGCCCGGAAGCTGCAACTACCCATTTTGTGTCCTAGAGCTCCTGCTCTGCAACAAGAGAAGTTACCACAATAAGACTGTGCACCTCAACTAGAGAGTAGCCCCACTCGCTACATCTAAAGAAAAGCCCTCACAGCAACAAATGCCCAGCACAACCAATAAATAAATAGAATTTTTTTAATATAAAGATGAAAAAATAAAAATACTGGCATGCCACTGATTTATTATCATTATTATTATTATTTTTTGCCATGCCACATGTGGAATCTCAGTTCCTGGACCAAAGATGGAACTTGTGCCCCCTGCAGTGGAAGCACAGAGTCTTAACCAGGGGACTACCAGGCAAGTCCCTGAATAATTCACTTTAAAATGGTTAATTTATGTCATGTGATTTCACCTCAAAAAAAAAGAAAATACTGGGTGCTCAAATCCATCCATCCAAATCAGCTAAGCCTGCCACCCTCAAGGACCTTGTCATTAAGGACCTTCTACATAGATTCACTGCCTTCCTACCAGGGCTATCTGCCAGACATCTGTGGGTTCTCCTCTCATCTTTGCAACACAATTTTCAGAGATGCTCCAATGATGTTTCCCTCTTTTTCCCCAGGTCTGTTCCAAACTAGAAGTAAAGCAGAAAAGAGCACTGGGTCAAGTACTTGTTAGGTGTATGACCTGAGGTAAGTTACTTAACCTCCCTCAGCATGGTTCCTCAAGGAGATGAAATTACTTAATCATCCATTCAACAGTATTGAGATATTTTCTTTAAAGAAACGGGTTCAATAGATCAGCTGGAATGGGAGTGAGAGTAGTACCTTACCAGAGGAGGTGAAAGTATAACTGAGGTTCAAAGGAGACATTAACTAGTTAGTAGGCAAAGAAGAGGGAGAAGAATGTTTTACAGAAAGTTTGAATTTATTAACCTTTCTGAATCTGTTTTCTTGCTTGTTTAATGGAACACCACTTTCTTCCAGAGGTCATCATGAAAGGTAAATGAGATTTCAGGTGTGAAACACCTAGCACGGTACCTGGCACATAATGTAAGCTCAACAAATGCTGTTTTTCTTCTTCTCTGCCTTCTGCCTTCCACCTGTGTAGTCTAGAAGGGAACTTTAGGTTTAGAGGAGGCAAAGTCCCCTATAGGGCAGGTTATAAGCCCCTTTATCCACTCAGGTGATTGGTGATAACCATGGAATCTGGCCAAGCTAGTTGTTTGGAATGAGTGGCCTTAGGGGTGAGTGGTTACAGGATTGTGTGCATCCATCCCTGGTGGCTCAGAGGATAAAGAATCTGCAAAGCGGGAGACCTAGGTTCAATCCCTCGGTCAGGAAGATCCCTGGAGAAGGGAATGGCTACCCACTCCAGTATTCTTGCCTGGAAAATTCCATGGACAGAGGAGCCCGGTATGCTACAGTCCACTGGGTTGCAAAGAGTTGGACACTACTGAGTGATTAACACACAGGGAGTGAAAGGGATCAACATAATCCAGCCCACTTCTGAAACTTTTCAAATAACAGATAACCTCAAAGAAAGCAGAAAAGAGTATTGGGCTAGACGACTGGGCATACACTGTCTCATTTGAGTCTCACCAAGCCAGGGAAACCAAGTAATTTTCTAGTGAGGGGTAAAGCTGGAATTCCAAGTGAGGTATCCAAAATTCCAGGCTAAGGTTATATTGCTTTAGGTTCCCTTTACTCCCTATAGTGCTGACCTCTGCCCTGGGGAATGTGGGGAGGAGGTGGACACAGGCAAGGGATGCTGCCAAGGGAATAATTGTGTAAGTGTGCATAGCTTCATTCACATCCTTTTGCAGGCTTCTATCTGCAACCCCACCCCCACCCCCACCCCACACACACTGCCCTCCAGAGGGTGGAGATAGGGAAAGCTAGGGGTGGGGGAATTCAATGTGGATGGAATGCTGGAGTTAGTGAGAGGCTGCACTAACAGCTCCCTTCCCCCACCCTCTCCTAAGCACAGGGCAGGGGATACCCATCTCCTGGTTTGTTCTCTTTTCATCCCTAAGACTCTGCATCTGCCCTTAGCTTCACTTCCTGCTCCCTCAGCAAAAGCTAAGGGGTCTCATAAACACTTAAGCCTCCACATCTGTAACCCTCCCCCAGCCAGTCAAACCAGCTGTGCAGACTCTGGGGAGGGGTGAGGGAACCTTCACTATCAATCCCCACCTAAGTAACAAAAGGAAGGAGGACCCACCGCCCAGTCCCAGCCAGAAGCCTAGGAAGGGGACACCGCCCAGGTCCCCAGCATCTACTGCTGGAACTCACTATGAAGCTTAAGGAAAAAGAAGCTAGCAGCTGGGGACCCCCTCCCAGAAGGGAGGGGGCCAACTCTCTCTTCCAGACGGCTCCCCTCCCCTCCCTCCTCCCAGCTAATAGGTATTTCCTGTTTATGAGGCAGCTAAGGCTGGGCTTTTGGGAAGGGGTGGAGATGGAGGGCCCCCCACCCCCACTCCAGGCTGTGTTGGGGAATCCTTGAGGAGTGAGTGCCTGAAGGTTGGGAGGGTCCTCCCTGGGGAAGGAGTGTTCCTCACAGTGACCATCCACATCATTCCACCCCCTCCAACAGAGGCCCCAGCTCCTGCGGGCAGGGGGCAATGGAGGGGTCTGCTTCCTGTCCTCCCCAGTCTCCGAGGCCCTCAAAAGGAAAGCGGCTTCCAGGAGAAGTTGGGGCGGGAGGGAAGCTGTTTTACTCCCTATAGTGCTGACCTCTGCCCTGGGGAATGTGGGGAGGAGGTGGACACAGGCAAGGGATGCTGCCAAGGGAATAATTGTGTAAGTGTGCATAGCTTCATTCACATCCTTTTGCAGGCTTCTATCTGCAACCCCACCCCCACCCCCACCCCACACACACTGCCCTCCAGAGGGTGGAGATAGGGAAAGCTAGGGGTGGGGGAATTCAATGTGGATGGAATGCTGGAGTTAGTGAGAGGCTGCACTAACAGCTCCCTTCCCCCACCCTCTCCTAAGCACAGGGCAGGGGATACCCATCTCCTGGTTTGTTCTCTTTTCATCCCTAAGACTCTGCATCTGCCCTTAGCTTCACTTCCTGCTCCCTCAGCAAAAGCTAAGGGGTCTCATAAACACTTAAGCCTCCACATCTGTAACCCTCCCCCAGCCAGTCAAACCAGCTGTGCAGACTCTGGGGAGGGGTGAGGGAACCTTCACTATCAATCCCCACCTAAGTAACAAAAGGAAGGAGGACCCACCGCCCAGTCCCAGCCAGAAGCCTAGGAAGGGGACACCGCCCAGGTCCCCAGCATCTACTGCTGGAACTCACTATGAAGCTTAAGGAAAAAGAAGCTAGCAGCTGGGGACCCCCTCCCAGAAGGGAGGGGGCCAACTCTCTCTTCCAGACGGCTCCCCTCCCCTCCCTCCTCCCAGCTAATAGGTATTTCCTGTTTATGAGGCAGCTAAGGCTGGGCTTTTGGGAAGGGGTGGAGATGGAGGGCCCCCCACCCCCACTCCAGGCTGTGTTGGGGAATCCTTGAGGAGTGAGTGCCTGAAGGTTGGGAGGGTCCTCCCTGGGGAAGGAGTGTTCCTCACAGTGACCATCCACATCATTCCACCCCCTCCAACAGAGGCCCCAGCTCCTGCGGGCAGGGGGCAATGGAGGGGTCTGCTTCCTGTCCTCCCCAGTCTCCGAGGCCCTCAAAAGGAAAGCGGCTTCCAGGAGAAGTTGGGGCGGGAGGGAAGCTGAGACTGGATGGAGAAAGGGGGGAAGGGAGGAGAGCATCTTGACTGATGAGTCAGAGTCTGCAAGGGTAGAGGACGGCCTACGGACTCCCCTTCCCCAGTCCAATCTGGCGGTCATTCCGCTGCTCCCCTCTTCCCAGCAAAACACAGATCCCAGGCAATTAGGCGAGGGAGGGGGCCGGGACCTCACCTAATTAACCCTTTAGCTCCAGTCCCAACTGGTCTAGCAGGCAAGGTAGGGGTAGTTAATTTAGGTGTGTGGGGGGGGAGATAAATTCAGGGGTTGCTACTCGAATTAAGATAATACTGCTTTCCCCACCCACGTTGTGATGGGGGCGCATAACCAGGGCGGTCCAGATTAAGATTGGGGTTTCAGCAGAGAGCCTGGATTGGGGGATTGGCAGTCCGGTTTCCCTCCCTGAGCTCGGCCGGGGGTGGAGAGAGCTACACCTCACAGCCCACTGGCTCCGCCTCCCCCAGTCCTGGCTCCCGCTCCAGCTCCTCTACGCTCCCAACTCGGCGGCGCCCGGAGGACGAACACCCTGCGTGAGGCTTCGCCTCCTCTCCCTCCCCCTCGCTTGCCCTCTCCGGGGTCTCTGCCTCGGTCTCCTTTTTTAAAAGCTGCGTCACATGCACGCCGAGCCCGGTGCGCCACCGGCCCCTCGCCGCCAGCCCGCCGCGCGGCGCACGCACGTCGCAGCTCGCTGCGCCCTCGCCCGGGTCACTTTGACACGGCTTTCCCCTCCCACTAGCAGGCAATTAGCATATTAATAAAGCCCGGCCCAGCCCGGTTAGGACTGGAGAGCGGGCGCCTACGAGAGAGAGAGCGAGAGCGAGAAGGAGCGCGAGAGCGAGAGGGGGCGAGCGGCAGCGGCGGCGTTGGCGGCGGCGTTGGCGGCAGGGAGGGCGGCGGGAGCGCACAGACACGCACACGCACACGCGCACACACGGACACACACTCCGGGGACGCACACCCGTGCGCACACACGCAGAAGCAGCTCGCCTTCCTGCCTGGCTTCCTTCCTGTGTGCTCCGCGCCTGACAGGCTCCTCGCTGCAGCCAGGGGCCGCCCGCACCGGGCCGAGGCCGGGCCGGGCCGGGGGCGAGGGCAGCGGGGGCCGCGGGCGGCGGCAGCGGCTCATGCCCGGCCTGTCCCCGCGCGGGGCGGGCACCGTGACTCGGCTGGGCCCCCAGCGGCGGGCGATGTGAAGATGTCAGTGGGCTGTGCCTGTCCTGGTGAGTGGGGAGCGCGGCCTCCCGGCCCCTCCCTCCCGAACCCTCCCTGCAGATCCCTCAATCCTTGTTTGGTGAGAACTTGTGTGGGGGGCGTCGAAGGCATGGCTGTGGTCGGGGGCTGTGAGGGGTGTGTGAGGCCTCAGTTAGGGGAGGGTTTTCACCAACTGTGTAAATGCGCAGCAGCCCAGAAGCACGAGTAAAGGGTGCTGGGGGTAGGTTGTGTGTGTGTGTGTGTGTGTGTTTTTTGAGGGAGGTTAATTAGGGAGGGGTTGGGGGGGGCTGAAATTCCCAGAATTCCAGGGTGTCAGCCAATCAGAAGTGAGCCTGGACTTTTGACCCCCCCCTCAGGTCATCATAGAGTTGTGATTGGCTGGTTTGGGTTGCCCCCCCACCTTTCCTGCTGCCTATTCCCTCTAACATTTTGTGACACCTCCCTCCAGACTGTTTCTGTGGCCTCTTGTTTGCGGGGAGGGATTGAGTGGGGACCGTTTTGCCCCTCTCCAAATTATCCTGCCTGTTGCCAGGGGCGGTTGGCCCTCCTGAGAGACCGGAGGTCGGGGTGGGGGGGGGCGGCGCAGATAATTGGGCCCTTGGGCCTGGCATCTCTGCCCTAGTGGGAGGGGGAATGTGGCAGCCCCAGGCAAGCTAGGAAATAGAGTGACTTGTGAGAGTTGAGGGAAGCGATGCTTGACCCCAAAGAGAGGACTTAGGTTCAGATTCCTGCCTCCCCCCAAACACATCAACTCTTGCCAGTGACAGCTGGGGTCTGAGTTCTTTCCTGGGGAAAAGGAAGACTTATCTACTGCCAGGAGGAAGGAGAGGGGCCATGTGAATGGAGAGGGAGTCATTAAAGGGCCTCAGTACATGGTTTCTACCTATCCCCAGGACTCTGGGTTCTTGAATTATCTGCAGAACCCCATCTTGTCCCAGGCAGGAATTAGCTTTCTTTTGAAAGTCAGATATTCCTGAATCTAGTCTGGTTTGGATCCTTTGCCCATTCACATGCCCTGTTCTCTGGGAGGCCCATACCCTACAACTGGAAGCCCCCCTCCCCCTCCAACACAATCCCCAAGGGAAGCTGCCTGTGCGGAAGCTTCCTTGAAAATCATGTGACCCAGGCCAAAGCTGGGCTGGGCTGGGCACACACTTAAAGTGCCTGCTGAGGCCGACGTTTAAGGGGCATGGGGCCCAGAGGGAGAGCTGGTAGAGCCTGAGGATCCTGGAATATCCGGGTGTGGGAACCCCTGGCTCCTGCTGCAGAGGGTGGAGGAGAGGAGGTGGGGGGAAGAGCCTGCCAAGCTGGAATCCTGTCTGGCCCCATCACTGCTCCTCCTATCAGCTCCTCCTATAACACATGTTCCTGTGTGTATTTTCAATTGTCCCATGCTGAGTACCCTGTTCAGACCCATCCATTCTCTTGAGTCCATCCCATGGCCTTGATCGTCCATCATCATCCTAAAGGGATGCATAGCTAAGGGCTGAGTCTTAAATGTTGATTGTTAGTTCCTACAAATAGTGGGCAGGAGGCGAGTCTAGAACGGTTGTCAGACTAGAGGTAGATGGTTTTGAAGTTGGGTGTGTGGTCCAGTAGGAGGAGGGAGAAAGTTTCCCTCTCAGCCTCTCTGGGAGCAGCATGGGGACAGATGAGGATCTGTGTGTGTGACGGGGACAACTTCAGTCAGTGCCCTAAATGGTATGTTCGTTTTGTGTGTCTAGTGATCGGCTGGGGGAGAGGGGGCCTAAGATGGCCAAGAGTGGGGAATCTTTTTCTTGAATGCAAGGAAGTTTTATGATTGATGCCATAAACCATGGTTGGAGGTTAGTCTTCAAGGAGAACCACTTGGGGAGGGGCATGAGTGTCCTGGGGGTGAGAAATGGTAGGAGTTGGGGTAAGGCTTGCATGGGTGTGTGTGAGCACATGGTTGAACTCAGGGACATTGTGGCAGCATGTACTGTCCCAGGCCCAAAGACCACTGCCCCCAACCTGAGCAGCCCTGGGGTGGGGGCCCAGGCGCCCTGGCAGGCAGCCTGCCTGCTGCCTGCCTGCTTGTCTGAGTCTCTCCTTTGTGCTCTGCTGTCTCCCGGCTCCTCCTCCCCCAGCCCCGCAGAGACAGCACATGCCCCACACATGTGACTGAGGGAAGCCAGAGCACACGTAGACTCACACACATGCACACGCGGAAGGAAACACTACAAAATACACACAGACACACATCTAGCTCCCATAGTGCTCCTGGGGTGCGGAGTAGCTTCTGGAGCTTTGGTCAGGAGCAGGGAGAACCTCTGCTAAGGGGCATCACCCTGGGCAGGGCAGGTTGCTGAGGGGGCGAGGGCCTGTCTGGGGCAGCATGTGGCTCAGAAGGGTTAAGGCTGGGAGGAGTTGGGGGAGGGGAGGAGGCAGCAGTGGTGGCGGCTGGGAGCCAGGAGAGGAGGATGGCAGAGCGCCAGGCCAACGGGAGGCCGGGCACAGACAAAGGAAGGGGGGCAGGCACACTGGAGGCCTGGGTCAGGGAGCCCCAGGGGCCCGGGCAGGGGGCAGTGCTGGTACCTTATCCTGTGGGCTAGGGCGGGCTGCTGCCCTTCAGAATTCCCCCCTCCAGAAGGGGTACTCTGGCCCTTCCCTCTCTCCTCACCTTTGTCAGTCTTTGCTGCTCCCAGCTTTCTCCCCACCCTACCCCCCACCAATTTTAGAGGCTTCTAACTCTGAGTTGCTCTCTTCAGTTGGACCTCTTCTGCCCCTGTGCAAATGGGAGAATTAAGCAGAACCGAGAGAGGAACAGACTTGCTAGAGAAGGGGAACTAGGAGAGGGCCTGTTTTGAATGATATGCCAGAGTCTAGGGGCCCTTCTCCCTGAAATTTGAAGAGGCAGACTGGGTGGGAATTCAGAGCTCTGAACTGGAGGCAGAAACCAGAGCACACAGCATGTCCTGTCCCTGAGGAGCCAGTCATTTGGGGCCTGGAGTGACCACTTGAAGGGGGCAGGCAGTAGGAATGGCTGCAATGCCCCAGGGCTGGGCTTGTGTGAGTGGGATTAGAAACAGGGTTCCAGCCTCGGGCCCTCCTGTCTCACTGTAACCTGTTCACATTAGGATAAAATTTGACCCTGGGTGCTATTAGACTCTCTTAAGGTACTGCCTTGTGAATGCACTTTGGAAAATTTAAAGGCATGAAACAAATGACAAGAATTGTCCTGTCAGAGGGGGAGGAATGTAGTTATCCTAGAGTTGGGCTGTAAATTTGGGAATCAGGTCAACTATCTCAAGTCCTGGTGGTAGGCACTATGATGGTAGGCATTCTGGCTGAATTGTATAGTTTTCAGTATGCTTATGAAAGCCAGAGTGTATCATATGGCCAGGCCATGAGGGAGCATGGTGTGCAGATTTCAAAGAGGGTGGGGTTAGTCCCTGGGTAGCAAATGGTCAGGGTGTGTGTAGCAGTCTGTCAAAGGTTCAGGAGGTATGATGCAATTTTGGGGTGTGTCTTGGGGATGGGGGCATGTGTGTCACAAGCCCCAGTGTGTATGGCAGTCAGTATCTGACATAGACTATGTGTGTGTGTGTCTCTTAAGTTTGGGTTTATTTGGAGTTTGTGGTATATCATGGGTTGAAGTGTATATCAGGTACTGATTTATGTGAAAGTGAGATGGGCTGTTTATGTATGGAGAATGTTCACAGAGCCAGGTGCAGTAATATTGTTACTGCACAGTCAACTGGTGTGTACGCCATGAGAAATCCTGTTGTGGGACTGTGTGTTAATATGCTTGGGGGTTAGGAAATAGAAAGCTGAGAATCAAATTGCAAAGTAGTAAGAGGTCCTTATTGCCCCCCCCCCCCCCACACACACATACTGGATGTGTGTGTGTGTGTGTCTGTCTGTCTGTCTGTCTCTTGGGATTCCCCCCTTGCTTTGGAGAACAGGTCCTACTCTGGCAACCATATACCCTTTTTGTCCCTGGGGCATAGGGAGAGGATTCAGCAGCAGACTGAACCCCTTCTGGGGACCCTTAAATGGGCAAGTTTGCCTTCCTTGGTTCTTAACAGAGCCCCTTTCCCCTGTACCCACGTGTCTCTGGTATGGTGGAGGTGGTGATGTTGGGTAGGGGAAAGGGGCCTCCCTCTGCGAAGGCAGATCTATTTGGAACTTAGCTGGGTTCAAGGGGCGGGCAGGGAACCTGGAGTGTACCCCTCTCTCCAATCAGTGTTTACAGGCTGAAGTCTGAGTGTGTCTCTGTCAAAAATAACCCCCTGCAGCCTCCCCCCAGCTGCTGTGGGATTTCACCAGCCAAGAGTGGCTGCCCAGGCCAGCCTCCAACCCGAAAGATCACTGAGGAGAGGAAGAGAGATTTGGGGGATGTTTCAGAGGAGGCTGTTAGAAGATACTGGAAATCTCCAGAGAGGAGCGTGCCCTCCTCCATCCTTGCTGTGGCTTTGGCTCCCCAGCTCACCCCTGAGCACCCCTGCTTGGGGCTTGAGGGCGGCATTCCTGTTCCCGGTCCCCACAGGCCTCCCCTCCATCCAGGTCCCTCCGGACCCAGTCTGTTCCGTCTCCATCTCTCCGTCCCGTCCCCTGTCTCTCCCAGTCTGTCTCTCTTTTGTTTTTCTCAGCAGTCCTCCCTGCCTGCCTCGCTCGCTCGCTCCCTCCCTCTTCCTCCTGCCTCGCAGGGAGGGGGGCGGGGCCGGTGGGGGCAGCTCCACCCTCCGCCCGCCCTGGGGCCTCATTCTGAGAGCGGCTCGGGGAGAGCGAGCGGGGAGGGAGGGAGAGAAAGGGAGAGAAGGAAGGGAGCCGGCGGGCGCTGAGTGTGTCTGTGCGTGTGCGGTGCGAGTGTGAGTGAGTGTGAGTGCCGGGCCCTGCCTCTGCTGGTGCCCCGCCGGAGGGGCCTGCTGGCCTGGGGAGGGCGGGCGGGCTGCCTGGAGGCAGAGGCAGAGGTCACCAGCAGAGACCCTGTCTCTTATACACATCTCCGCCCCCCAGGCCGGCCCCCTGGCCCCCGGTCCCTGGCCCAGTGGCCATTGTAACTTTCCCCCGGGGCTGTGGCCGCCGCCGGGCGGGCTGAGGCCGTGCGTGAGAGTCTTTGTGCAGCCCGCGGAGTGGAGCTCCCAGCCAGGCCTGCCCGTCCCACTCGGGACATGAGTGGCTGAAGTTGGCTCCCCCTCAGGCCTCACCCCAGCCAGGGCCCCTCTGGGCTCCCAGCTGCCACCCGCACCTCTCCTGGTCCCCTCAGTTCTCCCAGGTAAGTCTGGGCACCCTGCAAGCCTGTTGGGGGTGGGTGGAAGTCCTGGGTCTGGTCCAGGCCTGGGAGAGAGGTGCCCCAGCTCACAGGCCAGAGCTCTCGAGCCTGCTGACCTATGGGCAGCCCCCTAAGGGAGGAGGCCTGCCCTCAGGTCAGTTCGGTTACCATGGAAATACCCAGCTGGAGATGCCCCCCTAAGGCCACAGGATGCAGCTTCCATTCAGAGAAAACTTTACTAGTTCTGGGCTCTTTCTCTCTCCCCCTCCCTAAAGGCTCCCAGGTTGCCAGAGATGGGAGCCAGGGTTCTGCCTGACTCCAACCCCTCATCCCCACCCCCACGTTGCTACCTCTACCCCTGCTCCGGGGACGGGCAGCAACAGGGACAGATGGTCTGGGTGATGTTCCCTCCCCTCCTCTTCTCACGCCCAAGCCCTGTGCTGGGGCTACTGGGAGTTGCTGTGGCTCTGGAGAGATGCTGAGTTTTATTTGTGTCCATTCACTGGACGTGTAAATAGAGGCCCTTGAGCTTTGGGCTTTAGCTCTGCAGAACTGTAACCTAGCCCCAGGCAATGTGCCTGTCATTTCTTTAGTGAGAAACTGAAGCTCTGAAACTTTTTCCAGAGTTAGAGAGGAGCCCTGGTGTCTTGCCTCTCATCTCTCTAGGATCTTGAGGTGACACTCAGAGTGGGCCTGAAACCAAGGAGCAGGGCAGTAATGGTTTTGGGAAAAGGAGGGCCTAGGTAGAGGATGAGGGCCAGGTCTCCTAATCTAGACTGTTGGATGTATTGCCCAGGCATGGTTTCTGGTGGGCAACGTAAGCTTTGACTTCTTACGTGGCCTTATCTGTCTGTGGAGTGGTGGGGTCTTGGGACTGGGTGGGACTGTCTGTTTCCCGAGGACATATGCTGCTCACTCAGTTCTGACTGGCTTGTGAAGGCTGTGTGTTGTGCTGGGAGCCTGTGGATGTGACACCTGAGAGCTCAAGTGTGGAGCGAGGGCCTGTTGCAGGCACCCTGATCCTGCCTGGGGCTGCTGGGTTCCAGCCCTTGGTAGGCATGTTGGGGCGAGCTGAGGGTGGAAGCCTGCTAGGCAGGATGAGACACACGCGTGTGCAGGTACACACAGGCTCTGAGTTTTGGCACCTTCAGGGACCCTGTAGGGTAGGCCCCTCTGGGACCCTCCTTTGGCCCATGTTGTGAGGAGGGGACCCAGGGGAGAGAATTACATGGCACATGTTGGCACAGGGTCTTCCTTTGTCTCTCCCCCCACCAAGAAACAGAGTAGATCTTTGTATCAGAATTAGAGAGGGGGCTCAGACACAGCCAATTCAGCCACCCTTCCAAATGCAATCAAATTTGTGGGACATGAGGAAGCAGCAGTGGCTAGGACTTCGCTTCACTTTCTCTTCCTGTCTGGTGGGGAGGGGGAGAATGGCATTTCAGGGGGTCCTGGCTGGCACCCAACTATGAATATAACACTTCTTCCAGTCAGGTAGTGGTAGAGCAGGAAATTCTGTGCTGCGGGTGAGGTGGAGTGGGGACACCTGTGCACAGGCATAGCTACACACCAGCAGAGACCCTGTCCAGTTACCACTTGCCTCCGAACTGAGCTCCTGAAACCTGGGCTCCTTCCCAGGGGCTTCTTCTTCTCTGTTTGTGAGGAGAGTGGGATCCATTGGAGGCCCATCTACCTCCACTGCAAGTCTAAGGAAAGAAAAGGGGTTGAGGCTTTGGGTTTCAGGTTTGTAGACAATACTGGACCATGGTAGGTGTGGGGGAGGGGCTGGGCTGATAAGGGAGTGGCCGTTGGTGGGAGAGGCAGAAGGCCCAACTGGTTATCTAGTGGGCGGCATCCAGCATGCACCCCCCCTCCTTATCGTTTTATCCCCTGCCCTCCTGAGACCCTGGGGGTGGAGAAGGAGCAGGGAGTTGACAAAATCCCCTTTCACCCTCTGCCAGCTTGGTCTCCAGAGTCCAGTAGTGGAGTAGAACTACCATAGGATATGGGACTCAGAAGAACAGGTTCAAGTCCTAGTTCTGCCAGTTACCAACTCGGCATGTCCCTTTGAGCTTTTATTAGGCTCATTTGTAAAATGGGAATGTTAGAGTCACTTCTGCTGCCACACAAGGTTGTGGTAATGATTACACAAAATAATGTAGATGAAAAGGGAGTTTATCAAAATTTTAGATTCTGATGTTTGTATATTTATCCTATGGTTATTGACATTTCTTCCCATTTTTCAATTATGTCATCCAGGGCTCAGCCACATGAAGAAATAGGCTCTTGAGTATTAGGACTGAGAACTTCTAGTTTGTAAAACAAAATTGGAGCCAGATTTAGAAGGTGGGATAGATGCTCCCTGGGGTAATCTCCCTTTCACAGTGTACTCAGGTGCTCCAGAAGACCAGTTCCTGTGCATACAGTCTTAACAGCCTTCTAGGAGCACTCCCAAGAGGGACTCGGGGGACCCCATCTTTGTTTCCCTTCTAGGTTGTTCCTCAAAGTCATTCAAGCTGTACTCACCGAAGGAGCCCCCGAACGGCAACGCCTTCCCCCCGTTCCATCCCGGCACCATGCTAGATCGGGATGTGGGGTGAGTTTCTTTTCTACTTCCTGTCCCTTCCCCATATGGCATCCTGCCTGAAAAGGGGATGGAGTGACACCCCCAAATAATTCCTGTCTTCTACCCATTCTCATAGCCTTTTCCTTTCATAGCCCAACTCCCATGTACCCGCCTACATACTTGGAGCCTGGGATCGGGTAAGTGGAGTCCAGTGGGGAGGTTGGTTCTCTACATTACAGAGGTGAAGGCAGAGATGTGGGGGGGGGGTCTGCTCCTACTGACCTCCCTTCTTCACTTCCCCCAGGAGGCACACACCATATGGCAACCAAACTGACTACAGAATATTCGAGCTTAACAAACGGCTTCAAAACTGGACAGAGGTATAGCCAGGGGAAAGGAGCTGGGAGGGAGAAGGCCATCTGGGCATCCCTGTGCCATGTCTGCTGATACACGCACCCCTCCCTATGCTCCTTAGGAGTGTGACAATCTCTGGTGGGATGCTTTCACAACTGAGTTCTTTGAGGATGATGCCATGTTAACCATCACTTTCTGCCTGGAGGATGGACCAAAGAGATACAGTGAGTGGCCTTTGGGGGTCCTGCCAGTTCTGCTATAAAAGTATACACCTCCTGTGTCCAAAGATGTGGGGCTGGGTGTTTGTCCCAGGGGATCTGTCCTGACAGGGATGTTATCTGCCTGACCACCTCTGAGAGCCTTCTATTCTGAAGAGTTTGTCCCATCTCTACAGCCATTGGGCGGACCCTGATCCCGCGCTACTTCCGCAGCATCTTTGAAGGGGGTGCTACAGAGCTCTACTACGTGCTTAAGCATCCCAAGGAGGCATTCCACAGTAACTTCGTTTCCCTTGACTGCGACCAGGGCAGCATGGTGACCCAGCACGGCAAACCCATGTTCACCCAGGTCAGCACCCAGTTGGATGTGAAACACTGAAGGACCTAAGTTTGATTCCTCTACTGGCTCCCCAAAAATGTGCTTGGCTGTTCCCCAGGGAAGTGGCAAGATATGCAGGGCAAGCAGGCATGCTGCAGTTTTCAGCAGACATGAATTGAGTTTGTAGGTGACAGTATTTTTGGGTGACAGGGGGACACAAGTGAACACAAGCCTGTCCTCATGGAGCTTATAGTAGACGAGTGTTTTACTGGCTACATGAGGAGAGGACAAGGATCTATTAAGCATTTCTGGGGGTGTGTGTGTGTGCGTCGGGTGTGTGAAGAGATGGTCTGTGTCAGGTGGCAGGAGTGTGTGCAATGGGAGAGTCATGAGGAAATGAGAACAAGTATACTTTTGGGTGTGTGGGGAGGTGGGCAGACTTGTGACAAGCTTGTTTCCAGGTATGTGTGGAGGGCCGGTTGTACCTGGAGTTCATGTTTGACGACATGATGCGGATAAAGACGTGGCACTTCAGCATCCGGCAGCACCGAGAGCTCATCCCCCGGAGCATCCTTGCCATGCATGTGAGTTATAGGCAGGACCTAAGACACCAGGGGGCAGGTGGACAGCAGAAAGGGTAGAACCCAGTCTGCTGTGTTTCCTGCTGTGGCCCTAGACAGGGTTGAAATTTATCCATCTGAGAAGTGAATTTTTGTATAGTAGCTCCTCCTCTGTCCGGGGTGTCACGAGGCTCAGGTGACTAGGCAGGTAAGCAGGTGCTAGTATTCTTACCTTTATTTTCCCAGGCCCAGGACCCCCAGATGTTAGATCAGCTCTCCAAAAACATCACCCGATGTGGGCTGTCCAATTCCACTCTCAACTACCTCCGAGTGAGTCTCTGATCACCTGTTTTCTGCCCCATCCCATTTGGTCTCCACTTCACGCCTGTCCCCTGACAAGCCACCAACTGGTCTCCCCCCAGCTCTGTGTGATACTCGAGCCCATGCAGGAGCTTATGTCCCGCCACAAGACCTACAGCCTCAGCCCCCGCGACTGCCTCAAGACCTGCCTCTTCCAGAAGTGGCAGCGCATGGTAGCGCCCCCCGGTGAGTGCCTTGCACCTGCACCTGCTCTTTCCAGGATGTGATGCTGCTCCCCAAGGCTGTATCTCTTTTAACTCCTCACACAGCCCTTTCCTTGCTCCTGGGTCTGCAAGATTGGGATCAGGGTAGGCTCAGGCTCCTTAGGAGCCAGATTGGGGAACAGGGAGCCCCGGGCCCTACCCTACCTGTCTCCTTTCCCCGGCACAGCGGAGCCTGCACGGCAGCAGCCCAGCAAACGGCGGAAACGGAAGATGTCTGGGGGCAGCACCATGAGCTCAGGGGGCGGCAACACCAACAACAGCAACAGCAAGAAGAAAAGCCCAGCCAGCACCTTCGCCCTCTCCAGCCAGGTACCTGTAAGCATCTCGGCTTTCTTCTCTCTTCTGGGCTGCCCCACTGCTGACCCCTGACTCTTGACCCTGTCCCACCCTGAGCTCACTAGCACACGTAGAAGCAAAGACAAGACAGTTTTTCCCAATGGGGACAAACTCCTGTCTGAGAGTCCTTGTCAGTCATATGCATGGCTGTGATCACATAGACTCAGACATAGCAACATAGGACACAAAGGGACGGACACAGCCATGGGGACATCTGGACTTAAAGGATAAACAGCTTAGGGGCACACAGACCACCAGAGAGACACATGCTGACGGAAGGACACAGACTTAAATGTATGTGAATCCAGCATACACACATGCACGTGCACACAGTCCCCTCCACTGGTGTTTTTGATCTGCTCCCTCTCACATGTGGACAGAAGTTTAGGAGCCCCCTAAAATGTTGGAGAGATGGATTAAGGAGCTGGTGGAGTAGATTGACTTCTCCCAGAATCCAGTGGATGTGGGTTAAAGGCTGTGATGCTTTGCAGTCTTTCAGTGGGAAGTATTGGAAGTATTCCAGGGGCTGAGGGTGTCAGAGGAGATGGGGTTGTAAACTGGGATATGAGCGGGTGGGTGGGGGTTGAGTTTCCTGGGTGGGTATTGGGGCTCTGGGGGAATCTGCTGCCCTGGGCTGGGCGAGCCCCTGCCCCGATTATGTTTGGGGACCTCCGCCACTCTCAGGATGTGATGGTGGTGGGGGAGCCCACCCTGATGGGCGGGGAGTTCGGGGACGAGGACGAGAGGCTCATCACCCGGCTGGAGAACACCCAGTTTGACGCGGCCAACGGCATTGACGACGAGGACAGCTTTAACAACTCCCCTGCCCTGGGCGCCAACAGCCCCTGGAACAGCAAGCCTCCATCCAGCCAAGAGAGCAAATCGGAGAACCCCACGTCACAGGCCTCCCAGTAAAGGCCCCACCACAGCCACCCAGCGCTCTGCCTGCCTGTCCCACCCCTCGCAGCCCCAGGGAGCAGAAGACAGAATGAAGAGACTGAGCATCTGAAATGGGCAGCCTCATCCACCTGCTTCAGGGAGGAACTGGACTCACTGGGGGCAGGTGCCAAGATTTGTCCCCCAGTGGCCCTGGGCTGGGGCTGGCCTCTGCAGAGCCTTTTGGGGGAAGGGGGGCCTCATGCGGATGCCTCCATGGACTCTGGGCCTCTGAGAAATGTCCTGACCACCCCCCCAACCCTCTGCCCAGGGCGTTTGCCTCCATCCTCACCCCAGGTTCTGGGTACCCCCATCCTCCTGACTCCACCCCCTTCAAGCCCAGGGTTGTCTACACCCACAGCCCTTAGGGACTTCAAGTCATGGGGCTTGGTTGAATGCCCCTTCCCCAAATCTTCCCTTTAGGTGGCTGGTAATAGAGGGGTAAAGCTCTGGACTCCTCCCTTCTGCCACCTATCCCAGCTCCAAGTTTTTTTAAAAATAATATTATTAAAAATGTTAAGTTTAAAAAAAAAACCACTCCTGTCCCCCTCTTCCCCTATTAAAGGTCCAGCTACCTCCCTTCGCCTGGCAGATGGGGAGCTTAGAGCCCATGTGGAGGAAGGGGGCTATGCATTACCATTTGATAACAGTTTGAGAGCTTCAGACCAAGGAGACACTTTGCCATCTCTCTTCCCTGCTCCTCTGGGGTGACTGGAGTGGGGAAGGCACGCCATGGGGCAGGGGGTCATCGATGGGCTCACCTGTGTGACAGGCCCCTGCTGTTGTCTCTGTCTCCCTCCTCTAGGACTCTGGCCTGCCCTCCTAGTGCTTGTGACCCTCTCTCCCAGCCCCCACCCCCTCCCTCCACGGTGTGTATATTCTTCACAAGCCCTCCACTAGAGCAGCTGTCTGCCTGGGGGGAGGGGGAGGCTCCCTCCCTTGGGAGTGTGGAGGGAAGGGAACAGCCTTGTTTGTTACTGTGTTGTTTGTTTTGTCTCAGTTGGGCAGGCATCCGGGTAGAGGAGGGGGTTCATCTACTCTCCAGTACTCTCCTTTCCCACCTCAAACTGCATATCTGGTCCTCCCCTGCCCTTCAGAGGGGTAGGAGCCACTGAGGGTGTCCCCAGCTCGAAGCCCACCAGGGAGCAATAGGTTTTTGTCCTCCAGCTGAAGTAAAGGCTCTTCATCTCCCAATATCTCCTCCCTCCCCTTCTTCACAGAAGGACAGGGGAGGCAGCCAGGATCCTCAGCTCTGTCTCACAATTGGATGGATGTGTGGAGGCTCCGGGCCCAGGGTGAGGCCAAGAGCAGGGTCCCACGCGTCTGGGCCCAGCTCTGGCTTCGCTGCCTTCTCCTGTGGCCAGTTCCAGAAGTGTTAGCACCACCTCTCCCCACTCTTCTGGATTTTGGGCCCCGCACATCCTGTTTCCTCCACTCCAGCTGCCACTATTGGAAGGGTATTGTGTCAGGAGCTGAGGGAAGGGGTAGGGAAGATGGATGTCCCACCCCAACTGTAATGCCCTTTTTTTTTTTTTTTTTTTTTTTGGGCCATTTGAGTCATGTATGGTATCGATCAATAAAGAGACTTTTTGGTTTGAGAGTGTCTTGGTTGGTCATTGATGCCTATGACTCAGTCCAGGGCAGCCTTTTCTCCTCCTTCCCACAGCCTCTACAAACAGCCACTGGGGAGGAGGTATGAACTGGACTTGTGAATTCCCTCTCCCATCTCCCTTTTCCCTTACTCTTCCGGTATTGCTCTTCCTGTTTCCCAGGCAGTCCCTTGCCCGATTGCTGTTCTGCACCCCTAACTCTTCTGGTCCTTCAGAGGCAGGGTTCCTGGGATAGACGGCCTTGAGTTAGGGAGCTAGGGTAGGGTGAGGGAAGGGGTCCTCATCCGGTAGGCAGCTTGGATTGGAGGAGCTTTAGACTGTTAGATTCGCTCTAATGGTCTAATGCTCAGGAGACTCAGGCCTGTTTTTGTCTGTAAGCTTTGTACCGCTATTTGGCCTCTAGCTTACCAGCCCAGCTGAGCTCTGCACTAGTCTCCCAGGAGTGATGACCCTGGGTGGGAAAGGAGGAGAGAGTAGAAGGATTGTCTCCTTGCTGACTTTGGGTGGAGGCACAGAGGGAGGAGGATGCTATTGCTCTGAATGGCCTGAAGATCCACAAAAAGGAAGGAGGAGGAATAGTCTCAGACTCATTTCCAGGTGGTGATGATTCTCCCTTATTCACTTCCTCCCCCACTGTTCCAGAAGATTGGCAAGATGGGCTATTAGCACCTGCGAAGTCTCCTACCCATTCTCCCTCATTTTTGGGGGGGTGGGAGGCTGTGCCACTTAGCGTTCAAGATCAGCTTTTGGGATCTTTCCTGACCAGGGATTGAACCCAGGCCATGACAGTGAAAGTGCCAGGGAATTCCCAGTTTTCCTCCTTTTCATCCAGACAGGGGAATCTGAGGCCTCACTCTTCCCCTATTGTTTCTGGATCTGAAGTAAGGCCTCAATAGATATGCTTTTCTGCCCCCACCTCCAAGCTGGCAGGAAGAAACCAGAGCAAAGTACTGTCAAGCCCAGCCCCACCCTCTAGTCTGTGCAGTTACCTTGGCCCTGCCCTGCACCAGCCCAGGTCCTTGTTGCCCCAACACCTCAGAACTTCAAGGCTTACATTTGTATACACACACACACACACACACGTCCCCCCCCTCTGCAGGCCCTATCTGACTGAAGGACATTTATCAGTCATCTTTGACCACCAACTCACCCTGGAAGTCCTAGATGACGCCTGTCTGCAGTGTATTTGTGTCAGGCACTAGGTAAAATGGCTTTTTTGTGAGCTAGTGTATGTAGTAACTTCTGAAAGAGGGCTTGGATATGTGTATGTAAGGGAGTCTATGAATAGGTGTGTGGGCTTGTATATGTGTTTATTTTGTATGTCTTAGTGGATTCATTGATTCAGATGTTATGCATTGAGCCCTCTCTGGGTGCCAGCCTCAACTCCAGGTGCTAGGGATGTGGTGCTGAACAAGGCAGAGGGCACGACCATTAGGTGTGATTGGCAGCTTCAAGTACATAAATGAGGACGTACTGTTTAATGCATGGCTTGGCAATATGATCATGTTGGATTATGGGCTTGCCAGGGTGGGCCTGTGACTGGGTTTCAGCACGTGCAGTTTCCCATTCTGTGTGTGTGTGTTTCTAAAAGGGAGGTGGGGGTCATGGGGAGAAGTAAATGGCTAGGCCTAGACTCTGCCCTGCTTGGGGGAAGGGAGTGGGCCAGAAAGACTGGAGAACCTGCTTTTTGAACCCAGGAAACAGTGACTAGCGACTTCTTTTGGAGCCCCAGGTCTGGCTCCTCCCTGTTTGCCCCAGCGGCCCCTCTGGGGAAGGCCCTTGTTCAGGAGGCGTTGCTGGGGAGTGGGGAAGTAAGAAGCCCTTCAAAGCCGTCATGTACTCTGTTCTCAGGTGCAGTTGAGGGCCTAGTCCCAGGTCCAGCATAATGCTGGAAAATTTGTTTCAGTGCAGCTGGGTATCCCAACCTGGCCCTACTGCGAAAGCCCAGGCCCTTAACACCAGACCCCAGCTCAGCCTGAACCCAGCTCCTTCCCCATGTTTCCTAACCCAGTCCCATCCAGCCTGATCTCCAGCCCCATCTCAGGACTGCTAGTTTAGTCCAGTACAATCTCCAGCCCCTTTTGTACCTTTTGACCCCTTTCCTAAAGGTAAGACTCAGGCCCAGTTCATCTGACCTCCAGCTCCTTCCCCTAAGGTGAAAAGTTTGAAGCTGCCCTCCCAGGGTCTCCCTCGCATCCCTTTTTTCACAAAGTAGGGCCTCATTTGGGGGCTTGGTAAAAGTAGAGGTGAGAGAACAAGATTAGGAAATACAGCTGGGATGAAAAAAAGCGAAGGGCAGGTAAGACAGGGTTGAGGGGCAGGGGGTACCAAAGATGGCGCAGGCCGAAAAGAATGTAAAATGTGAGTCAGCAGCCCTAGAATTCCAAACTGAATTTTGAAGATGGTGGTTTTGGCCTCCACTGGACCCAGCTCCCCACCCAGTATCCAGAATGCTACAACTCTACCATACAGCCAAAGTCCCAGTCTCTCAGGACCACCTCTGAAGCTCCTTCTCACCCCATCCTGAGGTCTTCAGTGAAGCAAAACAGGAAATGAGTGGCAGACCACACACCCTGCAGTTCCTAGCCTAGAGAATGGGGGCAACGGAAGCTGACCCAGGTTCCTACTCCACCAATTCCAGGACCCTTTTTCTGAAGTAGCTAAAACCTGGATTACTCCCATCCCTGCTTCCCCACCTCTGTACCACCAGCTCACCTCTCCAGAAGAACCTAGAGACAGTCCCTTGAGAAAAGCCCCAGAGAGGCCTGGAAAGGAAGAATCTTTCCCCCACAACCCCCAAACCAGTGAGGCTACCTGGGGGAAGTAGGTGTAATTTCTTGCTTGCCTCTAATGCATGTCAGGTGCACAGAATTAGATTAATCATACCCTTGTTTCATGATACACTTTTCATTGCCCTATGCACAGAACACATTTATTTAATTACAGTACTGTCGTTAAGAACTTATCACATGAAAGTTAAGATCTTGGTGATAACTAAACTCCATCCTTTTCCCAAAGTATCTGCCATTCTTTTTTCCTTTTTATTTTTCCCAAACTCTAACCTTTCAGGTGGACAGGGAAGGGACTCAGCCATGCATATACATGTATCCATTCTCCAGACCCCTTTCCCATCCAGGCTGGCACATAGCATGGAACAGAGTCCCATGTGCTATACAATAGGTCCTTGTTGGTTATCTAAAATAAAACAGTGTGTACGTGACCTTCCCAAAGTCCCTAACTATCCCTTCCCCTTGGCAATCGTAAGTTTGTTTTATAAGTCTGTGAGTCTCTTCCTGTGTTGTAAGTTCATTTGTATCATTTCTTTTTAGATTTCACATATAATGGGTGTCGTTCAATATTTCTCCCTCTATGTCTGACTTTACTCAGTATGACACACTCTAGGTCCATCCATGTTGCTGCAAATGGCATTATTTCATTCTATTTAATGGCCAAGTAAGATTCAATTGTTTATATGTCCCACATCATCTTTATCCATTCCTCTGCCGATGGACATCTAGGTTGCTTCCATGGCTTGGCTATTGTATACAGTGCTGCAGTGAACATTGGGGTGCATGTATCCTTTCGGATCATGTTTTTCTCTGGATCCATGCCCAGGAGTGGGATTGCAGGGTCATTTGGTAGCTCTGTTTTTAGTTTTTTAAGGAATCTCCACACTGTTCTTCATAGTGGCTGTACCAATTTACATTCCCACCAACAGTATAGGAGGGTTCCCTTCTCTCCACACTCTTTCCAGGATTTGTTTTTTGTGGATTTTTTTGATGATAGCCATTCTGACCAGTGTGAGGTGATATCTCATTGTAGTTTTGATTTGCATTTCTCTAATAACTAGCGATGTTGAACATCTTTTCATGTGCCTATTGGCCAACTGTATGTCCTTTTTAAAGAAATGTCTATTCCCACATTCTTTGAATAGGTTGTTTGTTTTGATGCTCTTCAGCATCATAAGCTGTTTGTAAAACTTGGAGACTAATCCATTATGAGTCACATCATTTGCAAATTTTTCTCCCAATCTGTGGGTTGTCTTTTCATTTTGTTTATTGTTTTCTTTGCTGTGAAAAAGCTTTTGAGTTTATGTAGTCCCATTTTTTTTTCCTTTTTATTAGTTTATCTCAGCTTTATGTATTCCCAACTTTTTTTAGGCTTTTTTTAATTAAAAAAACTTTATTATAGAGTAATACTGAGTATGTAGTTTTTGGCTTCTTATTATTTTTAAGATTCATATTGTTACATATTCCTGAGTTAATGCATTTTGATGGCTGTGTAGTATTCCATGTGTGACTATACCACAATCTTTCATTCTCCTGTCTCTGGACATTCTATCATGATTTCTGCTATCATGAAGAGCACTCCTAGGAAAATTTTTATTCCTTTCTCCTGTTGTACATGTTCAGAGTTTTTCTTGGTTATATATTTAGGTGTGATCTCTGCAAATTCATGTTCCCACCTCTGAAGCTCAAATCTGAGTGCTTTCACTATGACAGAGGATCTGGGGTTAACTTGAAATAAAGTTCAGACATTTATTGAGCACCTGCTATATAAGTTATTCTCACTATATTCATTCATTCAGTCAGTCATGCTACATTTAGTTAGCATAGTCCTTAGCATATGCTAAGGACTGGAGATAGAACAGAAGACAAGAATACAAGACTTATAGAGTTGGGTGGGGAAATAGACATTACACAAATGGTTGCATACATATGCAATTACTATTTATGTATAACTGAATTGTGCAGGTTAGATGTATAATAGGGACCTAATTCATTATTTTTAGTAAATGTTAAAATATTTGTTTTCGGGTACGCTGGGCCTTCATTGCTACACAAAGGGCCTTCTCTAGTTGCGGAGAGTGGGGGCTTCTCATTGTAGTGTGCAGACATTGCGGTGGCTTCGCTTGTGGAGTACGTGCCCTAGAGCACACAAGCTTCAGTACTTGCAGCTGGAAGGCTGAGTTGTTGTGGCTCTCAGGCTCTAGAGCACTGACTCAGTAGTTGTGGCGCATGTCCCTAGTCAGCCCAAAGCATGTGGAATCTTCTGGAATCAGGAATCAAACCCATGTTCCCTTCATTGCCAGACGGATTCTTAACCACTGGACCATCGTGGAGGTCCCTAGAGACACCTAGTTTAAACTCCTGTTAAAGAAGCCCTCTCTAAGGAAGTGATCTATCAGTATCAGCTAAGACTTGAAGAACTGGGAGGACTTGGCCAGGTGAAGAGCATGGGGAAGAGGATTTCAGGTGGAGGAAACAGGCCCTGATGCTGGGAAGTGTTAGGTGGTTTGGGAGAATAGAACACAAGTGGGTTCTGAGCCTGGTGAGCGAGGAGATGTGGTGGCAGGAGAGAGGCTGTGGCCAGATGGGACAATGCCATGGTGTCAGTGATGATGATGATGATAGCAGTTAACACTTATTCTGCACAGGTATTGTGAGAAAGCCTTTGAAAGCTGAAAGAAAGAAATCTCTTTGAAGGCTGACCACTACTTGTGTTGTAGGGACTGTTGTTATCTCCCATTAACAGGAGGAAACTAAGGGCCAGAGAAGCCAAGCAATTTGCCTAAGCTGACAAAGATAGCAAGGATTTTGTATTTCATTCAGATGTAATAGACTGTCACTGCAGGGTCTAAGGCAGGTTACAGTTAAAACCTGGTCCCTGCCCTCCTGAAACTCCCTAAACAGGGGAAAACCAGACCTGACCGCAATCTGAGTAAACGCATACCTCAGGGAGCAGGATTAGAAAACTGTGACATCCTTTAGACTAATAGGGAGAGAGATCTCTTTGTGTTAACCAAAGAGATCTGGGAAGACCTCTTGCTGAAGATGAAATTGGTTGTAATTGTGAGAGGGAAGTAGACAGGTGACAGGTGATTTTGTCAAGAATTGACAAGACATTCTAAGGGATGGCTCTAGGGAAGGTACTGAAATAGCATGGTCAAGGGAAGGAATGGTGGGTACTTTGCTGGATAGGAGAGAAGGAATCAGCAAAACTGCTCTTCATGGTCTTTGTAAATTGTACAGTTTCCAATGACAAGTTGAGAAATTTATTTTTTCTTATTGTATTTTCTTTTGGGGGGCAGTGTCCTAACTGCTAGGCTGTCAGGGAATCTCCAACTTGAAAAGTTTAGACTTAATTTTATAGGAGTGGGAAGCCACCAACAGGTCTGAACAGAGAAGTGACTTAGGAATTTTTTTAAAGTTTAAGATTGGTTTGGCCTGATATATAGAACTAGAAAAGGGGGACCAAGTAGGGGGCCATGAAGTCCATACTCTAGCAACTTAAAAAACCCAAACAAAAAGATCCTAACTTATCATAAAATAAATTGAACAAGATTAGAGAATTAAATGGAAGCAAATAAAATTAGAAGGTAATAAAATGAAATAGTATTCACCAACTTTCTAGAAGTATGTGTGCAAAGTATAAACTTATAAGATTTTAAATACCATAGAAGAAATCAGAAAGGAAAAGAATGAATTAAAAAAAGGAAAAGTGATCTTTTTGACTGCAAATTTATAACTTTGGTATATGTATATATAAATTAAAAAATAGATCCTCACTCCCTACCCCCTGTCACAGCCAAAAAAAACAAATGGGTGTGCTGGGAAATATATTTGCAGCAAATATGATGATTTACAATCTTTTTGTACTATTAATGCAAAATAGTTTTTAAAAAGAGGCTCCTCAATAGATAAAAGGGTAAAGGACAATTTCAGAGGAGGAAGTATCAATACTAAGACTAAAACACATAGAACTATAGCAGTTTAATTCTATTTAAATAGTATGGCCCTTTTTGTCTATTAAAGTAACAAAGTTTTTTTTAGTAAATTATAAAAATAATATAACAGCTTTATTGAGATATAATTTGCATACCATACAATTCACCCAGGTTAAAGTATACACAATTCAATGGCTTTTAGTATATTCTTAAGTGTTGTGCAAACATCACCAAAACCTATTTTAAAACATTTTCTTCATTCCCAAAAGAAAACCTATACCCAATAACAATCACTCAGTATTTTCCCCCACTATCCCAGCCCCAGGAAACTATTAATTCACTTTGTGTCTTTTTAAGTTTACCTATTCTAGACATGTCATATAAATGGATTCATACAATATATGGTCTTTTGTGCCTAGCTTCTACCACTTACCAGAATATTTTCAAGTTTCATCCATGTTGTCTCATGTATCACTGTTTCATTTCTTTTTATTGCCAAATATAATTTTTCATTGTATTAATATACTGCATCTTATTTATCCATTCATCAGTTGAGGGACATTTGGATATTTTCCTTCTTTTTGTCTGCTATGAGTAATGCTCTATGAACATTTGCATACACATATTTGATTGGATACATATTTTGATTTCTCTAGGATATATACCTAGGAGTGGAATTGCTGGGTCAAATGGCAACTCTATGTTTAACCTTTTGAGCAACTGCCAGACTTTTTTCTAAAGTGACTTCACCACTCTACAGTTCCACTAGTAATATATGAAGATTCTGATTTCTTTATATTCTCCCCAACACTTGTTATTGTCTTTTTTTTTAACCATAACCATCCTGGAGTGTGCAAAGTAGCATCTCATGATGGTTTTGATTTACATTTTCCTGATAACTAATGACACTGAGCATCTTTTATTAGCCATTTGCATATTTTCTTTGGAAAAATGTCTATTCAGATCTTTTGCCCTTCTAAAATTCCTTGAGGTTTTTTTTTTTTTTTGAGTTATAGTTAATGTACAATGTTGTATTAATTTCAACTGTACAGCCAAGTGTTTCAATTATATATATTCTTTTTCAGATTATTTTATTGAGTTGTAAGAATTATTTATATATTATAGACATAAGTCTTTTATCAGATATATTATTTGCAAGTGTTGTCTCCCATTCTGTGGGTTGTTTTTTTGCTTTTTTTGAGGGTGTTTTTTAAAAAATATTTATTTACTTGGCTGCACCAGGTCTTAGTTTCAGCATGCAGGATCTTCGATCTTTATTTGGCATGCAGGATTTTTTGTTGCACCAGGTGAGATCTATTTCCCTGACCAGGGATCAAACCTGGGACCCCACATTGGGAAGTCCCTGACAGTGTCTTTTGAAACAGAAAAGTTTTAAACTTTGATGAAGTCCAAATTATTTATTTTTTTCTTTTGTTGCTTGTGCTTTTGGTGTACTTGGTAAACTTTACATTGAAGTATAACATACAGAAAAGTACACCTATCATAAAAGTACGTGAATTTTCTCCAACTGAACACACAAACTGAACCAGCTGAACTGAGATCAAGAAGTAGAACATTACTAGCAACCTAGTCTTCCTCATGACCCTTCCCCATCATTTTACCTCTCCAAGCATAACCACTGTCTTATTTTTTAATGCCATGATTGGTTTTATCTGTTTTTTGAAGTATATAAATGGAATCATACTAAAGAGGCGAAGATTTTCAATGATCCTACCCAATACTAAGCAGAATGTGAAGGGACTTAGAATCTCATATACTCTGAGTAAACTAATCTCTCAGAAAAGAAAAACTTGTATCATTGTCCACAACCTTTGACCCACTAATTTCATTTCTGGGATTCACAGCATTAGCTATAGAAAGTTTGCAAACTCTAGAAAGTGATGGATAGGAGAATGGCTTGGTTAACTGTGGGATATCCTAACAATGGAATGCTATATAGCCATCAAAATGATGCTTGCCAAGAGGTTAAAAGAATGAAAAATACATTTATGATCAGTGCTAACTGCAAAAGTAGGATGATAAATTATCATTCTATAAATGATAATACAAAATGGCTGCAATTCTATAAAAGGTCTGTGCCTGGGGGAAAAAATACAGGGGGAGAAGGCACAATAGTGACAATTAGATGATTGCATTCTATGTGGACTTTTCTTCTCTTTGCCATTTTTCGGAGTTTCTTTAACCTACTCACGCTACCTTTATAACAACAAATACTAACCATAAAAGAGATGGTATCCTGGTGGGAAGTCGCAAAGACCTGAGTTAAGGAGTATGTGTGGGACTGAGAGATAAGCAAGAGAACAGATACAGTCTGGCTGCCTACTGAATATGGGGAGGGAGTAGGGGGGAAGGATGGAAGGCAACATTAAGGTTTGGAGGAACTGAGAGGACACGTGTCATGAACAAAAATAGGGATCCCTGAAGTAATCACAGCACAGTGGTTCAGAGCACAGGTTCCTGCCAGAGACACCTCCTTTTTTGAATCCTGGACCAACCACTGATGAGTAGATAGTCCTGAACAAGTTATTTAATCTCTTTGAGATGTTTCCTCATCTCTAAAATGGGGATAATATTAGTACCTGTCTTAGAGGACTGTTAGGAGGAGTAAATGATACAGAGAGTTTGGAAAATGCCTGGCACAGAGTAAACTTTCAGTAAAGATTACCTCTTGTGATCTGCCCAGAGGCCCTGGGAGATGGGTGAGGGTAGGTGGAGTGGGGCTAAGACTTCTCAGTCCCCAGCCACCAGTCAGACCAGAAATGGTCCCTCCACCTCCCCTCTTTCAGCTTGCTCAGTGCCTGGAGGTCACCCTAGGAGATGCTCCAAAGCCCACAGGAGTGAGAATGGCTGGGATCCTGAAGTGGGAGGTGTGGAAGGATTGGTTTGGAGGAATGGGAGCATTAAGAGCTCAGGTCAGTTCAGTCACCCAGTTGTGTCTGACTCTTTGCTTCCCCAGGGACTGCAGCATGCCAGGCTTCCCTGGCCATCACCAACTCCCAGAGCTTGCTCAAATTCATGTCCATTGAGTCAGTGATGTCATCCAACCATCTCATCCTCTGTCGTCCCCTTCTCCTCCTGCACTCCTTTTCTAATGAGTCAGTTCTTCACATCAGTTGCCAAAGTACTGGAGCTTCAGCTTTAGCATCAGTCCTTCCAATGAATATTCAGGACTGATTTCCTTTAGGGTCAACTGGTTTGATCTCCTTGCTCTCCAAGGGACTCTCAAGAGTCTTCTCCAGCACCACACTTCAAAAGCATCAATTCTTCAGCAGTCAGCTTTCTTCATGGTCCAACTCTCATGTCCATACATGACTACTGGAAAAACCACAGCTTTGACTATCTGGACCTTTGTTGGCAAAGTATTGTCTCTGCTTTTTAATATGCTGTCTAGGTTTGTCATAGCTTTTCTTCCAAGGAAGAAAGCTTTTAATTTTATGGCTCAGTCACCTAAGAAACTGTAAATTGAGTAGGCCAGCCTAGCGGCAAAGCAGAGAGTCTCTGAAGCACCCCATCAGAGCCCTCCTGTCCCATGTTGGTACATCAGGATGCTTTCTGGATGATCTAAGGAGGACACGGGCTTCCCTTGTGGCTCAGCTAGTAAAGAATTTGCCTTCAATGCAGGAGACCTGGGTTCGATCCCTGGGTTGAGAAGATCCCCTGGAGAAGGGAAAGGCTACCCACTCCAGTATTCTGGCCTTTAGAATTCTATGGATTGTATAGTCCATGGGGTTGCAAAGAGTCGGACACGACTGAGAGACTTTCACTTCACAAGGAGGGCACAGCGGAGGCTGCCTCCCATTGTCCAGGAGGTTCTGGCTAATTGGGTCCATTCTGTCTCACCACTCTGCCTCCTCTGCCTCTTAGACCCAGACTTGTGAGAGCTTAAAAAACAAGGACAGCCAGTGGGACATGACAGGAAGATAAGGGGAGCTCCATTTGCAAGTTTGGCCTCCAGAGGCCGCCCTGCCACCACCCCTCCCCTCCCCCACAGGAAGTAGGATATGTGTATATGGAGAGCTACCTGGATATCTGGCTGAAGCTGAAGACCACGAGGCTGGCTACATAACTGTACCTGGTGCTTGCCTTCATCTTCAATCTTGTAACCTTCCTGTCCTGACTTCACCAGCTGCTTAGGTGAGTTCTGCAGGTGCTGTTTGTTTCAACAGTCCAGTTCCCAGCACCACATATCTGCCTGCTTCCTGCTGGGCATGAGCACACTCCTCTTGTTTGTTGCCCTTTCCCTACCTAGTACCCACTCCTCTCGTCTGAAAGCTAGTCCCTCAGGTCAGGAGCCACCTTTGGTCTCCTCAGGAAATTCCCATCATAGCCTGTAACCCCTACCTGCCTTGTGCAACTTGCTCCCCACTTTTGTTGCAGGAAGGGGGACCCCTTCCAGGGCCCAAAACTGGGCTCTTGTCTAAACTCGGAAATGAATTGTCCTAGGAGACACATGTGCTGACAGATTTTATTGGTAAAGGGCACCTGGGCGGAGAGCTATATAGGGTAAGGGAACCCAGGAGAACTGCTCTGCCATGTGGCTTGCAGTCTCGGGTTTTACAGAGATGGGACTAGTTTCCCGATTGTCTTTGCCCAATCATTCTGACTCAGAGTCCTTCCTGGTGGAGCACGCATTGCTCAGCCAAGACGGATGCTAGCAAGAGGGATCCTGCGAGGTGGACGGACACGTGGTGCCTCCTTTTGACCTTTCCCGAACTCTTCCGGTTGGTGGAGGCTTATTAGTTCCATGTTCCTCACCTGGACCTCCTGTTGTAAAACAACTCATGCAAATGGTTACTAGGGAGCCTGGCCAGGATGGGCGGTTTCAGTCAGTGTGCTTCCCCGAACACTTTCACCTTCTGGGCCGCATCTCTCCAAGAAACATCCCCTTTCATTACAAAGAAACCCAGCCCCTGCCTGTACCCTGGTTCCTCTCATCTGCCTCTGATCCTTTTCCCATTTTTCTCTTTTATCCCAGACCCCTCACCTCCAGCCATCTTCTCCTAACTTCCACACCCCCAACTGTCCTCCACTGACCTTCTCAACCTTTCGGCACATTCTGACCTGCATTTGAGTTCTTGTCCCCTCTCCCTCCTGCCTGGTCTCCCCAGGGGCTAGAACATCCTCAGCTTATAAACAGTAAGCAGCTGCAGGAGACCATTTGCTATAGCAGCCATGCCCTTAGAAATAACATGTACAAACTCCTCTTCTTCCTCAAGTCCATTCTTCAGGCCCAGAGGGGACTTAACCCTCCCTCCACCCCTGGGAATTTCTCTCTGAGTCCTGGACTCTGATCCCACCCCCACTCCAGAATCCCAGCCTCCCAGAGAGCCTGAGTCATACATGGGAGTGTCAGATTCCAGGCATCACAGACACAGATGTGAGATATCAGCCCACCCAGTCGCATCTCTCTGTCCCTTCTCCTGATTTTTCTGGACAGGAAACCCTCTTCCCCCCAAATTTTCCCTTACTCCTGGTATCCTGACCCTGCCCCCTCTAACTCCCAGGATACAGATATAAACACTATCTCCTGGAAAGGAGACCATCAGAAAAATCCAATCCAACCTGCTGGGCAAGATGGAAGCAGCCTGCATAGAACTAGGAGGGGCTGGGAGAACTGGTGGCCAATTATCATCCTGTCTCCCCTGGATTTCAGGCCCTTGCTAGGGATCAGCATGTAGATCATCCTCCATGGGTATCTCCATTATGTTTTTTTAACATCACCAAGCAATTCTTCCACACCAGTGGGGTGTCCTACACTATCTACCTGGAGATGGCATCCGATCCCACAAGAGCTCAGTCCACTTTGGATGCCAATCGTAAGTCCAGGTTGTGACCTGTGCTTCTGACTGACTGGTTATTGATTGGATGTTGCCATACCCCCCTCCTTGGTTTGATTAATTTGCTAGAGTGGCTCAGAGAACTTAGGGAATCAGTTTACTTACTAGATTACCAGTTTATTACAAAGGATATTAAAGGATATGAATGAACAGAAGGTAAAGAGATATATATAAAGTTCTGGGAGGGTCCTGAACTCAAGAGCTTCTCTCCCAGTGGAGTTTGGAGTACATCAGCTTTCTGTCCTGTGGATTCATTCTGGTTCACCAAGCTAGGAGCTCTCTGAATCCAGTCCCTTGGGGGTTTTTTGGAAACCTTATTACATGGACTTCAGTGGCTCAGATGGTAAGGAATCCGCCTGCGTTGCAGGAGACCTGGGTTCAATCCTTAGGTTGGGGAGATTCCCTGGAGGAAAGCATGGCAACCCACTCCAGTATTCTTGCCTGGAGGATCCCTGTGGACACAGGTACCTGGCATGCTACAGTCTACGGGGTCACAAAGAGTCAGGCTGAGTGACTTTTTTTTTTTTTAATTATTATTATATAGACATGACTGATTAAATCATTGGCTATTGGCAATGGATTCAACCTCCAGTCCCTCTCCCTTCCCTGGAGGTCAGGGGTAGAACTGGAAGTTCCAATCCTCTAATCACCAGGTTGGTTCCCCTGGCAACCAGCCCCGACCTTAAGGTACTTTCTGAAAGTCACTTCATTAACATAAACTCTGGAGTAGTTGAAAGGTGGTTTGTTATGAATATCAAAACACATTTCTTAGACAGATTTATCAATTAAGAAGCTCCAAGGATTTTAGGAGTTCTGTGCCAGAAATGGAGATGAAGACCAACTAAACATTTCTTATTATAAATCACAATATCTCAGCATCAAAAGCCCATGCTGGAATCCTTTTCTGAGCAGATTGAGAGTAAGAAAGATAGGTTTTGGGGCGTGACTGTGGGCAGGTAGCCCAATCCAGGCTCAGCAAGAAGCAAGCCCACAGTGATAGCAGCCAGGCCCCCCTAGCTGGATGAACAAATGCTTGGGAGGAAGGTGCAACCATAAGGCTTGCCTCTTGCTTCCACTCTATGGAGCTAGATTGTAGACATATTTTAACTGAGGACCAGTATAGACATCTACACTCAGCAAAGAACGATTCCATTTCGAACAACCGGCAGGTTGAGAAGAGAGATAGCATTTCAATTATACTAAGTGTATATTCAATGATTCAAGCATTTTTCACACATCATGGACCTTATAAGCAAGCCAACTTCCAAACCTGGTGCTGAACCATTGAAACAGCAATCGGTTCCAAACTGGCTGAGTGGGACGTACTGAGAGGCCAGCTCTGCCTTATTTTCCAGATGATTGAAAGGATTTTCATGTTTTGACTATATGATTTAATTTTTGACCTATATGTTTATTTTTAAAAATAATTCTATTGATTGATTTATTTTTGGCTGCACTGGGTCTTCATTGTTTTGTGCGGGCTTTCTTGAGTTGTGGTAGCAGGGGCTGCTCTTCATTACAGTGTGTGGACTGACTGCAGTGGCTTCTCTAGTTGTGGAGCACAGACTCTAGGTGTGAGGGCCTCAGTAGCTGCAGCATCTGGGCTCAGTTGCTGTGATGTGCGGGGCCTGGAGCTCAGGCTCAGTAGCTGTGGCCAATAGGCTTAACTACTCCTTAGCATGTAGAATCTTCCTGGACCAGTACTCAAAGTGGTGTCCCCTGTATTGCCAGGTGAATTCTTATCCATTGTGCCACCAGGGAAGTCAGCTATGTGTTTACTTTAAAATCGCATCTCCTGGTATAGTATAATTCTGTTGTAGTTACTTTGTGACCCTTTTTCCATCATTTATCCTCTGAGCCTCCAATTTCTCCAGTGTAAAACAGTTAGAGGAATTGATCTTAGAGATTCTTAAGGTTCCTAACTATTAGTGCCCTCCAAATGACATGTATAGAATTTACATCTTACAAGTAAGTTCTTCCACATTCATTCTCTCTTTTGATCCTCAAAAGTGTTCTATAATGTAGATACTATTCCTTTTCCTCTTTTATGACTGAGTACATTGAGGCTCAGAGAGCTTGAGAAAGTTATTCAAGGTTGCACAGACAATAGGTGGTAAAGGCAGAATTAAATCCTTGTGAGTTCATTACCAGTGTGTCTCCAGGTAACCTTCTAACAGTTGGGAGGAATGCCCCAACTGTTCGCAGGGCAGGCCGGCTCTCTTGAAGGGTTGGGGCTAGTTAAAATGGAAGGATGTTATATTTTCATATGTACCTCCTTTGCTTTGTAAGTTTCAGTGCTCTTCAGCCTTTGTTCACATGCCTGTGTTTCCTAAATACTAAGTTAAACTCCTGCTGCTAAGGCAGTCTGCTCATGGCTGGGGGGCCGATCCTGGAGCTGAGAGGGGTTTCCCAGGTCCACATGGGAGGGGAAGAGGTGCTAACCTTAGGCCTGTAGGCCTGTCTCTTTTCTAGTTCCAGGTCTTTCACCTGCTAGCCAAGGATCTAGCTTTCCTGTTTGCTGCTTAGTTTTCTCTGTGGAGCATCATAACTGCTGCTCTGTGGGCTTCCGACGGTCAGAGGAAGTAACTGACACAAAGGTGACAGGGAGGTACTTTGAGGTGTGAAGTGCTCTTTCAGTGTGTGTGTGTGTGTCTGTGTCTGTGTGTGTCTGTGTGTATTGAGGAGAGGTAGAAGTTATCCACAGAGTCTCCAGGACTGTAGCCCCAGCTAGGCCTGGCAGAGCTGTTCCTCCCCAGGCTGAGGTCAAAGCCAGGTCCTCTTCCCACTATCAACACCAGAGCCTGGGTCCTGTTTATTGTTCTCGGCTCCTCTCCTAGCAACCAAAGTGTTGAAGGTTTTGCAAGCAATGGGGACCTTGCCTCTCAGCTCACTAGGAAGAGGAGCCAGAGCTTCAGTGCACGGAGCTCTGCCAGCAAGTGCAAGTTCATTGCCTGCGTCTTGACCTCAGCCTTAGCCTGGTAAGGGAGCCTCCCATAACCTTTAGCCTTTTACTGCTACCCTGAGTTTGACCCAGAAAAGACAGCCTCCACCCAAGATATACATCCTGTCCTTCGGGACCCCTGATGAGGAAGACCCAACCTCATTCTTTCCCTGCTGCATTCCAGGGCTTCAGTAACAAATTACCAGAAACTTGTCTTTAAACAACAGAAATGTGTACTCTCACAGTTCTGGAGGTCAGAAGTTCAAGACCAGGATGTTCACAAGGCTGGTTTGTTCCAGAGGGCTCTGAGGAGAATCCATCCCATGCCTCTTTACTAGCTTCTGGTCGCAGGCAGCTACACTTGGCGCTCGTCCTGCTTCTGTCTTCACACGACATTCTCCTCCTGTATCTTTGTGTTGTCTCCTTTTCTGTCTTATGAGAATACTCATTCTTGGATTTAGGACCCGCTCTAGTCTAGGACGATCTCCTTTTGAAATCCTTATCTTAATTAAACCTGCAAGGACCCTTCTTACAAATAAGGTCACATTCTGCTGGGAGGGATTGGGGGCAGGAGGAGAAGGGGACAACAGAGGATGAGATGGCTGGATGGCATCACTGACTTGATGGACGTGAGTCTGAGTGAACTCCGGGAGTTGGTGATGGACAGGGAGGCCTGGCGGGCTGCACAAAGAGTCGGACACGACTGAGCAACTGAACTGAACTGAACTGAGGTTCTGGGTAGATCTATCTTTTGGGGGCCATGATTCAACCCCCTACATGTGCTTCCAGTTTGATGAGGGAAATCTAAGCCCATTCTTGGAGAGTCATTGACTCTGAAAGGAGAAATCTCTTCCTACTTAAAGAAGCCCCTCTTTTCTTGTTTTCTTTTGGCTGGACCCTGTGCAGTGGGATCTTAGTTCCCGGAACAGGGATTGAACCCACAGCCTCAACAGTGATGGAGTTCTAACCACTGGACCACCAGGGAATTTCTAAAGAAGCCCGTTTGTGATGGGGGATTTGATTCAAGCCTGATCACCGGAGCCTTTAAACTGAGAAAAGCACACAGATGCTGGTGGGAGGAGAGGGTCAGTCAGGTTATTGTTCTCTGTAGAACGAGGTCACGGTTTTGTGTCCCTCGTGCAAGGATTTGGAGGAGGAATAAGGGGGAGTTTCTGCCTTCACCAGGCAAGTGAGCCAAGGAAGGCCCAAGGTCTTAGTCTTTGCCCACCCGGTTTTTTTTCCAGATGTTAATTAACTGATGTCAGTGTTAAATACTTTTTTGAACATGAACTCCTGTATGATCATTAACAAAGTAGGACTGTTCCTGACAATGGTAGGTGTCTTAATATACTGGGGGAACCATCAGGGTTAAAAAGATCCAGAAGGGTTTATTTTGCCAAACCAGGCTAGCTCCCTGAGACCTGTTTCTTCCTTATTTCCTTATTTACAAGGGCCTAGCCATTCAGCTGGGTCTGTTTCTTTCCAACTCTGGGGATTTGCTTCCTGAACTGGAAGCCATATAAGCCTTGTAGTTGGTACTACCATGCCTCCTTTCTTCTTTTCCACAAATAGAAGAGCCTCAGGTTGCTTGCTACCCATTTAATCTCTGGGGATCCTCACATCTCTAGACTGGATGCTGAAGGGGGCCACCAGCTCTCCTCACATCTCTTAGCCTCCCCTTAGTTACGATTTCCCTAAAGACAATTGCATGCCACTTTTCCTTTCAAAGTTTTTACAGTTGATCACTGTATGGAAAGAGGGCCAAAGCCTGAGGAAGTTCTGAAAATTTCAGAAACCTGGGAAACTTCTGCCAACTCTGGTCCATGGAATGAAAGGGCTGATAGCCTCTCCTCTTGGGTCTGGCCTGAAGACACCAACTAGGGCAATCATTCATCTTCCCTTTAACTCTGTATGGCTGGCTGTATTTTGAGCATTTCCCAGTTAGTTTTTCTCACCTCTGTATTTCCTCGGCTGCATGCAGGAATAGCCCCTTTATGGAGTGATTTTTTAGAAGAGTCGTCAAAAAGGTCCCAGTAGGGTCAACTCCTAATCCCCTCCTTTCCTAAAATTGGTTGCATAGATTTTGAGTTAGTGAAACTTGGAACACCAGTAAGGGACCCACAGTTTCTTCATGGCATCCCAGAAAGAGGGGATAAGAAGGCTCAGACATTGTGGCACATGTAGGGTGGCCACCCGCCCAGCTCAGATCCTTCTTTTGTACTACCACTCCATTTCCACCACCCCACCCAGATGTGAATACCCGGGTGGAGACGATTGGGATGTCAACAGAGTTTATAATACAGAAGGTTTGTTGAATTCAACTTTTAAGAATTTCAGTGTACTGATAGACTCAGTGGATTTGATCATCAATATGCATAAGCTCAGAATCCATTACTTTGAGAGATGGGGTATGAGAGATGTGAGGAATGAAAAGAGATGCCCAGGGCTTGACAGGATGGTGATTGGGAACTGAAGCTGGGCACAGAGGTGGGAGAGGCAGGGCAGACTTGGGACAGACTGACAATTGTTCCGTCTTTTTTTTTTTGCCAAGTTTTAGGGTTTTATTAATACAAACAAAATGTGTGCACGAGGTGTCTACACAAGTCATTTTCTTGGCTATGCAGCCTGGCATTAGGCTTGGGGACTCTGATGGCCAGCTGGGCTGCTCTTTCCTCTGGTTCTCAGGTTCTTGGAGGAGATATTGTGAGCAGTCTTGGCACAGGAAGATTTGTTGAACATTAGCAGCACCTCAAGTTGCTTGAGATTGTAGGAACTTCTGGAAGCCACTGGGCAGCATGTGCTTTGTTTTCTTGTTGGCCCGTAACCAATGTTAGGCATCAAGATATGGCCCCTGAATCTCCTGTGCAGCCTAGTATCAATGCCCCTGGATTTCCTCCAGTTTGCTTAATTTTGACATATCCATCTGACTGGTGCCAGATGAACTTCTTGGTCCTCTTTTGGATGATCTTGGGCTTCATGAGGTGTCTGAGGGTGGCCAGGATGCCAAGTAGGAGATGGCTGCCACCTTCATAGGCAGCACGCAGGAAGAAGAACTCCCTCTTGCTTTCCTGATGGCTCCTCAGCTGTTCCCAAAATGTGAAATGAAGGCGAATCTTCCCAAATATAAAACTTTTTGAGAAGCACAACTTCAAAACTGAGGCTCTAGGCTGCTCCTAGTGCCAGCCTCATGTGGTTAAGGGTGGGACCATGCCTACTTTTCCTGGGTACAAAACAAAAATAATAGCGACTGTGAGAAGACTGTGTGTCACCTTGGAATCTGAGTGGTTGCCAAAGCCCGAGGACCTGAAACCTCTGGAAGACCTGGACAGTCTGCTTCCCCAGAACCTTTAGCTCAGGGAGGCCCAGATGAGGTGGACTGACCTCATTCTTGGTGAAGGCCACCCCCTGCTCACCCTTCCTCAGCTCTTCACAATTCCTTCCCTTTTCCTTTATTTCCCAGATAATGGAAACCTCTGGAAGACCAAATCTAGACTAGCTGTCCCACTGGCTCTGGCTATGATTCTGGTGAGAGGCCCCAAGGGACCCCTCTCTGCTCTGTCCTCCATCCTACAGCAGTCACTCTTGAGAGCATCTAGCATCTTCTGCCTTCCAGAGTGAGAGCCTTTCCCTGCCTCCGCCAGGTCCGTCTCCCCCTTCCCATCTGTGCCTCCTCTCTCTCTTCTCCTGGTCCAACCTCATCCTCTTACTCATCTCTCTGCCTCTGTCCTTCTTCACCTTTGTTCTTGCTCCTGTGTAGCAACCTTTGGAGCAGGCCCAGGCTCTCCCTCTGGGAACTAGAGGAGAAAACACCCCAAGGCTTCTACCCACAACTGGTGAGGGACCCTGGTCACTCAGCCCTGACCTCACAGCCTGATTCAGCTTCCCTCTCCACCTGAATTTTTGTTTACCAGCAGAAATGGGGATCCATGCAGTAATAGTATGGCAGTTTACAGTTCACACACATGGTCCATTAGCTTTGAAAATGTGATTCTCAAAAAGTTTTATATTTGGGAAAATTTACCTTCATTTCACATTTTGAGCATAAAGTGGGACTTTATTGATTTTGAATAAAATCTGGCATCTTTTTCCTATATTTCAAATTCATATAAAATACAAACCCCCTATGCCTTCCGAGAAAACTCTGCTGTGCTCTCAACTTCCTCTTTGGTTGGATCAAATTATCCAGGTCAGTCTGGTGGCTGGGGCAGTTTCCACCCTGGACAAGAAGCATCCTGGCAGCTCAGGTTCCTCCCTCTTCTGGAATAGTATCTACTAGGATACTGTCGTAGTACAAGACCAGGATCCCTTCCCCTCTCCCCCATGATTTTGCTCCCTGAATTCTATCCTGATCCCCTCCTTTTCCCTTGTCCTCAAAAAAAACCTTAATTTGCCACCTTCAGAGGCTTCCGCAGTTGTTAGTCCAGAAATGGGCAAGTGTGTGCATATTTGAGGCTTCCCAGGTGGCAAAGGTAACGGGTGGAGCTGGCAATGATGAGAATAACCACCAGGGGGAGCCTGTACCTAAGAAGAGACTGAGTGGGGCCCTGGGGAGCCACAGTGAGGATTTGTCTTCCCCTTTTTTCAGGGTAGTGCGAGTGCCAGGCATTCCAGCCTTAGGTGGCTCCCTATGGAGCTGGGAGTCTATGGTTGCCTCCTCCCCACTGTCTGACTCCTTCTTTTTCCCTGACCATGCAGGGAAAGTGTGGCTGGGTCAGGATATGGGAGGAAAACTGAGTGGTTTGGATACTGCCTACTCTGGCCACCAATTTCTTACAGGCCACGTGCAGAGAAAGCAGTGGGCTTTGATCTCTGAACTTGGCAGACTGGAGAAGACTTGGGCTGCAGTAGTCGTGTGTTCCAGTCACTGGGTGGCACAGAAGCTGTGGTCTGTGTCTAAACAGTGAATCCCCTGGTGAGGCAATGGAAAAGCGGGTGGGCAGTAGGGAGAGGACAAAGGGAGGGCTGGGCTCCACGGGAGTATGTGCAGGTAGAGGAGCCTCAGGATTTGCTTCCTCTCCTTTGCCCAGACTGTATTCTGGTCTTGCCTAATTTAGTTTTACTTTCAAGTTTTCCAGAGACTACAGCCAAGTGATGTTGAGAGAGCTCCGGAGATGAGGCACACCTGTGGAAACATGACTACTCTACTCGCTGGCCTAGGAGCCTCCTCCTCACCTCCCCAGGGGCCTCAGGCCTTCCTGCCACCTCCTGCCCAGGGACCTTGTTGTTGTTGTTTAGTCACTTAGTCAAGTCTGACTCTACTATTTTGTGACCCCATGCATTTAGTCCGCCAGGCTCCTCTGTCCATGGGATTCTCCAGGCAAGAATACTGGACTGGGTTGCCATTTCCTTCTCTAGGGCATCTTCTCGACCCAGGGATTGAACCCATGTCTCTTGCTTGGCAAGGGGATTCTTAACTACTGAGCCACCTGTTTAAAACCTTCAGCCCCAGAATTTCCCCCTTTACCCAGGCACCCAAGATGAAGGACCTCAGCTCCTAAATCCCCTATTTCCCCATGTCCCAATATCCCTATCTAAGGACTCTATTTTTTCAAAAATTTGACTGCGCTGGGTCTTAGTTACAGCATATGGGATCTTCGATCTTGCTTGTGGCATGTGAGATCTTTAGTTGTGGCATGTGAAGTGTTGCAGCTTGTGAGATCCAGTTCCCTGAATCCAGGCCCCCTGTTTTGGGAGTGTGGAGTCCCAGTCATTGGTCCGCCAGGGAACTCCCCTCTCTCCACTCACCTACCTGTAGCCGTCTGACTCAGGGGCCAACTTTCTGATGGTCCTCTTGCACACTCCACCAGAACCCAGTCACACAATATTTGCATCCCTGAACTGTTCTCCAAAGTCCTGAGACAAGGTTGAGGGTTGTTTCACCCCACTCACTGGAGCTGGGGCACGAGCAAGGACAAGAGCAGTCAAGCAGCAAGTCTTTAAGAGCAGGTGGAAGTTCCCATCTAAGCCCAACTGCTCCCCTCAGAGCTGCCAGGCTGGGTGGCTCCCCTACTTGTGTGTGTACTAAATGCTAATTCGCTTCCGTCGTGTCTGACTCTTTACGCTCCTATGGGCTGTAGCCTGCCAGGTTCCTCTGTCCATGGGGATTCTCCTGGCAAGAATACTGGACTGGGTTGCCATTTCCTCCTCTAGAGGATCTTCCTGACCCAGGGATTGAACTTGCATCTCCTGCATTGGCAGGCGGATTCTTTAACACTGAGCTACTGCAGGTACTAGCTGAGAACAAAGCCAAGTGGCAGTCCTTACCTTGGGCACAAGCCATGGACAAGGGATACTTGGGGAGTCTGGGATGATGCTGAGTAGCAGCACCCAGAGTCCCACCCTAAGCCCAGAACCCAGCTGAGGAGTCCCTTGGGTAGCAGCGGGTAGAGGGCCAAGGCCTCTTCAGAGGGGGTCCTGCTGACTAAATCCAGAGGCTCAGAAATTTGTGCTGGAGATGCTTTTGTTTCTTGGTTTAGGCAGTCAGCCTCCAAGCAACCCTGCTCCAGTGACTTTTGTTACTAAGCCAGAGGTCTCTGCAGATAGCTCTCCTGTTTGTGGTCAACCTTCCCCTTAACCAGTGGCTGCTCCAGGAATCCTAGGGAGGACAAGCATGGCCCCAGGGCCTAGCACAATTCCTACTTAGGAAAAGAAGGGTCTCGGGGAAAGGAAGCGTGAACCTTGGCAAATCCCCCTCCTCACAACAGGCTAAAGAATGAGCCAGGAATGAGAAGTGCATTCAAGCCCAAGGTAGCATCAGCTGTAGGGCTATACAGTGAGGAAATGAGTGAGTGAGTGAGTGAAGTTGCTCAGTCATGTCCGACTCTTCGTGTCCAACTGTAGGGCGATACAGTAAGGTGGTTCAAATCTTAGAGCTCCTACTTTCTAGTTGACTGACCCTGGTCAAGTAGTCTTTCTAAATCTGTTTCCTCATCTGTAAAATGGCAATTAGTACTTTCCTGATGGGGTTATTAGAAACATTATAAAATACTATTTAAAGACTAGCAGAGTACTCATAAATGTTAATTATTAATATTTTCATTATTGGAAGTGGCCACTTTAGCCAAAAGTTCAGATTCAACCACTCCCTCTATGACCAACTCTATGAGGCCCTTAGCTGTTCAAAAACACACCAACTGTGTATGCATTTCTGGAGTGTTTTCCAACACCAACCAACAGTTCTCTGTGGACATCAACTGGGTGTCCTGCAAGTCAACTCAGTTCTGATACTAACTACATGGAGTTAGCATAGGCCCCACAGGTTAAGGGCTCACTTCCACAAGACCACCTTCACTTCCAATGCCAGTCACAAGCCACTGATACTTCTGACTGGCTGGCTATAAACTGGGAGTTCCCATACTATAAATCAGGCTTCCCTGGTGGCTCAGCTGGTAAAGAATCCACCTGCAATGTGGGAAACTTGGGTTTAATCCCTGGGTTGGGAAGATCCACTGGAGAAGGGAATGGCTACCTACTCCAGTATTCTGACCTGGAGAATTCCATGACTATTCCATGGCGTCGCAGAGTCAGACACAACTGAGCAACTTTTACTTTCAGTTTCATGCTATAAATTGGTTTGACAATTTGCTACAATAGCTAACAAAACCCAGGAAAATACTTATGTTTACAGCTTTATTAAAGGATACAACTGCCAGATGGAAGAGATGCACAGGGCAAAGAATTGTGTGTGGGGTGTGCATGGGGCTTCCATACCCTCTCTGGGTGTATCACTGTTCCAGCACCTTAGTGTGTTCACCAAGCCAGTTCATCAAATTTCCCTGTTCAGGAGTTTTTATAGAGCTTAATCTCTAGTCCCATTCCCCTCCCAGGAGGCTGAGGATGGGCTGAAGCTTTCAATCCCGATGCTAGGGGTCCCCACTTTTAGTAGCAGTATAAGTTTACCTTATTAGTATAAATGCAGGTTTGATATAAAGGAGTTTGTTATAACAAAGACACTTCTTTCACGCATATCACTCAGGAAATTCTACGAGTTTTAGAAGCTTTGTGCCAAGAAGGAAACCTAAGGACAAAAACCAAACATGTTTATTATACCATTTTATATATATATATATATATGTGTGTGTATATATATATATACACATACATATACATACATATATAAACTGCTCGGAAGAGAGAAGAGTATTGCACACCCAGGTCCCACTCTGGCTCCTCCAACTCCTAGGCACCTTTCCCTGATCACTGTGTCCTAGAGACAATTTTCAGCCTGTGTCAGTCACATAGAGACCCTGTCCAGATGGTGCCCAGGCCTCCAGGCCTGGGTGCTCTGATGCCTGGAGGGCTGACACCCGAGGTGGGGTGGGGGGTGGAGTGTTTGGGTCCCATAGAATGTCCTCATATAAGCTTAGAACTGGGCCAGAGGCTCGTCCTTGAGTCCCAGTCTGCCTCAGCAGGGCTCTGAGCAAGCCCACAGTGAGAGGGGGCTCGGCCCCAGGCTCAGGGAATGGGGCAGGGGGCTCCAACTCATCTGGGAGGTATGTCCGCAGTAGAAGCAGGAGTTCAGCTGGAGCTAGGTCTGGTGGGCACAGGCGGCAAAGGAGGGGGAGGTGAGCATCAAGCCGGCGATGCCGGGCAAATTCGGCCAACAGCAGTTTGAAGATCTCGCTTCGAAGCAGGGGGCTAGAGGGGCTGAGGGCCAGGCCAGCCTCTAAAGCCCGTTCCCACTGTTCCTTTTGCACCAGCTGCCCCACAGCTTGGAGCACAGCTTTGGGCCGCCCACTGCCCAAGAGTAGGTCTAGCTCCAGTGCTTCAGGCCTAGTCCCCTCCTCACCTAGTACTGCCAGGGCTCGGCGATAGAGGGGCAGCCCTGGGCCTCCTGCCCCCCAGCCAGGCCCCCACTGTTGCTGGGCCAGCTCCACAAAGGGTGGCAGCCATTGTGGCTCCAGCCGGCAGAGGCACTGGCACAGGAGTTCAAAGGGGGGCAGTATGCCATTGGGTGGTTCTTTTCCAGCTGCTGTAACCCCCAGTACCTTCTTCCACACATCTGGTGGAGCTTTGGACCTCAGATGGCCATTGCCATCTGGCTGGAGCTGCAGGACCCTGAGGATGGCACCCCAGGCTGCTGTAGGGAGGGCTTGGAAAATGGTGTTGAGCTGGGCCAGCTGGTCTCCCATCAACTCAGTCCTCAGCAGCCGTGCCACTTCGTGCTCTGCCAGTTCAGTCCAGCCAGCCTCCTCCTCATCCCCAGCCACAAGCTGGGCTTTGAGCTGTTCTAAGCCCCGGTAATCCCGAAGCTCGGCCCTCAGTGTGGTCAACAGTGCTGATGGGGACACATGGCCCTGGAGGATGGATGCCAGGGCCTGAGGTGCTCGGAATGTGCTGTTGTGTCGCAGTTCCTCTGGGGTGAGCTGGGCACCCCGCAGGCTCCGTCGCTGGTAGTACTTGCAGGCCTCTTCAAACACCATATCTTCAGCTGAAGGCAGCTCAAGGCTTTGTGGGGTTTTCCAGCCTACTTGAAACAGACCCACAGCTGAAAGTAAACGAAGACCCCCTCGAGCCTCCAGCTCTTCCTGATCTTCCATGCCAGGGGCAGGGGTTTCCAGCAGATGTACTCGGTCTGTACTCAGGATCTTCCTCTCCAGCAGCTGCCCACTGCCCATGTCCAGCAGTTCCAATGTGGAGCCCAGCACACAGGCCAGAGTGCCATGAAATGTGCCCAGTGCTGCAGACCCTGCCAGGCTGGCAGGTGCCTCCTGCAGGGTGCCAACAGTCCGGGAGACACCGTGGGGCTGTACCAGGCTCACAGTGCCCCTGAAGTCAAGCCACATCAGGCCCTGGGGAGTTGGGGCCCAGGTATGTACAGTCAATGGCTGCCTGGGGGACAGCAGTCCAGGAAGGCCTCGGAGCAGGGTCCTGAAGTCCCATGTGTCCCCTCTTCCAGGATTCAGGCTTTTACTGTGGGAGAGGCCAAGACATGGGGCAGCCACCACTACCTTGCCCTTGCTTGGGCTCCAGATGAGCAGAATATGACCCAAGCCAGGCCAGGTGTTGGTAGTGGGCACCAGGAAGAGGTCCTTGCGGGAGGTCAGCAACCCGAAAGCGGGGCAGTGGTGCAGCAGTATGTGCGTGCGGCCCAGGTTGGTGCCGGCCTCCCCGCTGGGCTCGAGGGTCCTGACACACACACAGTAGCTGAAAGCCACTGCAGGAGGCCCTAACTGGCCCTCAGCGCCGGCCTGCCGCTCCTCGCACCATACCAGACGGCCTCGGGGCGCCGCCACGGCCACCACACGGGCTCCATCTCCAGGACACAGCTCGGTGCTCTGCAGCAGCCGCCAGCCGGGCCCCACCCCCGAGCCCCACACCTCGACTAGGCCACTCTCCCACACTAGGACTAGCGCCGATCGCCCCGGCCACGGCAGGAGGAAGGCGTCTAGCGGTGAGGGCTGGCCAGGAGGCCAGGCACTTTCCAGCTCCGCACCGGGTCCACGCACTGCGACCAGCAGTTGCGGGGCTGGTGACCCCGGAGGTCGCAGCAACAGTAGGTGGCGGCCGTCTGGGCTGCAGCGAACTCGGACGGCTGGGTCCCCGCCTAGCAACTCCCGGAGCCGGGCCGCGCCGCTGAAGTTGCTCAGATCTGAGAGCAGGCGCAGAGTCCCCGCACGCTTCATGGTGTCCCCCGCGCCGGAGCACGCGTAAGTCCGCCGCACCGTAGGGCAAAGCCCGTCTCTCGGTCCCGGGTTCCCGCGGGAAGTCGAGGACGGGGTTGAGACTTCCGTCCCGGGTCGACTAGGCGAGCCAAGGCCGGGCTAAGACTCAGCCCCGCCCAGCCCCGCCCCTCACGGCTAGCTCGAGACCAGCGCCTGTTTTACGCCTGGCCGGCAAAACACCGCCCATCAAGGGGCGGGGGTGCTACAAAGCTGTGGGAGGAGCCGCGAGAGCACCCAATGGTCTCAGAGCCTCCGACCTCGCCAACGCTGGGGGCGCTTTCGGAGGCCGACTGCCTCAGGCCCCAGGAAGCCGGGAAGTGGTCCAAAGAATCCCAGATTCCAGCCCTTTCAGCATCCAACTCCCAACTCTTCCCTTCCCTCCAAGCCACGCTCTCTCATTCCAATTTATTCATGAAATTTTTTATTGAGCACCTACTAAGTGCCTGGCTCTGGGGAGACAACCCCGAACAAAAGAGAAAACCTCAGCTTCATGGAATGACAATCTAGTGGAAAAAACAATAGCTGGTACTTTCTTAGAACGTACTGTGACCCCCACCCCCTTTTAAAGATGAGGGAAATGAAGCACAGAGAGATAAAGTACAATGACCAAGATCACACAGCTATTAAGCAGTAGAGAGGTAGGATTTCAACCACACACAATCTGGGTCTAGGGTGATTGCACCAAACCATTTTATCAACAACCAGAAAACAAAATTAAAACATACTTTAATGGTACTGAGTCTGTGTGTAATCTCTTCAGTTCAGTTCAGTCGCTCAGCTGTGTCCGACTCTTTGCGACCCCATGAATCGCAGCACATCAGGCCTCCCTGTCCATCACCAACTCCTGGAGTTCACTCAGACTCACGTCCATCGAGTCAGTGATGCCATCCAGCCATCTCATCCTCTGTCGTCCCTTTCTCCTCCTGCCCCCAATCCCTCCCAGCATCAGAGTCTTTTCCAGTGAGTCAACTCTTCACATGAGGTGGCCAAAGTACTGGAGTTTCAGCTTTAGCATCATTCCTTCCAAAGAAATCCCAGGGTTGATCTCCTTCAGAATGGACTGGTTGGATCTCCTTGCAGTCCAAGAGACTCTCAAGAGTCTTCTCCAACACCACAGTTCAGAAGCATCAGTTCTTCGCTTCAGCACCTACAAATTGACATGCAAGAGTTCTCTCCACCCCAGATTGCCTTCTTAGGTGCTGTAGGATTCTCTGTCCTCCAAGTCCAGTCCCTCTCTCATGAGCCTTGCCCCTCCTTCCCTTTCCACACAACTTCCCTGAGAACTGCATCCATATCTTGGAGAAGGCAATGGCACCCCACTCCAGTACTCTTGCCTGGAAAATCCCACGGACAGAGGAGCCTGGGAAGCTGTGGTCCATGGGGTAGCTGAGGGTCGGACACGACTAAGCGACTTCACTTTCACTTTTCACTTTCATGCATTGGAGAAGGAAATAGCAACCCACTCCAGTATTCTTGCCTAGAGAATCCTGTGGACAGAGGAGCCTGGTGGGCTGCCATCTATGGGGTCGCACAGAGTCGGAAATGACTGAAGCAACTTAGCAGCAGCAGCAGCTCTCAGCATAGAAACACTCCCCAGTTTGTCCTGTTTTGGAAGTCACTCTTTCATTCTTATCTCCTGAAACTGTCACCTCGATTACTCCCTCTTCCTTCACAGTCAAGTTTCTTGCAGATTTAGCATCTGTTGTCTCTACTTTCTCCCCTTCATTTCTCAAACCACTACTTATCAGAAGCAGATTTTCCTGAGGTCTCCAAGGTATTTTAATTTCCTTTTCTCTTTGAGACATTTGACAACTTCCTTACTGAAAATCTCTCCTGTAGTTTCCACAGCATTTTTTCCCCACTCTAATTTCCCTCCTTTTTAGATAGTACTATCTTCAGAACTTTGTCATTGGTTCCTCTTTCTCCACCATCATTTAATTGCTGGCTTAAAGTTCTGTTCTTGGTCCTTTTCTCTCTGCCTCATCCCCCCATTATTACTTTTTTTAACCCTCTTCCTAGACCATTTCTTTTCCTTCTTGTGGCTTGAACTGAAGAAGGAATTCATAGGGCCTGGACTCCATCTTAGGCCTGTTCATGCTGATCATGCTCAGCCACCTTTTCAATGGACTCTGAACTCTGTATTTAGTGCCTATGAAAACAACAACAGAAGGATAAGACCCCCCTCCAGACCGGGGAACCTTGAAGATCATATCTAGGTTACTCATCGCCTAAGAGAAAACATACACTAATTATCCCTTCCTCCAGACAGGCGATACATTTTTCTGTATCTATCGGAGTGTAACCTCAGGTTTATTGATTATTGGCTAACTGTTTGACTGAGCACATGAGCATATAGCACGTGAATCATGGGGTTATTGGGATTGTATTTTCCTTGGTTTATGTAAGTCTCAAGGAATTTGGAGTGGTGGGTTCAGACACATACACATGGGGTATAAAAGATTTTCACAAATGCTGGTCAGGGTCCTTGGCTAAGAGGAGACTCTGCCTTGGGCCCGCCGGTGTAATAAACTGCACTCCACTATCTGCATTGTCCTTCTGAGTGAGTTTGTTTCCCAGAGCACGTGGCTACAACAGAACCATTACCACTAGGACAAAGGCTCCAAAATATTTATCTACAGCCAAGATATCTCTGCAGAGTTCCAACAGAAGGTATCCAAATGTCTACTTTTGCCTGGATATTTAATAGACATTTCCTAAAACAGTGGAAACAATGTCAGACTTTATTTTTTTGGGGCTCCAAAATCACTGCAGATAGTGATTGCAGCCATGAAATTAAAAGACGCTTACTCCTTGGAAGGAAAGTTATGACCAACTTAGATAGCATATTCAAAAGCAGAGATATTACTTTGCCAACAAAGGTCCGTCTAGTCAAGGCTATGGTTTTTCCAGTAGTCAAGTATGGATGTGAGAGTTGGACTGTGAAGAAAGCTGAGCGCTAAAGAATTGATGCTTTTGAACTGTGATGTTGGAGAAGGCTCTTGAGAGTCCCTTGGACTGCAAGGAGATCCAACCAGTCCATTCTAAAGGAGATTAGCCCTGGGTGTTCTTTGAAAGGAATGATGCTAAAGCTGAAACTCCAGTACTTTGGCCACCTCATGCGAAGAGTTGACTCATTGGAAAAGACTCGGATGTTGGGAGGGGTTGGGGGCAGGAGGAGAAGGGGACGACAGAGGATGAGATTGCTGAATGGCATCACCGACTCAATGGACATGAGTCTGGGTAAACTCCAGGAGTTGGTGATGGACAGGGAGGCCTGGCGTGCTGCGATTCATGGGGTAGCAAAGAGTCAGACACGACTGAGCGACTGAACTGAACTGAAACATCATCTTCCTCCCCAGATTTGCCGATTTCAGAATTTGCCATATTTAAAGAAACTGCTAATTCAACTTGTATCCAGTAGACTCCTGATACAGGTTCCTTTCGCTAATTTCTTTCTCGCGGTGCATTTCGGGAAACGTAGTCTTTGTGATGCTTGCTGGGAATCGTGGTCCGAGCCAGCCTCAGGCAGCGGGCGCCGGCGAACCTCTCAGCGTCAGGCTTTAGGACCCAGCGGAACACGGCGGGCTAGGGGGAAGGGTCGGGGAAGGTCGGGAGCGCCTCCGTGAGCCCGGAGCAGCGGCGCTGTCGGTGGCGTCGGGAGCGAGCGCACCCAGGAGCGGCGCGGGTGGTGGAGGAGGAGCCAGGGGCTCGGTAAGCGTTGCCGGCCGGGGCAGGTTTCCGAACCTGGCCAACCTCTGCGAGTCCTGCCATACTAGGCCTTGGCCCTGAGGCGGCCCTGGGGGCGGGGCCTGCGCTCGCCGGGGGAACGACGCGGGGAGAGGGAGGGAGGCAGGGCAGCTGCTGAGGCGGGCGGAGGCTGCGTGCGGCGGGGAGGGTGGGCCCCGAACGGCGGAGCGGAGCGAGAAGCCGAGCGCTCCTCCAGCAGCCGGTCCCTCTAACTCTCCAGTGCCGCCTCGGTCCCTGGTGGGCTCTCCTGGCAGCCGAGGTGCTGACCTTTGACCCCGGCACGAGGCTGACCCGGACTCCTCAGGCTATCTTGAGAGCTTTTTCTCCCAGGTTGTTCCTACCCGAGTGGCGTTCAACCCATCCTAGCCTTGAGGTGAGGGGGCGGAGTAAGACCCCGGAGAAGGGCTAGAGGAAGCCCTGTGTGCCGGAGTGTCCAGGTGTCCCGGAAGGGCTCCATCCTGTCCTTTACAGCCTCTGACCGTCGAGCTTCAGCTCACCCTTCACACAAAGCTCCCATGTTTTCTCTCGCTAATTAGGTGTGAACCAGGGAAACGAACCTGTTCCCAGTAAGGTGTAGGGAAGAAACAGGAAATAAAAGCTGGTTCCTTGGGAAGGAGAACTATGGGAGGCTGAGGAGTGCGGCCTCTCGACGTGGAGAAGTAGAGGCTTGGGCAGGGCCCAGTAAATGTGGATCATCTGACCCGCCCCAGTTCCTCCTCTCCAGGAAAAGTTTTGCGTGTAGTGAGAGCTGTTTCTTTGCTATTCTGTACTCTCACTGACTTTGTAAAGGAGGGCAAATAGGGTTTGTGTCTGCTGTTAATTTAGCTCAAATTAATTGGAATTATTTTCGGTGTGCCTTCCGTTGGTCTTGTGTGTACAATACCTCCTGTGTGAGGGCTTTTCCAGATATAGGATCAGCCTAGAAGAAAGGATGATTCTTCTTGTTAGGATTGTGAACGAGTACTCTCATTCTTTCCTTAGCGAACAGGGGAGACTTTAAGGTATTTTCATAGGACGTTTAGGCATATATACTCGTTAGACATTTGAATAGTAATAATAAAACCTCTTGAAAGCTCAAAGCAGTGTTAGGAAAGTTAGACTTTTATATAGAGCCAAGGTCAGAAATCCATAGAATTTGGGGAAACTAACCAAATACCAAGTTGATCCAGGATATATGAAGGTGAACTCTATTCAACACACATTCATGGAGCACTTACGTAACTGGCTCTGGGGTTAGATATATGAGTATCAGGCCTCTTGCCTTTGGAGATGGCCCACACTGTCTGAGGAAAGTGTTTCTCAAGATAAATCCACTTCTGACTTTTAAAAAAAAAGATGACTATCTTTCTTCAAGAACATCAGAGAGACATATTCACATGAAAGTTGTAGTGCTGCGTGTTACATATCCATTTAAAGAAATTTATCTGGTATGAAGGAAATACTAGCATTGCCTCGAGAGTCAGGGCAGTCTGCAGGGAGGAAGTATTTGAGTTGCGTGTTGGAAAATGAGTAGGAACTTGTGCAAGTAAGGAAAGGCATTCCAGTTGGAGACAACAGCATGAGCAAAGACATGGTGACGGTCAGGAAGGAAAATAACATGACATTTAAGTGTCAGAAATTTGTCTGAAACAGAATGTGTGGTGGGGAAATTGACTGGAGGTGAGACTGCAAAGAGAGCCGGGAGCCACTGGAACTTTTTAATGTTAGGGAGTGACAGAAGTGCAGATTAAAGTAATGGAGAAATGAGACAGTGAGACTAATTAGAGTTGTTGCAATTGACTGAGAGTCTCAATCAAGTGTGGCAGTGGGAATGAAGAGGAGGGGGAATGGATTTTAGAAGTATTTCTGAGATAGCTGCAACAGGACTTAGTGACTGTTCTAGGGAGAGACAGTGGGCTAAGCTTTCTAATTTGAGAAATTGGTTAAATGGGAATTTCATTGAACAGGATATGGATTAGAAAAAGTAGAGCAGATTTTTTAAAGGGTTGGGTGACTTTGGAAAAGGTATAGTGGAGATAGTCTGGTATGCTGAGGTCAAGTTGATTGTGGAATATACCCATGGACATGTTAGCAGGCAACTGGAAATAAGGAGGCCTGGTGAGCTTGATATTTTGGCAGCAGCTTGGAAGAAGGACATACATGAAAAAAACTCTTGGGAAAATAATATCTATTTCTTTACAAGGAATTATTTGAATAGGCACTTCTTTCACTTAATAGTAAGCATCTCAAGGCAGGGACCATACCTCTAATTTTGTGTCCTTTTCCGCTTAGACCGTGCTCATGTTGTTATAAGGTCCTGGTAAGTGTTAGTTATTGAGCTAACAGGAAATCAATTTACTTTGCTAGGTTGCTGTTACCTTTTGTGCTTTCCTTTAAAAAGATTATGGGAGTCTGTCTTATAATTTTCATTTTATGCTTAGGTGGTATTCATGAGACTTGTATTGTTCAACAGGAAAGGAGATGAAGAAGGTGTGAGTGACGTTGTGCTGCTTGAGGAAGTTCAGGGCTTGAGCAGGAGATAGACAGTATTAATTTACAAGAGTTCCTGCTCTTGAGAAGAGGATCTTACAATGAATTCTCGTTCTGGGAGCTGTCAGAAAAAGGTGATTTTCAATCACAGTTTCCTGTCAGTTTGAAGTTGGTTCCTCCTTCTGAAGGTACAAGTGCATTCCTTCTTACGTAAAATCATTTGAAAGGGAACCTGAGATAGTCGTTTGTTTAAACCTCTTCATCTCTATTATTAATTTATGAAAGTAGGCAGACTTAGTAGATTCTGATGGGACCAGATTGAATTCTCTTCTGTGGAGCTAGTTCACTTCTAGTAGGTGCAGACTACGACCGATAACCCAGAGTAGAGATTGGGGAAATCGTGGTTTCGCCACTTGCTGCTTAGTCTTGGGCAAGTCCCTGAGTTAATTCCACTTTCAAGTGTTGGCTAGACACCCACTCTGAGGTAAACACTGTACAGGGCATAGGAACACACACAAGATATGCATGCTGCCCCATAGTGGTGTGCTTATTACTGATTTAGGCCGGTTCTGTCCTACCATCTAGAAAATAGGGGTAATGCTTGTCAGATCTAACGTGGGAATGTGATATGAATATCAGTTTGGAGTTTCCACAGAATTTTAACTGAATCTAGATTTTTGAATGTTCTACTAGTAAGCACTTGTTTGTTTGTTTTTTTGCACTAACACGATATTCTCATAGAGCTACCAGAAAGATTTAGTGGCTTTACTACTTATTACTTGGGCAAAGTAAAATCCTCACTGTAAAATTATGGTATTAGTACCTTCTTCATTTCTTGTTGTAAGGATTAATGCAGTATATTTAAATCACTTAAAACAGTGCCAAGTATATAGTGAGTACTCAGTAGTAGTATTTATTATTATATACCACTTTGAGTAGGAGGCTGTGCTCTGAAAGATATGGAGGAATGAATGATGAATTCCATCCCCAGTAATTAAAATAAAACAAATGATAGAACAAAAGGGTTGTGGCCTGTCATGGAGCTCTCTATGAAGAGAATTTAGGGGGACTTCCCTGGAGATCCAGTGGTTAAGACTTTGCGCTCCCACTTCAGGGTTGAAGGGTTGGATCCCTGGTTGGGGAACTAAGATCCCACATGCTGTGCGGTGTGGGCCAAAAAAAAAAAAAAAAAAGACCACCTGAAGGGGATTTAGAGACGCAGCTTCAAGAATGCAGGTCTCACTCTATTTTCATTTTGGGGGGTATAAAAGACTTAGAGTGACTAGCAGTAAAAATCCTTTAAAATGGAAAGGAGTTACATGCTGGTTTCAGACCCAGTCTGGGGGTAGAATTAGGGGAGCCTGTGTCCCATGCTACTGAGAGAAGGTATGACAGGTAGTCATGTGGAACATGAGTATGTGAATCCAATTAGTGAACTAAATCTTTGAGGCCTTCAGAAAGGAAGAGGTGATACAGGAGCTAGTTTGAGAAATTAAGGGTTGGGATTTGAAGGTAAAAACGCCTTGCATTATAGTTTTAGTGTTTACCTTGGGAGTGTGGGATGCCTTGCAGAAGGACATAGGGAGCAGAAACTTTTGCCTAAAAATTAAAAACACAAACCCTCACATCTAGAGGAACTAGGGAAATTTTTTAGGAGAGTCAGAAGACTATTTCTGACTCGGTAAACCTAGTGTATATTGGTGAATGACTCATGATCAGAGTGGAGTGGTGTTATCTGACTTAGCCACAACTTATGGGCAGATAGGATTTTCATCTCCTTTAGGAGGCACTGTGGACTACTATAGTCAATGTGTTCCATAGTGATCTTTCACAGATGTGCAAACAGAGGCTAAGATCCTGAGAAAAGGGGATGGTGTTGGTGAGTAATATGGGGAGAATGAAGTGGAAGTAGGTGAGAATTGCTCCAGTGCCTTTCCTGGAGATGGCACAAGTTTTATTCATCCTCTCGAAAATCTGTCAGATGCTACTTTCTTTTGAAGGCTTGTTTTAAGGCTTAGATGAGTACTTCTCACACTTTAGTGAACATCAGAGTTATTTGGGGCAGGGTCTTTTAGCTAAGCTAAGTCACTTCAGTCGTGTCCGACTCTGTGCGACCCCATCCCTGGGATTCTCCAGGCAAGAACACTGGAGTGGGTTGCCATATCCTTTTCCAACCTCAGCATTATTGACTTATTGGCCCAGATAATTCTTTGTGTGGTAACTGTCCTGTACACGTTGGGGTGTTTAGCATCATCCCTGGCCTCTACCCAGTAGATGCCAGTGGTACCTCCCCTCCCAGTTGTGATAACCCAAAATAACCTCCAGGCATCGATAGATGTCCCTTGGGAGCCAGAATCACCCCAATTCAGAACCACTGACTAGGGTCATTATTAGAATGTAGACCTCTAATCCTTATCTTGAAAAGTCTGTTTCAGTAGTGGGGAGAGGGATTTAGAAGTCTACATTTCCAGGAGGCATGCCAGGAGATTCTGAAACATGTGATCACAGCTCTGCAGGGGTAAAGCATTTTCATCTTTCTGTCTTGTTTTATAGTATCTTCCATTCATAATCAAGTTTTGGTGGAGAATTACCCTCAGAGCACTGACTTAGCTTAGTTAAGTTGTGTTAGTTGCTCAGTTGTGTCTAACTCTTTGCAACCCCATGGACTGTAGCCTGCCAGGCTCCTCTGTCCATGGGATTCTCCAGGCAAGAATAGTGGAATGGGTTGCCATTCCTTTCTCCAGGAGATCTTCCCACCCCAGGGATCGAACTTGGGTCTCCTGCATTGTAGGCAGATTCTTCCCTGGTGGTGCAGAGGTTAAAGCGTCTGCCTGCAATGTGGGAGACCTGGGTTCAATCCCTGGGTTGGGAAGATCCCCTGGAGAAGGAAATGGCAATCCACTCCAGTATTCTTGCTTGGAGAATCCCATGGACGGAGGAGCTTGGTGGGCTACAATCCATGGGTCGCAAAGAGTCGGACACGACTGAGCAACTTCACTTCACTTCACTTCACTTCTTTACCATCAGAGACACCAGGGAAGCCCTAAGTCAATTAAAATATAGTGTCAATTAGATCCTATAGTGGATATCAATGTATTTCAGCCTTTTTTTTTCCATTTATTATACTGAATACATCTATCAACTTGAGTAGACACTCAGTCTTCAATTTTTCCTTCTAAGTTTTCTACTATTTCATTGATTTGTCTATCTCTTTTTCACTTCACCATTATCCATATTTATATACATATGCATGTAGTAGATAGTTCTCTTTTACTTCTTAGGATGGCACAACTACCTGCAGGCAAATAAGTGATGAAACTCAAGATATCTGGATACTCTACAGTTTGTTCATTAGGTGAGCAAGCATGTACTCTTCCTCCTCACTCACCTGGAACCTCTTCAGTTTCTCTGCAGAGGCAGCTTTGTTTGTGTAGGTTACTCTACTTCTGTTCATCTTTGCTCAGTATAGTATAGGGGTTAAGGGCTGAACTCAAACATCAGGCTCTCTGGGTTTGAGTCTCTACTTTCACTTATCCTGGCAAGTTTTTTTATTTTTGTTTTTTAACCACTTCATTCTTTAGTTTCCTTATTGTCAAGTTTCCTGGATCATAGGTTGTGAGGATAAAACAATGTGCATAAAGTGCTTAGGACAGTGCTTGGTCTATAATAAGTGCCAAATAAGTGTCAGCTCTTCAGTGGTTATTTTAGATCAGTGTCCTGTGTGTGCAAGTTGGAGTCCCTACTAGGCTTTGTTCTAATGTTCTGCATAGGTAGTGTTAAATTTTCACATATATACACACATATATCTATATCTATGTGAACACATACACAGTTTTGGATCGAGGAACAGTATACACAATGTGAAGTGTATGACTTGATAATTCTTTTACACATGTACATATTTATATGGCTTCCACTCAGGTCAAGATAGAGCACATTTCTGGTACCTCAGAAGGCTTTCTTATACTCCATCCCATTCATCTCCCTTTCCAGGGTAACAACTATTCTAATCTCTGTCCCCACAGACTAATTTTACCTTTTTGAGTTTCATATAAATGAAATCATTAGTTTGTACTCTTTTCTTTCAGACATTTTTAATTCAGTATCTATTAGTTTATCAATATTATTTCAATAGTTCTTTAAAATTTCTGTATAGTATTCTATTGTATATATTATATAAAATTTTCCCATTCTACTGCTAATGGACATTTGAATTCTCTTCATATATTTTAAAAAACTCACACTCAATAAGCTTTACAAAAACCTTTCAAAAAAGGAACATTTATACTCTAGGCACTCTGGCATTTCTTTCTTTTTTGGCCGTGATGTGTGGCATCAGGTTCTTAGTTCCTCAACCAGGGATTGAACCTGGGCCCCCTGCAGTGGAAGCGTGCAGCATTAACCACTGGACTGCCGAGGAATTCCCTGGCATTTCTGTTTCTTGAACGTGCCAAGTGTGTTCGAGTCTTGGGGCCTTTCAATTTGCTGTTGCCTCTATCTGGAACACTTTTCTCAAGATTTCCACGTTGCTCTTTTCTTCCTGTTAGTCTGATCTTAGTCCTCCTATCACTTTTCTTAGAGTCCTTCTTTAATTTGCTATCTGTAGTCCCCCTAGACAGTTTGTCTTCAAGATACTTATCATTGTCTCAAGTTGATGGCTGCCTTTCTTCTTCTACTAGAATGAAAGCTCTGAAAGCAGGGATCTTGTTTGTCTTGTTCACTGCTGTACCCTTAATGCGTAGCACCTGAAAGGGGATCAGTATTAGTATTGTTAAATGAATGAATGCATGCCTGATCTGTGCCTATTTTTTTCTTCTTGGATGGTGGGCACATTTATTTTTATTATTTTTCCTTCTTTCCCTTTGTTCTTTTCTTTTACTTCTTTTTGTTTTCTTCCACACTGGTTGGAATGTTTTGAGATGTATTTCTGAGCATCTACCTACACTAGTGTTTTGGAGCCTCATCAAGCAGTGAAGTGAGGGTGATACTTGCTACCACTCCATTACAAGTATGAACCTAAAACTCCAGACCATTACCCTAAAAGCCTGTAGAGAGCCGTTTCATACCCTCTTCCTATTTTGTTGAGATATGATTTTTCAGCTCAGATGGTAAAGAATCTGCTTACAGTGCGGGAAGCCTGTGTTCAATTCCCGGGTTGGGAAGATCCCCTAGCGAAGGGAATGGCAACCCACTCCAGTATTCTTGCCTTGAGGATCCCATGGACAGAGGAGGCTACAGTGGCAGGCTACAGTGCAAGGGGTCCTACAGAGTCGGACACGACTGAGTGACTAACACACACACACACACACACACACACACACACAATTTATATTAAACACTGTATAACTTTAAGGTATACAATGTGATGATTTGATATACATATATATTGTGAAATCATTACCAATGATAAAGTTAGTTAACACATCCATTACCTCACATGGTCACTGTTTTTCTTTTTTTGTGTGTATGTGGTGAGAACATTTAAGATTTAATGTAGCAACTTTTAGATATATAATACAGTATTGTTAACTATAGTCACCAGGTTTTATGTTAGATTCCCAGAACTTACTTGTCTTATAACTGGAAGTTTGTACCCTTTGACCAGCATCTCTCCATTTGCCCCATTCCCCATCCCTTGTGCAACCACCAGTCTAATCTACTCAATTTCTATCTGTTTTGCTTTTTTAGATTCCACATGCAGCAAACAATATTTGTCTTTATCTGACATTTTATTTAGCATACTGCCCTCAAGATTCATCTGTGTTGTTGCAAATGGCAAGATTTCCTTCTTTTTTATGGCTGAATGATATTCCACTGTTACATATATACCACCTTTTCTTTACCCATTTGTCCAGTGATGGGCATTTAGGGGTTATTTCCATGTTTTTTTTAATTGTGAATAATGCTGCAGTGAACATGAGAGTGGATCTCTTCAAGATAGTGACTTTATTTTCTTCAGATACATATGGAAGTGGGAGTGCTGGGTCATATGGTAGTTTTATTTTTAGTATTTGAGGAACATCCATACTGTTTTCTGTAGTGGCTGTACCAATTTATATCCCCACCAGCAGTGCACAAGGGTTCCCTTTTCTGCACATTCTTGCCATGGCTTCTTGCTATGGCTTTTGCTGTTTGTTGTTCAGTCACTAAGTCATGTCCAACTCTTTGCAACCACATGGACTGCAGCATGCCAGTCTTCCCTGTCTTTCACAGTCTCCCAGAGTTTGCTCAAATTCATGTCCATTGAGTCAGTGATGCTGGGCTTCCCAGGTGGTGCTAGTGGTAAAGAACCCTCCTGCCAATGCAGGTAGACTTAAGAGATGCAGGTTCTATCCCTGGGTCTAGAAGATCCCCTAGAGAAGGGCATGGGAACCAGTATTCTTGCCTGGAGAATTCCATGGATAGAGGAGCCTGGCATGCTGTAGTCCATAGGGTTGTGCAGGGTCGGACATGACTGAAGTGACTGAGCATGCAGGCACACACGAGTCGGTGATGCTATTTAAGCATCCCTTCTGTCACCCTCTTCTCCTCCTTCCTTCAGTCTTTTCCAGCATCAGGGTCTTTTCCAGTGAGTTGGCTCTTTGCATCAGGTAGCCAAAATAGTGGAGCTTCAGCATTAGTCCTTCCAATGAATATTCAGGGTTGATTAAGATTGACTGGTTTGGTCTCCTTGTAGTCCAAGAGACTTCTCAAGAGTCTTCTCCAGCGCCACAATTCGAAGGCATGAATTCTTTGGCTCTCAGCCTTCTTGCGGTCCAACATATATTGGCAAATTGAAGCCAGGAAGAGAAAGGAAACTTATAGAATGAGTGTATAATAGTTGGGACCAAGATCAAAGATTTTTAAAGATATTTTTCCCAGTTTCATTGAGAAACAATTGACATACATCACTGTGTAAGTTTAAGGTGTACAGCGTGATGGTTTGGTTTATGTATATTGTGAAATGATTACCTCAATAGATTTAGTTTTTTAACCTTCATCATCTCATACAGATACAATACCAAGACTTTATAGATTAACTGATTACTCTGGAAATCAGAGTGAATTTCTATTAAGTTAATTTTCTGATACTAGAGTTGGGATATATTGTGCTTAAGAAGACAATAAAATAAATGAGTAACTTGTTAAGTGTAACTAACATTCCTTGCCTGTGAAACACTGGAAGTATTTGACTTTAGGTTTTAAAATCTTGTTATTTAATTATTTTATGCTGTAGGGATATGAAATGACATGCATTTAAGAAGTCTGTAGCTGGATTGCTTTAAGGTATAGTTCTTATTGTATGACTTGGGTCTTTCAGAGAGAAGTTGTATGCAGGTCATGGGACCAGCAGTTCCTGAGGTTTAGGAATGAAAGACTTCATTGATTTACCATTGAGTCTGGGGGATTTGAAGCCATTCCTAAGTTTGGTGGTAGGTGAAATTAGCGTTGAAAAGTTGCCTAATTATTTTTTATTACTTTGTCTATTATATCTTGTTTCTCAGAAACTGGTTCATGCCTCAGATGGCATTTCTGTGGGATTGCTGTGGCTTTGCTGTATTTGCTTCTTCACTAGAAGGATTTAAAAGCCCAGACCAACAGAGGTCTTAGTCATAGAATGCTTCTTTCTCTTCCTTGTAGTCCACAGCATTTTCTTTGTACTTTAACTCTATTTACTTCTCACGATTTGCCTTGTGCTATGGATTCTGGTGGCTCAGATGGTAAAGAATCTGCCTGCAATGTGAGACCCGGGTTGGGTCCCTGGGTCAGGAAGTTCCCCTGGAGAAGAGCATGGCAACCCACTCTGGTATTCGTGTCTGAAAATTCCATGGGCAGAGGAGCCTGGTGGGCCACAGTCCATGGGTCACAAAGAGTTGGATGAGACTGAGCAACTTAACATTTCATGGGTTGTTCTGTGGCTGTCTCTGCTAATAGATTTGAGCTCCTAGAGGATCCAGTTTGGAGTTTCCTTTTTGTAACTCCTTAGTCACTTTTCACTTTCATGCATTGGAGAAGGAAATGGCAACCCACTCCAGTGTTCTTGCCTGGAGAATTCCAGGGACGGCGGATCCTGGTGGGCTGCCGTCTATGGGGTCGCACAGAGTTGGACACGACTGAAGCGACTTAGCAGCAGCAGCAGCAGTGCCTCAGTTGGAGAAGGCAATGGCACCCCACTCCAGCACTCTTGCCTGGAAAATCCCATGGATGGAGGAGCCTGGGGGGCTGCAGTCCATGGGGTCGCGAAGAGTCGGACACAACTGAACCACTTGGCTTTCACTTTTCACTTTCATGCATTGGAGAAGGAAACGGCAACCCACTCCAGTGTTCTTGCCTTGAGAATCCCAGGGACAGAGGAGCCTGGTGGGCTGCCGTCTCTGGGGTCATACAGAGTCGGACACGACTGAAGTGATTTAGCAGCAGCAGCAGCAGTGCCTCAGTTAGAGCTTTACAGTATTTAGGTGTTCCTTTTGTGCTTGTGGTATTTCAGGGATGCTGAGAGAATCATTAGATAATATGTCTAGTCCAACCCTCTAGTTTTACTTATAAGGAAACAGAAGCACAATGATTTACTCAGTGTCATCTAGTTGGTTGGGAGAGCTGTGTTCTAGTCTCAGTTCTGCTGGTTGTTCGTTCTGTTATGTCTGGCTGCTGCTCAGCTGCTACTGGTTCTCTCTACAATAGGGGAGGATTGTGAAAGAGGAATGAAACACTGGGAGGATATAAACAGATTACACTTACATTACTGATGTACTGCAATTTACTGTTCTACCAGTCAGACATTTTACTTTCAAATTTGGGAGCACAGGCTTCATTTTCTGAGATCCCAGAAAGACTTTTTTTAAGAGTTCTACACTTCTAGTTTGCATTCTAGATACCCTTCTTCGTTGTGCTCACTGTGTAGAGGTGCTGGCAAAAGGAGGGGACTTGTATGTTGTCAGTTTCTAGTCACACTTCAGACAGCTTGGGTGGTAAATTCCAGATGCCTGTGATGATGACAGAGAATAATGAGTTGAGGCCCTTGGTTGAATTTCCCCCTGCTCCAGATGGAAGGAGAGTGATGAAAAGAATTTAATTTCTTAGGAAATTTGGTACTTTCGGTTGAAATTGTTTTTCCTTCTTCTCCTATTCCCTTTGGCTTATTAGAAAGTATTGATTCTGAAATAGAGAAAGTGAGTTTATTAGATTTGGGGTGGACATTGATTAGCTGTAACCTAATTATAAATCCTCAGAAGGAGATGTTTGTAAACATGTGCTTTTCACATCCAGGCACTTTGGTTACCACTATTCCTGTTAATCAACTGGTTGAAGCTGAGCACATGAAAGATCTATATCCACTAAGCTTAGAATTGCATTGCTTTTGATTTATTTTAATAGGATCCTCTTGATTTCCAATTTATTTTCCCCCGATAAGGACATCTTCCTCTTGACAACCTATTTAAAAGACACAGGAATGTTTTGAATGGAGCCTCTATTTCATGCTTTGAGGCAAAGCGATGATCAATATAGTGTAAATTGCCTGAAAGAATCTTCTCTTTTTTGTTGTTGTTGTTATTTTTTCCTTCAGTTTTCTCTGGATCATAAAGGAATAAGAGGTCTTAGTGAAGCTTTGATAGTGATAGGTCTAATTAAAATTTTAGGTTAGACGTAGGATTTCTCAGTGACAAGCATATACTGAGCATTTACTGTGAACCAAGTGCTTATGAAAAAGATATAAGATACAGTCCCTGTGCTAAGAATGCAGAACATCTAGTGAGGAAATTTTCTGTGCTTTAGAGCTCAAAAATGCATCTCCTTTGGGGTTATATGTATTAGAGAAAGATGATATCTGAGACAGAGTCTTTTATGCTGTTGGATTCATCTCTTTCTTAAAGTTTTGATTTTGATTTGAAGCATAGTGTATATTTTCCAAATGTCATTGAGCAAGATTAATTTTCTGCTGCTTTGGATTTGTCTGAAAGTGAAATCAGTCTCCTCACTACCATCCACACTTGCCATTGGATAAAATTAAGTTTCATAACTAAAGCCTAATATTTAAGGGAAAGAGAGGAATTTTGTCAACAGAAGAAAAAATTTGGAGAGTGAGAGAATGTGTGTAAATCCATGTGGAGACCTGTGGCATTTCAAGTTCTCACTTGGAAAAAATTGAGGATTCCTTGAAGCAAGGTGGGGAAATTTGGGCATGATTTGTAGAACTGCTTTTATAGAGAATTTAAAAAATACAGTGAAGTTATATATATAATTAAATTTGAAGGGAGTTATATTTGGTTATTTTGAAATTAATTTAATTTTTGGTCTTTTAACTACTGTTTTCTGCCTTGGGTTTCTTTGCAGAGGAATTTCTGAAGACAGTCAAGTCCAGTGTGATTTATGTGACAGTGAAGGCCAAGTACTTTGCAGTGAGGAGGACCTACTTACTTTGGGGAAATCAATGGAGCACATCAGTCTGCAGCACACTTCCTGCCTTAATGGTCCTAAGCTCGATCAATACTTGAAATTTAACTTCACCATTAGTCTGTGGGCAGTGTGTGCTTTGCAGCCTTTCCTCCATCAACCTCAAATATATGACCAGACCTATTACAGATGGAGCTAGTTACACTTTCCTGCTTGGTTTTGGATCTTCTTTAAGTCTTGTCCACTGGCATGTTTTAAGGATGTAAAATGTGTTTTGCTGTAGACCAAGTTATGATTTAAACCTTGAAATTACCTGGTCAGAGGAGGGGATGTTGGACAAATGCACAAAATCTATAGCATGGTTATTTATCATTTCTTCTTCCTAAAAAATTTCCCATCAAGAGGTATTTCAATAGACTCTCCAACATCTTAGCATTTCTAGCACTAACTGTGGCTTTCTTTTCACAGATTCTCTCACCATGGCACAGGTAGAGAAACGAGGGGGTTTGCTCCGGAAATCTTCAGCCTCCAAAAAACCATTGAAGGAAAAAGTGGTGCTGATGTATGATGAGATCTTCATGGTAAGGCCTGGAGCTCTGACATTTTTCACACCTTGACTCCTTAGTTTCTTGTTCCAAAATGAGAATTAACCTCACCTCTGCCTGCTACTTTCTAGTTCTTCAGAGGGAAAAAGAGAACAAGGGTGAGAGTAAGCTCTCATAGTAGAAATTATGATCATGTGTTAATTAACGTAGATTGTTATTATGTTGTTCTTATAGATTGTTGCCTCTAGCTGGGTAAAACAATTGAAAGAGAGTGGCTCTTTCTGAATATATTTAAGAGTTGTCTTCCTTATGATTTGACTTAAGAACCTTTCTATCCTAGATGTCCTTTGAAGTTCCCTTTGGCCCTAGAATTCTGTGGTCCAGATATTTTAAAAAGATGCACTGTTACATTCTGTTTCAAGTTGTTAGATATTGGGGATTTCTTTGGGTCTTCAGAAGTGTGTATTGACTGTGGTCTAGGCCTGTGTTTTAAAATATAACCTATCATGAAAGTTTAGAGTAATTAGATACCCTGCGTATGTACTTAACTTCTGAAATCTTGGTCATAAGTAATACATGTAAACGTGTAAAACATGTTATTCTTGTAAAAGGAGTTGCATATGTTGTGTAATTCTGTGGACTCTCTTTCCTAAAAGGAGAACAGTGATAATATTTAACCTACCTGGGTCATTGGGCTGTTGCATTTCATGTATGTGAATGGGCTTGAAAACTGAGCACCCATAAAAGTACAATGGGGATGTATCAGAATATGACTAACTGGTTCTTCACTTCTCATTAAGAAGAGGAAGATTTGAGGGAGATTCTTTGAGTTATTTAACTTCTGGTGCAGGAAATATGTATCCATGTACAATGGCTTCCATTTGGGGAACCCCCCCAAAATTGTTCCCCATTACAGCTGTTTGGAATGACCAAGCATTTTCAGAGTTAATTGTGAGAGGTGAGATTGACCCTATGAAAGACATGTAGTGACTCTTTCAAATGTGTTCCTAATGCTTTGGTGTTAGCTGGGTATACTGAATCTACTTATCTTCTGGTTTCAGACAGAGGACCCTAGTAAATGCAGTCCTCGGTTTTGGGAGGAGCTCTTCCTCATGAAGGTAAGACTTGGTGGCATCTGTGGATTTTCCTGGTAACTGAGATTGCTTTCACATATGTTCTAGGTGCTACACTAAAAATGTACTCAGGCCCTTGTTGTTTCCATGTTAGGTGAATTTAGAGTACCTGGAAGGCAAGTTGGAATCTCTTGATGGTGAGGAGTTAATGAAAATCAAGGACAATATTAATTGCTTATTTCAACACTGCATCCAGGCTCTGGGAGAGGAACATCCAATTCGAGTGGTTAATGCATTGCAGGTACATGGCTGGGAGACTGGGGAAGTCTTGTTTAAACTGTAATACATCTATTGGAACTTGAGGAACCTAAAATTACCATTAGGCTTGAGGCTTTTTTTCCCTTTATTTCTTTAAGTAACCAAACATCTGTGCTTTGTTTGATTTAGCTATATTCCTGGTTAAACAAATGGACACCTATAGTAGTAATCTTGTCCATTTGTATAATTTGATTTAATGCAAAAGTGGATTGTTTGACAGAATTTTTATTATTACTTGAAGGAAAGTAAAAGATAGAGAAGAAACTCCAGAAAGGATGCTTAGTCTACAGCAAAAGTCATAAGACTTTCTTAATTAAATAAATAGTGTTTTCTTATGTAAACAGTATTTTCTCACAAGATCAAGAGTTCTTATTCTGAGATTTCAGAAGGTCCTTGACACATATTTTATGTGTATATGTACATTTTTTTGGAAAGCGGGCTTTCTTCATCAGATTCTCAAAAAGGTCGGTAACTCTAAAAACATTAAGAATCATTGTTCTTAATGCTGCTGCTGCTGCTAAGTCGCTTCAGTCGTGTCCGACTCTGTGCGACCCCACAGACGGTAGCCCACCAGGCTCCCCCGTCCCTGGGATTCCCCAGGCAAGAACACCGGAGTGGGTTGCCATTTCCTTCTCCAATGCATGAAAGTGAGAAATGAAAGTGAAGTCGCTCAGTCGTGTCCGACACTTAGCGACCCCATGGACTGCAGCCCACCAGGCTCCTCCGTCCATGGGATTTTCCAGGCAAGAGTACTGGAGTGGGGTGCCATTGCCTTCTCCGTTCTTAATGCTAAGTGGCATTATCATGTGGAAGATTCATGAATAATTATTTCTGAATTACTGTTATGCCTAACATTGAGCTGGTGGAATACATTATAGTCTTCTTGAAGGTAAAGATGGTTTTATTCAATACTTAGTTCCTGGTATGTAGATCAGTGCTTGGCAGGTAGCGTTCTAGAAGTAAATTTTTTTGAAAGAATGAGGGGCAAAATTTCTAAAGTTTATAGTTTAGTAGCTCCAGTGTAGCCTAGTTTGAGCTGAGTACCTAGGGTAGTGATTGACAGGCTTAGAATATAAAGAAGTCATGATAGTGTAAAGAATTTTATTGGAACTTTTGATAGATCGGGTTTAAGTTTCTAACTTACAAGTTGGGCAGATCAGTTTGTGAGCTCCAGTTTTCTCATTTGTAGAATGTAGAAATTACCTTTTTGAGCTGATGCCCCAGAAAGAAGGACCATGTTTATCCTGTATCTTTCTTAACTTTTGGACAGTAAATTCTACATTTGGAGCATCACAGTTGTCAGGACCTCTTCATTGCAAATTGAAATGAAAGTTGGAAATTGTACTTCCTGTAATTACAGTGACTTGCTGTGGGGGCATGAATTGTAAACTTTTTAGTTCAGTGGAAATATATTGACATTAGTCACTTGGTGAACCATAGAATTATAGTAGATTATTGTAATAATTGATATTTATTGAGCTTTAACAAAGTTAAGTTCCAGGCTATTCCAGGAATTTTAACAAAGTTCCAAGGACTATTCTAAGTGCCTTACAGTATTAATTCACATAGTCTTCACATCATCCTTGTGAGATTAATGCTATTATTATCCCATTGTATAGATGAGAAAAATGAGGCACTGAAAAGTTAACTGATTTGTCCAGGCTCACACAGTTAGTAAGTAGTGGATGGGATTGTAATGAATTTTTAAGATTTAAATTGATAGTTGTTATCATACAGGGTCTTGTATAGTTATTAAAAGTAATTACTAAAGATGATAAGCTATTATGTAAATTCTAAAATTAATTTTAAATAAGGGAAGGCTCTATCAACCCTATGATTCAAGTTCAAAGACGGTTTCTTATTTTTGAAAATCACCTTCCAATCTTTGTCTGCAAGGTTATTTTTAAAAAGAGGATGGCCAGAAAAGAATAAAAAAGATGACAGTTTCAGATGCTGTTCATCTTTTAATTTCTAGATTTTGTACATATTAAGACCCTGACTGCATTCTGGAGCTCAGAGCATAGAGCAGTTGATTGTCAGCTATATGAGGAGAACATTCTGAGGTTGTGGTGTGAGCCTATTGATCCAATGCCCCTTGCATTTTGAGACTTTCTTTCTAGAAAGAATTCTTTCTCTCATCTCTGCAGACCTTGTGTGCACTCATTCGAGGAGTCCATCAAAAGAATAAGTCTACTTCTGGGTTTGACATTATCAACATGCTGATGGGCTTTGACAAGGCGGAGCTGTGCATGAAGGTGAGGCATAAGCTGCAGATGTGCCTGTGGGTGTCTGCTTCTGACAGTTGTTGAGGAATACCATCTGCAGACAGTTAGATGTTCTTGACATTTAACTCAGATAGACATAGATGATTGAATTGGCCTTGAATTTGGATGTTTTTCCAGATTTGGTTTATCCTTTAATAAAGGAAAATTTGAAATTCAGATTTGTATTGAGGTATCCTTTCCCTGTAGGGTAAAGACTGAGCAGCTTGTGATTTACATCATGATCATACATTCTTAAAAGCATGTAAGAATTTAAATAGAAGGTAACAAATTAATACACAAGGATACTTGAGTTCTAAACTTTTAAGTTTTCTTATTTAACACAGTGACTTTATCAGAATTTTCATTTCTACTGTTTGATGCTTTTTGAGAAATAGCATTATCAGTATGTAATTCACATATCATACAGTTCACCCATTTATGGTGTATAACCAGTAGTTTTTAGTATATTCATGGAGTTGCACAACCATCACCACTGTTAATTCAGAACGTTTCCATCACCCGAAAAAGAAAGCATGTGCCCATTATCAGTCATTCCCTAGTTTTTCTTGTCTCCAGCCTCTGACAACCATTAATATGTTTTATATCTCGATAGGTTCACCTCTACTGTACTTTTCATATAAATGGAATCATATCATATGTAGTCTTTTGTCTCTGGCTTCTTTCACTCAGCATAATGTTTTCAAAGTTCATCCATGTTGTAGCATGTACTTCATTCCCTTTTTTGGCTGCTTAGTACTCTACTGTATGAATGTATCATATTATTTTACTTATCCATTCATCAGTTGATAGACATTTGAGATATTTCAGCATTTTGGCTGCTATGAATAATGCTGCTATGAAGTGCATGTAAATGTGGACGTATATTTTTAATCCTCTTAGGTATATACCTAGGAATAGAATTGCTGGATCATATAGTAATTCTATGCTTAACATTTTGAGGAGATTCCAAACTATTTACCAAAGTGGTGATACCATTTTACATTTTCCCCAGCAGTATGTATGTGTGTTTGTGTGTGAAATATCTATTCAAATTCTTGGCCCATTTGTAGGTTGAATTATTTGTCTTTTTATTGTTGAGTTGTAAGAGTTCTTTACATATTTTGGGTACAAATCCCTTATCAGATATCTGATTTGTAATACTGTCACTATCTTGAATGAATGTTGTTCACATGAACTTTGAAGAACTCGTATTCTCTCATTCACTAAATTTAAAATAAAGAAATCTCTGTGCTGAATAATGGGCTTCCCTAGTCGCTCAGATGGTAAAGAATCCACCTGAAGCCTGGAAGACCTGGGTTTGATCCCTGGGTTGGGAAGATCCCCGGAGGAGGGCTTGGGAACCCACTCCAGTGTTTTATCCTGGAGAATGCCCATGGATGGAGGAGCCTGGCGGACTACAGTCCCTGGGGTCACAAAGAGTCAGACACAACTGAGCGACCAAGCACAGCACATGCAAAAGAATCCTTATTGTGATTATTCCCTAGTTTTTCTTGTCTCCAGCCTCTGACAACCATTAATATGTTTTATATCTCGATAGGTTCACCTCTACTGTACTTTTCATATAAATGGAATCATATCATATGTAGTCTTTTGTCTCTGGCTTCTTTCACTCAGCATAATGTTTTCAAAGTTCATCCATGTTGTAGCATGTACTTCATTCCCTTTTTTGGCTGCTTAGTACTCTACTGTATGAATGTATCATATTATTTTACTTATCCATTCATCAGTTGATAGACATTTGAGATATTTCAGCATTTTGGCTGCTATGAATAATGCTGCTATGAAGTGCATGTAAATGTGGACGTATATTTTTAATCCTCTTAGGTATATACCTAGGAATAGAATTGCTGGATCATATAGTAATTCTATGCTTAACATTTTGAGGAGATTCCAAACTATTTACCAAAGTGGTGATACCATTTTACATTTTCCCCAGCAGTATGTATGTGTGTTTGTGTGTGAAATATCTATTCAAATTCTTGGCCCATTTGTAGGTTGAATTATTTGTCTTTTTATTGTTGAGTTGTAAGAGTTCTTTACATATTTTGGGTACAAATCCCTTATCAGATATCTGATTTGTAATACTGTCACTATCTTGAATGAATGTTGTTCACATGAACTTTGAAGAACTCGTATTCTCTCATTCACTAAATTTAAAATAAAGAAATCTCTGTGCTGAATAATGGGCTTCCCTAGTCGCTCAGATGGTAAAGAATCCACCTGAAGCCTGGAAGACCTGGGTTTGATCCCTGGGTTGGGAAGATCCCCGGAGGAGGGCTTGGGAACCCACTCCAGTGTTTTATCCTGGAGAATGCCCATGGATGGAGGAGCCTGGCGGACTACAGTCCCTGGGGTCACAAAGAGTCAGACACAACTGAGCGACCAAGCACAGCACATGCAAAAGAATCCTTATTGTGATTAGGTTATTTTAAAAGAGTTGTGAATATGCAATTAGTGCACAAAGATTTAGTACTTGGAGTAATTTTTTTTTTTTTTTTTTGCCATACTGCATGGCATATGGGATCTTAGTGCCTTGTCTAGGGATTGAACCTTTGTCTCCTGCATTGGAAGTGTGAAGTCTTAACCACTGGACTGCCAGGAAATTCCCTGCCTTCATTCTTTTGACAAACATTTATTAGGCTCCTGTGTGCCAGGCACTGGGGATACAGAGGCAAATCCGACATGGCAACCATCCTCAGAAAACTGTTAGATTAGTCTTCATTTTTCTCCCTTCCTCCAGACCTAATATCTTTAAATCTGTCATCCACACTGACAGCAGAGTGATGTATCTTAACACTCAAATCTTGGTTAAAACCCTTCATTAGTTTCCTATCACTGAAAGGGTAAAGACCAAACTTCCTCATTACCCTTATATAACTTTTGTGATCTTCTTTCTATTTATTTCTCAAATTGCATCTCTCATCACTGTGCCTCACCCTTCCATAATAACAAACTGCTTGTATTCCAGCTGCACACCCAGGACCGTTTTCATTCCTTGTGTGTCTTTGATCATGCTGATGTCTGTCTAGAATTCCTTTCCTCCTGAAGTTTTAATTAATTCCTACTGATTTTTCAAAGTACAACCTGTCCGTTAAGAGTCCCGGATAGACAACATCACAGCTAATTCCTTTCCTCCATATGTATATCTGTCATAGTAATCATTAAGTTAAAACTGTTTACTTATTTTTCTGTCCTATTAGACTAAAAATGCCTTGAGAGCAAAGGTCATTGTCTTATTTTTTAATTTTCTTTGAAAACACAAAATTTGGCACATAAATCTACATATTTGTTGAATTGAAGTGGCTTATTTTGAATATTCACTCAACCTTCCAGCATGCTAAATCTGTATTCTCCATTCATTTTCCTATGTAAAAAAATTTTTTTTTCTTCTTTCTGCTGTAGTATCTAAGGGTTTCATCTTTTGACTATATTTGGTATGACAGCTGGTTGTTAGTACAAGTGATAAGCTCTAATCACTTTGTTAGTAGACTTGACCAGGATGAATATGGGCCAACTTTGTTGGATAGTGCACGTGGCCAGTGAATAGCTAGTAGTGATATTATCTCTTTGTTATTTGTTCAGTGTGCCTGCATCAAGTGATATGCTTTCTTTATCAAATAATGAAACATGCTTAGTTATTTAACTATTTTTATTAACCTTTAACTTAACCGTTTGTTTATTTTTAAAAATTTATTTAATAGAATTTCATTTTATTTAGGTTATTTATTGTTTTTAATTTGTAAATATTTAACCATTATTAATCTTTGAAAAATTTACTTCATTCTTATCTACAGGTTTATATGAAGGTGATAGGCTGCAAACATTCATTTGGTAGAATAGTGAATTCTTTATTATTATGTGCAGCTGTACTAAAGCATTTTCCTCAAAATAGCTAGACTTAGAAGTCTTCCTTTTCTTCATCTAATCGTGCAAGGCCTAGGCCTCAGGCAATGATATGGTTGCTTCATTTAACGTTACTCACTTTACCCTGTGTAACATAACCCAAAGACACGGTGGAAATGTTATTTGTTATGGTTTAATACTTAATGGATCTCTTTCTCAGAATCTCATGGAGAGTTTGGATTCATTGCTTTGTGCAGAAGGTTCTGAAAGTCTGAAGAGCTTATGTCTGAAACTTCTCCTCTGCTTAGTGACAGTAAGTGACCCATCCTTATGTTTCTTTGTCAAGGGTGTGAATCGACAGCAGGGGCAAATTTGAACTCTTGAGCCCAAAGTTAGAAAGGAAAAGAGAAAAGTCTTTACTGGGCCTTTACATCACTTGGCTGTGTTTGTGTAGAAGGAAGTTAGTTGTATGGACTTCTGCTTCCTAAAAGTTGCTCGTTGGAGAAACTGATGACATTTTTAACCTGTACCAGTCCTGGAGCAGTACTTTCTTCTGTGTTGTCAGATTTTGCCCTTCTCATCAGGTCTCATTTGGAAATAATTTTTGTGATTCTGAATATTTTTATTTGTTCTGACCTTGATTTTATTCCTGGAAGCTGGACTGTACCTTCTAGTGGGAAGCTGGACTGTACCTTCTAGGATGTTATTCATAAATTTCAGGTGGTTTCCTTTCCCTTCAATCTCTTGAAGACTTGTGGATCATAAAGTACTTCCTGTGCATTTGGGGAATGAAACCCAAGAAACTTAGGCAGATGTTTGTGTGAGGGTATAAGAGAAACAATGAGAAGGTAAAAAATTTAGGAAGTTTTAATTTGCTAATTTGTTACCCTTCTAGTGTCTTGTCTCTTCAGGCTCTGGTGGCTTTGGGGATGCTTATGAAAGATCTACTAAATATTTAGTAGAATGTTTTAACATTTCTGTTTGTCTTAGATACTAGGTGAGGAGATACACCTGAGATATCAGTGTCTTAGTATAGACTTTAAATAGCCTTTTATTGTATTCAGGTGACAGATAACATCAGCCAGAACACTATCTTGGAATATGTAATGATAAACAGCATATTTGAAGCAATTTTACAGGTAGGTCAGTTCCCTTGTTACCTTTTTCTTTTTTGGATAAATTGCTTCCCCAAGCACTCTCACTGTTGGTGGTTCTGGTTACAGATACTCTCCCACCCGCCAAGTCGAAGGGAACATGGGTATGATGCTGTCGTCCTCTTGGCTTTGCTAGTGAACTACAGAAAATATGAGGTGAGTCTCTTAATGGACAGGTGTTGTTTTCCTATGGTCTTCCTAAATGTGACCATTTCCTAGTAATTTTGTTTAATGTAGAAGACATTTTCTTGGCAAATGGTATATAGATTAATTTTGATAAATTAAATTCTAAAAGTCCTATGTTAGACTCCTGAGGTAGAGGTTATAGCTGTTTAAAGGAATCCTGTGGTGTAACTTCCAATAAAGTGAGTAAATCTTTCTTAATGTAGTGGTTCCCAAACCCAGCTTATCATTAGAATTACCAGGAATTTTTTTAAAAAAGAAGATGTTTGGGGGTCATACTTTTTATTTATTTATTTGTTTAGCCATACTGTATGGCACGCAGGCTCTTGGTTCCCTGACCAGGGATCAAACCCATGCCCCCACCCAGTGGAAGTGCAGAGTCTTAACCACTGGTCAGCCAGGGGAGTTCTGGGGCCTTATTCTTTTCATACCAAATCAGAATCTCATAGGGGATGGGACCTGGGTATCTTTTTTTGAAGATCTCCTATTGAATGTGATGCTCAGGGGATTGCAAACCACTGACCTAATGCATCTATTTTGAAACATTCAACTTAGATATTAGCTTTCCATAATGCACTCAGGCCACTTGTATAAATATCACTGTTGGTTTGGGGACTCTGATTTTGATGGAAGTTGAAGACAGAGCCTTATCCATATTAATTTTGGAGTTCTTTTACCATTGAATTAGGGACAGATTTATAGGTTTTGAGATGAAGAGCTGAACTCAGAGTTTTACACTTGGGTTGGTCATTTACTTGATTCCCCTCAAAAGGCAGAATACACTGAAAAGAAAGGGGACCACTTAGGGAAGGCCAGAACCTCACTGGGGGTTGCTTTGCAGAAGCAGGGAGTACTTGGTACTGGGTCCTGGATACTAGTACTTCTTTCCTGGGGCCAGAAATCAGAAGCTATATTGAGGCAACTTGACTTTCTTTATTTAATAAGTAGCAATACTATGACATTCTCATTCCCTGGTGGCTCAGAGGGTAAAGTGTCTGCCTTCAATGCGGGAGACCTGGGTTCGATCCCTGCGTGGGGAATATCCCCTGGAAAAGGAAATGGCAACCCATTCCAGCATTCTTGCCTAGAAAACCCCATGATGTAGCCTCATGGGCTACAGTCCATGGAGTCACAAAGAGTCAGGCATAACTGAGTGACTTCACTTTCACTTTCTTTCAATACTATGACAAATGGGCCAACTGGAGGGAATTATTTTCATTTTTGAGCTTCTGGATCGTCACTTAGTCATTTTTGATATGATTACTTGCCGTGTTAAAAGTGATGGGTAACATAAAATATGGAGCTTATTCTTACAAAGAGGGATATGAAAGAAGGGATTCCGTGAGAAAGGAATACTTAAAGAGGGACTAGAATATGGAGCAATGTTAATGTTTTATAAACTCCAGGAGCTGATTGTTTTCTTTGTCTCAGAGGAACTGATGAATGGTGTACGGAGCTACTAATAAATAAGTAATTTATCACCAACACCTGTTTTGCTGGTGATCTGAAAGGGCCAGCGTGGTAGCCATTTTGATCTCTGTCATGTGTAATTGCCTCTGGGGCCTTATTACAACAGCAAGAAAAATAGCTGAGGAAAAATGCTGAAGGTAGTTAAAGAGAGTTGAATGATGTGTGATATTAAAGCACCATCATCAGTAATGAATATTTTCAGAACATTCTGCTGGATGCAGGCCACTCTGAGACAGTGGCTTGGCTTCTCTGAATGTGAACAGAACCCTGGTTCAGCCCAGTAAGACTTTCTGAAATGTCAGCTTGAAAAATTGGACATGGCCATGGAGCTGGAGAAAATCATATTTCTAGAGTGAGGTATGCATCTCTGGTCTGTCAGAAACCCCAGAAGAATTAATATAGTAGGTGAGGGCAAGCTGGTAGGCATAATTTATCTGGGCTTTGCAGCTTTTGATATAAGTCACTCAGCAGAAACCATTAAGGAAACCTAGTGACCATGGAGCAGGAACGTTTTTGACAGGAGTGTGAGGAATTTCCAGATGAACACAGCAAAACTGAAAGCTGGAGAAGTTTTATGCAAAATACAAGAGGGTGTGCTTGGGAGAACAACATTTTAGTTACCAGCACATTTGGTCCCATGATCAATGGGGTAAGTTGTAACCTTTCCAGAAAGGTGCTGAGGGTGCCAGAGAGGCTCCGTGCCCAGCTAAACACAGAGAAGGCAAATTAGGTGTTGAACTTAATGAATGAAAGTAGTTCTTCCTCACTTCATTTTAGTCATTTAATCTCAAGAGATTAGAAGATGCCAGGGGGGAGGGGAAATATCTAGGGAAGAGCAATGAAATTTGTTAAGTATGGTTTAGATCAAATAATGCTGGACTCTATTAGAGTGATTCTGTGAAGTTTGTAATTCTGACTTGCTGATGAAAAGTAGATTGTCTGGAGTTTTAAAACATGACCCGCAGAATAGGTATATAGTGTTAAGGAAAATCAGTGTCTGCTGGGATAGCAATCTTCACAGCTTTAAGATCTTGGCCTTCTGGGTTGGCTAAGTCTTCTGAAATGAAGTGACTCAGCCCCCAACTGCTGCCCTGAACATGATGTTTCCTAGATATTACAAAATTGTTTATTATGTCTCGTTTTAAGTTGTTCTTTCTCTTTTTTCCTTACAGAGCTTGTTTTAAATGTGATAAAAAAGTCAGGAGAAAAAATACAGCTACCAATAATTGAGCCCTTATTATATGCCAGATACTGTGCTGAGGATTTAACTAATTTAAATTTCATAGCAGCCCCAAAGAAGGAAATATTATTCCCCACTTTACAGATGAAAAAAATTGAGCTTAGGTTTATTTATTTATTTATTTTTAATTTTTTTTTAATTTTTACTTTATTTTACTTTACAATACCGTATTGGTTTTGCCTTATGAGCTTAGGTTTATTAACGTGCCTACCTCATCACAATTAATAACTGGAGGAGCTGGAAGTTAAACCCTTGATTTTAGCCACCTTGCCTCTTTTCCTCAACAGTTGCTAATGCAATGGTTATTTGGTAATGTCTTAGTAATCTTGTCTTGGTAATCGGGTGGTCCTTATTAGTACCTGAGACAGTCTACTTTTGGGACAGTGAGTAAGTAGGAGTTTCAAAAATTGTGCCAAGAGACAGTGGCCTGCTTCTTCTACTGTTGATCTCATCGTGATGGCCTCTCCAGGTCAGCCCACTGCTGATTTTCATTTCCAAGGATCTGCTTGCTTTGGATCTTATCTGAAGTCTGTGGCATCAGCATTGTTATTAGAGGAAGAAGCATTGAGAGCCTTTATCTGTTAGATCAAGTAATGAATGGAGTGGGTTTTACCTCCTTGAATTGGGTTGTAGAAAACCTTATAAACATTTGGCTGTTAAAAAAAGCAAAGCTTCTCTTCCTCTATTCCCAACTGACATTAGAAAGATGACCTCAGGAACTTGATTAATAAAGTCTGAGAAGATGGGGGTTAGCCTTTTAGTTGGATTTCCAAGTTTCTCAGTAACGTGTTTTCTTGGTTGCTGTAAAAGCTGTTAATCTAAGAACTATTGTTCTAGCTTCTCTTGGGTTAGAATTCGTGCCTAAGCTGTAGAGAGTCTTTCCTCATATACCACGTGGGGGATATTTTCAAGGTGAGCAGGTCATTGGTTCTCATCCCACCGGTAGGAGATGGCCCAGTTGCTTAATGAGTTTAAATATATGTCCATTTCCATATGCTACCCAGCTGAGATTGAATCTGGAAAAACTCAAGAAATCTTCCAGTGCTTTAAGTGATGGGACAATCATTAAATCCCAGTGTCCTGACCAGATTGTAGTTTGGGTAATTACATCTTTCTTTTCAGTTCCCCTGCAGTGTTATTTGGGTATTGGATCCATAAATGGCCTCTCTGGCTGTTAAGCAGCTGCCACTTTCCACCCCCAAGGTGGCTTTGTTTTACGGGTGGGTGAATCAGTCCTTGGATATAGTTTGTGGAATGGTTAGGGAGCCTTTGGAATGAGAGTATAAGTTAGCAACTTATAAATTTGTGCCTTATGTCAGGGGAGCTTTTATGCCCCCCAAATGACAGCTGTCCCTATGGACTCAGTAAATTATTGTCAGGATAGGACAAAGTGAGTGTTGTGGAGTGTTCACTTACTTCTAGAAAGAAGAGGGAAAAATGAGAGAAGAGGCAGACATAGGCCTGAGCTGATTCAGCCTCGAGGAAAATGCAGGTAGAATAGAATTGTGTGTGTGTGTGTGTGTGCATGTAAACATACACATGCTTGGGGTGTGTGTGTGTCTGTCTGTCTGTCTCTCTCTCTCTGTGTGCTTGGCGAATGCCCATGCACACTGAGAGATTTACTGGGAATGGAGGAAGTGAGCTGGCAAGATAGTTGGTCATACGTATTAGGAACATCACTCTAGAGAGAGCGTCTTGGAAGGATTTTTGTTAAAACTTTGTTAAATAACTAATGGGTTCTTAACTAGGTCACACTCACCTGGAGTCTCTTCTTTTGTTTAACAGTCTGTGAATCCTTATATTGTGAAGCTGTCTATTGTGGATGATGAAGCCACTCTCAATGTGAGTATCTGGATTCTTGTGTTTTAATTACTTGCCTTTGTTGGCCTTACTTTATAAGTGGATACCTAGAACCAAGAGTAGAAAACTATTGTGTTAATTTCATCTGGCTATAAAGAGGGAATAGGTATTTCTTTTTAGAACATTGTGCTGCTATCTGCTGTTTTCTATTTTCTCATCATGGAAGGAAGGTTTGAGAGGATATTTGCTTGCTAATTATGATGAAATGGTCAGTTATACTTCATGTTCTAGTATGCTGAGTTTGATTATCCTGCAGAGTCAAGAAGTGACATTTTTAAGAGTAAGATTTAGATGGTATGTCAAATCACTTTAAATATTTTACAGTTATACCTCAATAAAACTAAAATTAAAAAAAAAAGGCTTAGATGACTAAATGTTGGGAGATTTCTTGTAGAACTAGTCAGATTATATTTACAGCCTAACTTGGTGAAGCTGAACTATGAAGGATGATATAATATCTGGTACATATATCCTTGGAGGTTTGGAAAATAAAAATTGATCTCTCAACGTAGGGAGGAAGAAGATGACCAGGTGTCTGGTTTTATTCTCTTTCCGTCTGCCCTCTTTGTTCTTCTAATTTCTCTTATGAAGAAAAAAAAAAAGCACACATGATTCATTTTTGTGGCCTTAATTGATCTTTGTGATATGCTTAGCAGGTTCTAGGGGGAAGGTTGACAAGTTACTTTAATATTTATTGGATGCTTCTTTCTGTTACAGTACTGTTTTCCTGTGGTCTGAAAGAGAGTGGCTTGTTTGTATGTACCTTCATTTAAGGTGGAACTCATTGTCACTTTTATTGTGGGTTGTTTTTAGAGACATCTGAGAGCTTTTTGTTTAAAGATTCTAACTTAGTCTTCTCTTTTGAGGTGAAAATGACCCCAGTGAAATTGTCAGTGGTCTGAGCTGGTCTGTTTCATCTCTTGCTATTCTAATTATATCTAGAAACATTAAATAATGTAATTAGATCAGAAAAGTCTTTCCAGAGAAGTTCATTTTCATCCTTTGACAAGTCTCTCAGAATTTCTGTCCTTGTTGCCTACTTTCAGGTAAAACTTGCTGGGTTTGGACCGTCATTAGTGTTTTCCGTGGTCTAGTCATAGCATCACCATCAGGCCCTTATTTCACCTGTGCTGTCTTTTTTCTCTCTAGGGAATGGGGCTTGTGATTGCTCAAGCTTTATCTGAGTACAACAGGTAAGTCCATCTGCATTCAGTTTCATTTGAACTGGTTGAGTCAGGAACAGGTTTGTTAAGAGTTCTTGGGTGAACATCCCTTACCTATCCTAGAAGAGTATTCAGAGGTATAGCTGCTGGCAGATGCATTTGCTCTAGCTTGACTTGTTGGCTTTAGCAGGGGTGGGTTCTAACACTAGGAGAAAAGTAGCCACCACATTAGTGTCCATCTTTTGTTTAAGCAGCTCTTAACATTAAACATTCTTTTGCAACCTTTGACATTTTGTTGCAGAGCACTTTAACAAATTTTCCAGCCACAAGCAGGCTATTCCATTTAGCTCGATGTATCATTTAAATACGTTTCTATGTAAAAAAAAAGGTTGTGAAGTGCTGCTTTTTTTGTATGCTTATAAAAAGGAAGAAAAGAGATAGCGCTGAATTCTTTTGACAGATATTTCTTTTTTATCAGTAATCAACTGCAGTTTCTCAGAGTTTGGTCTGTTCTGGGGGCTCTTTTCTTCGATGCTTGCTTTCCCCCCACCCTTGCTGCGGATGGGGAGGATTTGGTATTCATTGAATGGAAACCAGAATTGTATCTAATCCTGGGAAGGGCCAGGCAGGATCTTTCTTACTCCTTTCCAGACTTTCCTCACGTACAATTGGGTGTTGGAATTTCAAATCTGTCGCCATCTCCACAAATAGTTGAGCTCACAGATTCCCCTCCTTTTCCTTCAAAAACAAACAAAATTTTCACTGTTACAGCCTTAATTTTACTGTCACACTTTTCAAGTAATAGTCTGTTTGGGAAATAACTGGATCAGCCATATGTTAGAGCATTTCACACTTTTGCAGCTTGCTTTCTAAGTCTCTCCTGAAGTAGCTGGGCATTTTGGTGTACGCTACCTCAAGAGCAGATGGGTGCCTCTTAGCTTGCAAGGCAAACTGCAGAGGCTCGGTTGTCAGAACGTTTTTGTTTTCTGGAGTCAGTGAATTCTGCCAGTGAGCTGCCCTGATTACCTAGTATGCCAAGGACAAAGACATATGTGATAAATAACACTAAAGTTGAATTTAGTTATTTTTGTTCAGGCAGTATAAAGACAAGGAAGAAGAACACCAGAGTGGTTTTTTCTCTGCTTTAACAAATATGGTAAGTCCTACTTGTCTTTTTTTTTTTTCCTCTCTCCCCTGCTCAAAAATATATGAGATCTGTAGGGGTAGACAAGTCTGGACTCGGAAGTTTAGATATTTGAGATAATGGCATGATAAAGGGAGAGAGGCTGCTCATAGCAGATTTTTTGGAGAGCTGTATCTCTTCTAGTGATTTCCAAACCCAAGTTAGGCAGGGCAAAGAAGAGCTCTGATTTCTCTGGGGCTGTTTTTATTTTTATTTTTTTCAAATTAATTCAGTTTTTTTAAGGCTACAAAAAAAGAGAAAGGTTCATATTAAGCCGGACTTCTGCTTTCTGAAGAACTGGCTCTGAAAAAAAAACACCAGAAAAAAAAAAAAAAAAAAAAGACAGTTGGCTCTATTTGAGGACAGGTATGGAACACAGCATAGAGGGTTTAGATCTGAGTCCAACCATAAGCAATCCTTGGCTGTTTGCTGTGACCCCTTCATCATTTGTCCTGGAGTTGAGGGATTGGTGCAGTGATCCGAGCCACTCATCTAAAGGTTTGGGATCTGGGCTGAGGGGTCCATGGTTTGGGAAAATTACTGGTTCAGTTTGCAAGACTCTTGAGCAAGGTATCTCAACCTTAGCATGGTAGGCGTTTTAGGCCAGATAATCTGGGACTAATCTTTAAGAAGTAAATCTAAGATCTCAGAATTTAGACAGATTCAGAAAGTCTGTGTTTTTGGGTATTAGTATTCAAGTAATCAGCCCTAGGGCAAGACAGATTTTGAGTTCATTGTAAGGAACAACAGGCCCTGCCCCATCCCCACCCCTGAAAAGACAACTTTTCCCCCCTCTGCCTTTTTCATTCTCAGAACCTACTTTCAAGGAAAGGACTGATAAGCTCTTTAATTCTGAAGCACAAATGGGTAGTCCCTCAGATATCAAACAGTGTAAGGGCTGTATCAGTATTTGATTAGATGCATTAGATATAATCCTATTGCTTCCAGGGACCTTTGCCTTTTAGCCAAGAAGAAAAAGTTTTGTACCAAATAAATGGAGCTCTGGCTGCATGGATTTGGGCATCAATAAATAGGTGGAAAAGGCAGTGTTAGAAGGATGGGCATCTATCTCTGCCTCTGATATCCCATATATCAGGGCAAGCTATTCCATTTGCTCATTCAACTGCCCTGTCTAGGACACAAACAAAAGATTTCATGATGTGAAAGATGTATAGTAGGTTTCATTTAGACCAGAGTTCCCCAGCTTCTAGGATCTAATGCCTAATGATCTGAGGTGGAGCTGATACAATAATAATAGAAATGTGCACAATAAATGTAATGCACTTGAATCATCCTGAAATCATCCCCCCATCCTCAGGTCTATGCAAAAATTGTCTTCCACGAAACTAGTCCCTGATGTTAAAAAGGTTGCTGACCGCTGATTTAATAGTTCTGGTCTGAAACCCAAATATCCCCCCAAGACAACTCTGTGCTGGATGAACAACCTGCTTTCTGTAATGCTCTTTGTGAGTTAGTTTGTTTCAGTTAAGCAGCTTCCAGGACAGAGGCAAAGTGATGAGGATGTTTAAGTTATCATTTACTTGCTGTCAGTGGTTACTGAACTAACACATAGGAGACCTGGACAAAAGTACTGGGATGGTTTCTTTTAAGTCCCTTTAAACAAAGATAGTTTAGGAGAGTTTCATTACTTATGATTTTTTTAAGATCTTCAAAATGAGCTGGTTTTGTTGTGTGTGACTGGTGGGCCAGGGTTCCCTCATGCTGCAGCTTGTTTTTTTTTTCACTGATTAAAGGCTTTGTAGGGCCCAGAGCTCCTCTCACATTTCCCTGCTATAACTCTGCAATTCCCCTTTTCTTCCACAGGTGGGCAGCATGTTCATAGCAGATGCCCATGAGAAAATCTCAGTACAGTAAGTGCCTGATGTTCTTGTGCGGTGACTTGAACTTCAGTGTGGACTCTCTTACTGGATATGAAAGTGTGAAACTTTATCTCTGCAGATTCAAACTTTTTTGATGATCTGTCAGCTGTTTCTTTAGTTTTAAATAATAATGGAACTTGCATGTATTGAGCTCTAAGAAGTTGTAAAACTGTTCCCAGCTATCTCTGAAAGGAAATAAAGAGGACTTGGTGTCTGAGGCAGTTAAGGACTTAACTGGATTGGGGTGAAAAAGTGAAAAGGGGAAATAGTGAAGTAGGTAATACCAGACCACCTGACCTGCCTCTTGAGAAACCTATATGCAGGTCAGGAAGCAACAGTTAGAACCGGACATGGAACAACAGACTGGTTCCAAATAGGAAAAGGAGTACGTCATGGCTGTATACTGTCACCCTGCTTATTTAACTTCTATGCAGAGTACACCATGAGAAACACTGGGCTGGAAGAAGCAGAAACTGGAATCAAGATTGCCGGGAGAAATATCAATAACCTCAGATATGCAGATGACAGCACCCTCATGGTGGAAAGTGAAGAGGAACTAAAAAGTCTCTTGATGAAAGTGAAAGAGGAGAGTGAAAAAGTTGGCTTAATGCTCAACATTCAGAAAACGAAGATCATGGCATCTGGTCCCATCACTTCATGGGAAATAGATGGAGAAACAGTGGAAACAGTGTCAGACTTTATTTTTTTGGGCTCCAAAATCACTGCAGATAGTGACTGCAGCCATGAAATTAAAAGACGCTTACTCCTTGGAAGGAAAGTTATGATCAACCTAGATAGCATATTCAAAAGCAGAGACGTTACTTTGCCAACAAACGTCCGTCTAGTCAAGGCTATAGTTTTTCCTGTGGTCATGTATGGATGTGAGAGTTGGACTGTGAAGAAAGCTGAGCGCCAAAGAATTGATGCTTTTGAACTGTGGTGTTGGAGAAGACTCTTGAGAGTCCCTTGGACTGCAAGGAGATCCAACCAGTCCATTCTGAAGGAGATCAGCCCTGGGTGTTCTTTGGAAGGAATGATGCTAAAGCTGAAACTCCAGTACTTTGGCCACCTCATGCGAAGAGTTGACTCATTGGAAAAGACTCTGATGCTGGGAGGGATTGGGGGCAGGAGGAGAAGGGGACGACAGAGGATGAGATGGTTGGATGGCATCACCGACTCGGACGTGAGTTTGAGTGAACTCTGGGAGATGGTGATGGATAGGGAGGCTTGGCGTGCTGCGATTCATGGGGTTGCAAAGAGTCGGACACAACTGAGCAACTGAACTGACTGACTGACTGAAGAACAGATCTAAGGAATTAAAGTGCTGACTGTATTTCCTTCATATAAGCCCAAAAAGGAAATAATGGAGCATTAGAAACTCAAAGGGATTTATAATGAGGAGTTGGGGTGAAATCTTACTTTGATGATTATACTCTTTTACCTTCTTCATTATAAGAGACTCTCCAGTTTGTTCTCTTTTTCTTTAGAACCAACGAGGCCATCCTTCTGGCACTTTACGAAGCTGTTCATTTAAATCGCAACTTTATCACAGTGTTAGCCCAGGTTGGTTATATTAAAAATTTCAGTTCTTTTTCTCCCTGACTTTCATACAGATTTACTCCTTTGAAAAGCCTGTCTGGCTGTGCTCTTGTAAACCCTGCTTTGCATTGGTGAGCCATAGTTAGTAACTAAAGAGTTGCATCAGTTGCCTTTGCTTCATGCTCTCCTCAAATATGTATGTTTCCATCTGGTGCTAAAATGGAACTGGTAACATGCCAAGTTAATGGTCTTGACCAGTTGACTGATTCTGCTAACCCAAATGAGTTGAGATTATTTCATTTTCCTCACTGGAAATCCCTTAGTATTATCTTCCCATACAGATTTTTTTTAACAGGCTTTCTGCTTCCTAAACCTCTGTGGAATTACGACCAGAGAAGAAATAGGCCACGTCACTTATGTTATTATCTCATCCATTTCCAGAGAAGAAAAGTACAAAATACCCTGTGTAGCATAAGGTTAGCTGTTAACCAAAAAAAAAAAAAAAAAGCTCAACAAATACTGAAAGCAGAAAGTCATAGAATCCTGAGTACTAGGTCACTTGCCTAAGGGATGTCCTAAGTTGTTGGTACAGAAGGAACTAAAATCAGCTGAGAACTCAAGTGCTGCCCATGAAAGCTGTCTTTAAAAATTGATGAAGTGTTTTTAAAGTCAGACTGTTTAAATTATATATGAAGTTTTCTTTTAAGGGAAAGTGTGCTTATGCTTTTTTCTCAAAGGGTAGTTATGTATGGGAGCCACTGCATTTCAACAACAAAAAAAATCAGGTCAAAAAGCTGTGCTGGTTTTGGGGTCTGGTTTGCTGGTTTAGCAGTTCTCATTTTTCACTACTGATCACATGAGGCTTTATCCATGATTCTCATGATGTTCCTTGTTAGCTCTCCAAATTCTGTAATTGATTTTAAAGGAAAAAGTGAGGAGGGTAAAATCTGGTAAAACTATTGGGGAAGAGAAGGGAATAGCCTTCACTAAGCCTGATTCTCAAGAGCTGATGTGGCAAGGATGGCTAAGGAAGGTAAGGGAAAGATGAGTCATCTCTTTTGGTTCCTAGTGGACATCTCCACCCATGTCTCTGCCTCCCCACCCCACACACTCTTGTTTGTGGTGGAACAAGGAGGGCTGCCCTCTGCATAGCCCTTATAGTATCTGTTATCCCATTGGCTCACCTGCACTTACTAGTTGACTTATGTGGTCATCAGAATAGTCTGTAGATATGTTTTGGGTTGATCAGATAAATAGTCCCTTCTCAGATTCAGATAGGACTGCAAGTGCCCTTTTTTGTGTGTGGAATATTTCTGTGTATTTGTTTACCCCAGTTTTTTATTCATATGGTTCTGTAGGTAGACTTACATAATGGGAACTTAGTTACTTAAAGAAAACTAGCCTGCAGAGCTTACTAGAGTTTAGCAAGCATCAACAGTAATCAGGTACTAGTAGGAACTAAATGTAGAAGCAGTCTCTCCTTAGTGAGCTTTCTGTCTGTTTATGAGGCCAGGAATACCAGAAAGGTTAAGCAGAGGACACCTACAATCTTCTCTTTTCTTATCTGTGTTCTCTTTCAGAGTCATCCAGAAATGGGCTTGGTGACAACCCCTGTCAGTCCTGCTCCAACAACCCCAGCCACACCACTTGGGACCACGCCACCCTCCTCTGATGGTAAGTCCATCACCTCCTTTGTTTTCTTGATTAATACAATCTTGAATCTTTAGGGGTGAGTGTAGTTTTTTTTTTCCTGACAAAAAGCATAATTGTTAGTTCTTTTGCTTAAGAAATTATCTTTAGGATTCGTGAAACTCTATAAAGAAAAGATAGTCAAATGCTTTCCTCTGTATAAGAAGCTATGAAACTCCAGCTTGCCCCCTTAGGGAATGGTTGTAGAATCATGGAAATGCTAGATTTAAAAGGGACCTCAGAGATCATTGATGCCTGTCTTGCCAAACTCAGGGTACTTGTGAGGCTCAGATGAGATATTTTATGAATATCTCACTGAAATAAATCTAATATGGTAAAATCATCTGATGTTATCATTTGACAAAGGAGGGAATTGATGCTAGGGGAGTATGTATGAGGTTTGCCTAAGATTAGTGAGAGTTGATACTAAGAACCTTGCATGAATCAGGGTTGGGACCATGCCTGTTTTGTGCACCATTAAATGTCCAGCATAGTGCCTGACATGGTTACTGCTTAGTAAATATTTGTTGACTAAATGAATGAGAAAGTGAACTTGGAATTTGCTCACTGTTATGTGTCTGCCAGGCACACCCAGTTAGAAAATGACAAGTGTGTAATAATTGGGAATTTGCTGGGTATTTAAGATTTCTCTCCTTTAAAAGATAACAACAACAACAAAATTCTACTGTATAAATCTTATCACTGGAAGTTATGAAAAGGGTAATAGAAAAGAAATTAAGAATTTTGGCCAACAAACTTTGTATCAACCTGAATTGGTTCTAATGTCAGCTGAGTGTGCTTGAGGGAATAACTTAACCTAAAAATAGTCTTTATTAATAATTGATGTTTTGCCTCAAATATTGAACTCACTTTGGGTAAAAAAATTGTGCCCCTCTACTGTCTATATTTGACATGACCATCTTTGCTCTGCTGTTTCTTCTTTAAACTTTGATATAACACCTGTGGCATTAGCATTTCAAGGTGGTACAAGCAGTATTAGTACAAAAGTATTACTGGGAGGTGCCACTGATTTTCAAGTCTATGGTAGCAAATTGGATCTGTTTTCAATTGATAGTCAAATTCCAAAATACAGATTTCCCCTGTTCTCTGAAAGCAGAGCTTTCCTACACAGCCTTCTGTAAGCTGAAATTGCGTAAAGCAAAGAAGCAAATATCTTAGGTTGCATCTTGCTAATGGATACACAGAGTAAATTTAGATAAAGCACAGATGCTCACAGACGCAGTTCAGCACTGGGTGGCTTGATTCTTACATGCTGCGTGTAGTTTGTGGGAAAGGAATTGAGTGGTATCACTCTCACTGCTGGGGATGCCGATGCCTCTGTTACAACTTGCTGCAAAACAAATGCTGAACACTGTTTTCATTTTTTGCCTTTTGTCTTTCGTCTCACCTCATCACTCTTGTTTCTTGTTACTTTCATTTCTAATTGTTATAGGTGGTAGGATTTTTTTTTTTTCTACTTTTCTTTGCCTGAATTTGAGAAAATAAAATTGAATGTGTATACTTAAAAAATTTTTTTTCAGCTTTATTGAGGTGAGTTGATACGCATATACATTGTGAAAAAATTCCCCCTATCTATTAACACATCCATTGCCTCATGTATTTTTCTTTTTCTTTTTTGTAGGGGATGAGAACATTTAAGTTCCACTCTTTTCGCAAATTCAGCTATACAAGATAGTATTATCAACATGGTTACCATTTCAATATATTACATTAGATCTTCAGATTTTCCTAATTTGAAAGTTTGTGTCCTTTTACCAACCTCTCCTTATTTCCTCCATCCCCTAACCCCTGACAACCACTTTTCTACTCTCTCTTTCTATGAGCTTGACTTGTTTTTTTAAGATTCCACATGTAAGTGATGCCATATAGTGTTTGTAGTATCTTGGCTACTGTGAATAATGCTGTAATGAACATGGGAGTGAAAATATCTCTTTGATATCCTATTTTCATTTCGTTTGTATATATATCTACAAGTAGGATTGCTGGATCATATGGTAGTTCTGTTTTTAATTTTTTGAGAAACCTTTATACAGTTTTCCTTAGTGGTTACACTGATTTACAGTCCCGTTAGCAGTACATAAGAGTTCCCTTTTCTCCACATTCGTACTAATACTTGTTATCACTTGTCTTTTTTTTTGGCCACATGGCTTGTGAGATCTTAGTTCCCAATCAGGGATTGAACCTGGGCCCTCTCCTATGAAAGCCCAGAGTCTTAACCACTGGACCTTCAGGGAATTCCCTCACTTGTCTTTTAAAAAAAATTTAATTAATTAAAAAATTGTGGTATAGTTGATTTACAATATTATATGTTTCAGGTATACAGCATAGTGGTTCACAAATTTTAAAGATTATACTCCATTTATATTGGAGAAGAAAATGGCAACTCACTCCAGTAATCTTGCCTAGAGAATCCCATGGGCAGAGGAGCCTGGATAGGCAACAGTCCATGGGGTCACAAAGAGTCAGACACGATTGGGTAACTAAACAACAAGTAGTTGCTATAAAATATAGGCTATATTCTCTGTGATATGTGATATATCTTTGTAGCTTATTTAGTATATATAATGGTATGTACCTGTTAATTCCCTACGCCTATTCTGCCCCTCCCCATTTTGCCTTTTTTTCTTTTTTTTTTTTAAACATTTATTTATTTTGGCTGCACCAGGTCTTTGTTGCATCATTTGAACTCTTATTTGGTGCATATGGGATCTAGTTCCCTGACCAGTAATTGAACCTGGACCCTCTGCATTGGGAGCACAGTCTTACCCCCTGGACCACCAGGGAAGTCCCTGCCTTTTTTCTGAAAAGTGAAAACCGTCTTTAGACTTTGCATTAGTGAAAACAAGTACTAAGGTCGTTTTTTTGTGTGGAGACGAAGTGGCTTTTGTAAAATGAGCTTTTGAAAAGCAGGGCCCACCTGTATCTTAATGAGAAGGAACATGTAGTAGGATTGCCTGCTTGTTCTCTGCCTATTCTGGTCACCAAATAATATTCCAGCAGAAATACTGTTTTTTTTTCTTTAACGATGAATCCTTCCTGGTTACCATGGATATCAAAAGGCTTGTGTGTGTGTGTGTGTGTGTGTGTGTGTGTGTGTGTGCGGCGCGCATGTGCACACGTTTGGGTTCCCATAGGTATATCTACACACACACATATATCTTTGTCTGTATCTGTATATCTGATTTCATGTGACGTTGGGATTTGGCTGCTTCAGAGAACCGCCTTTCAAACTGTTCATTGTGAACACTTCCACCCACACACTTGATTATGCAACTTGATTTGTGCTTACTTATTTACAACCAGTGAGGTTTTACTTTTTCTAGTGGGAAAATTGGAGTCAGCCCACTTTCAAATGACTATCTCCCTTGACAAAGGCTGCTGGGAAGAATTACAAAGCCAGGGATCAAGGAATAACTCTTAGGAAGCAGATTTTAATTTGCGAGGGATTTTATTCTATTGATATTGGTTCTATTTTGTTTTTTTTTTTCCTTCTTCTTCTCTCCTAACTTATTTCCTTTTTGTAGGGGTCCTAAGTCTTATAACCCTATCCTCAAGTTTTGGTTTTTTAGTTGGTGCTCAGTGGCCTAGTTATATTTAAAGGTATGTCACTGTTGCCATTATTTTTAAAAAGTCAGCAGTTTAGCTATAATGTTTGTTCGCAGTTCAGACTTGACATTTGACAACTCAGCCTTGGTATGGGAGGATTTTCTTGTAAACTAAAAATACATATACTTCTATATTTCTAAGTATTATGTAAGATAGTTTTCTAGTTATCTCTGTGTTTGAGTCGGGGGACAAAAGTCCCACTTACCAGACCAATGCCTCTTTGTATTGGACAAAGGAAGGATTATGGGCTCTGAGCTTCAGAATAGGCTGTAGTGTGAAATGACAGTCTCAAGTCATTAATCCATAACATGTATTTTAAGATATATTAGTATTTCAACATAAAAATATATTTGTCTTTTATTGGTTCTTGGGGTCTGAACTGTGGGAAAATAGCCAAGGGTTGGGCATGCTAATATCTTCTCATGAGGCTTTTTGCTGTGCTTGCTATGTATCATGGATTTATAATATGCAAATGATTCTCATTGTTAATAAATGTTCTCAGCATACATAGTAATAACTTCAAAGGGATTCATTATGGTTAAGAATACATATTATGAATAATATCCCAAACTCAGCTGAGTTTTCATAGGTGAAAATATGACAGAAAACTATAGATCCTCGTTTTTCTAGGCAATCATGAGTTTCCTTTTTTTGTATATTATGTCTTAGACAGTGTAAAAGTACTTAATAAGATGTCTAAATCTCATTTAAACTATTAGAAACTTGGGGATCTGTATTAAGGCTGTCCTGTGTGGGTCAGCCCTAGTCTGGTCCCTTGTTTATTGTTACTGTGGCACAGAGAATGTGAGCAGGGGTAGTTTCTCCAGCAAGCAACTAGGTATATAAAACTCTATTCTCAGTCAGTAATGTCCACCTGTTTTCAGCCTGGTATTCCTTCAAGTTCCCTTTTGTGGGGAAGGGATTAAGAAGTAGAATGTAAATGTATTTCTGTCTTAACTTTTTTTTCCCTTCCATCTTGCGTATTTCCAGCCTAAAGGCTTATTCTCTGAGCAAGATTTTTCCATATTAGGAATGAATTGTCATTTATTTTAAGCAGTAGACTCATCAAAGCAAGGCTCATTTATATTCAATACAGCTCTTTCACTTAGGTACAAATTAAAGTGCTTTTTAGAAGGGCCTTGAACCCTTTTGGCTTGCTTGGAACTAGAAAGTGGAATCAAAATACCCGTCTTAGAACATTGGGAGAAAAGCACTCTTCCTTTAGACAGGCATTTTTAGATAGGAGAGAAGGACTTTGGGCTTAATCTTGGGGGTAGAAAGAGCTCTAGAGGCCTAGGAAGACTAAATGATAAGCACTCAGTCTTTCCTCTGTTTTGGAGAAAGATTCTTTTGTGATTTCCTTGCCTGCTGGCAAGTGTCTGTATAGGTGGAAGTGTTAAATGGAATATGTTACCGGCTGAATGCATTTTATCTGTTCTATTCCAGTTATAAGTTCTGTGGAACTCCCACTGGATGCAGATGTACAGACCAGTAATCTACTGATAACCTTCTTAAAGTACAGCTCGATTGTCATGCAAGACACCAAAGGTAAGGCATTCTCTTTTGAGAGCTCAGGAAGCAGGAGGTGGTAGGTAGCATTAATACTTGTAAGCTTTGATGAGATGACCCATTGGGACCTCCTTGCAAAGTGATGGTCCTGATTACTGGAAAATTTCTCACTGCCAGATGGCAGTTAGATGGTGTTGGGAAAACCTGGAGCTGGAGCGGGAGTGCTCCAAAATAGAATAGAGAAAATAAATTGATCTCTACAAAAACTAGCAAGTCTTCTTAATAGATTTTGGTAAGTAGATGCAAACTCTTTGTGTGGGAAGTGAGGGGATTAGCATGTTTCAAGGAATTCCCTTTTGAGGACAAGAACTGAAAACATCATCTCCCATAGTGAGAATTAGAACTGTTGTGCAGAGTACAGTAGGAAGAGGTGAGATTCAGAGGGACTGTGTTTTTTAACACTTAAAATAGAAGTGTTAGTCCTCATCTGAGAAATGCAGAATAGAAGTGGGAGAGAAATAGGTATTAGAAAAGCTTGATGTTATTCTGTCTAGTTTTCCTCTTCTTCCTCTGTTGATGATTTTTCTATGATCTTTTAACTGGTGGTGGGTAGTGGAATAGTTGGGCTAGAAGAAGAAATTGGGAAGAAACCCAGCAAATTCTGTTCAGTATGTATCTCAAGGTTTTTGTTTTTTTAAGCCTAGTTTTTTCTTTAAACTGGATCTATATGAGTGTTTACAATTTTATTTATTTACTTCTAGTATATATGTCTATTGTAAAACACACATAATGTAAAATTTACCATTTTAACTATTTTTAAGTGGCACTAAGTACAATCCCATTGTTATACATGCATCAGTGTTTCCTGAGGCCATTGCTTCTCCTTTTTGGAAATCAGTAAGCTCTCCCTTTTTCTGGAAATACTGCAGCAACCACAGAAAGCAAAAAACTGCAAAGATGTTTTTAGCTTTGAAAATAGATTTCTAGCTTTGCTTGATATAACACAGTGAATTGAGGTCCTTGAAACTCACTTTTAGCTTTAATGGTTATATAACCCTCATTGTACTGGTCACTGTGCCATCCATAAAATAAATAGAAGGCAAAATTGAGGGTAGATTAATTGCAGCATGAGTGGTGTCGGGCGGTTTCTGTAAATTCTAGCTGGGTTAGATCTTTGCTAAAAGGAAGCCTTAATATGGTAGGATATGGCAGCCTAAATATGGTTAAGTATGATGAAGAATTAATTTCAAAGCGATACCTGTGTGGCTTCATTGGCCCAGCTCCCTTCCTGTTGATTAAGACCCTGACCTGGCTAAAAGGATCTCATTATGCTTTTAGTGGCAATAGAAGCAACTTTTTCTTGGCTCTGCTCCTCCTTCCCCTCCCCCAGTACTATTTTGTCGTCTTTATTATATATCATTTGCTGCCTATAAAAATAATTTAAATATTTATTACTATTAGATTATAAAGTTTATAATAAACATAATAAATAGCATAGGATAAAAAGTATAATAATAAAATGAATGTATGTGAACTTACCAGTCAACTTAAACTATTAATGCTGTTGAAGCTACCTGTGTGTCCCTTCCCCAGCTATTCCTCTCCTCTCCATAATTCAGAATTTTGTGTTTATTATCGCCTTGATTTCGGCTATGCTTTCAATCTTTTTTTTTTTCCCTGAAGTTATTCTGTCTTGGGTATTGTCACCCTGAGGGAATATCTGCTCAAGCTTTAAGATAGGCAAGAGATAAAAATACTAAAAATATATATCTGTGCATACATAGCCTAAAGTTGATTGACCAATGTTTATGATGTTTGGTATGATTAAACTTATTTTTTATTGTTCTTGTATTTTTGGGCTTTAATGAATTTAAAAAATGAATAATAATGAAATATGCCTTAGTTTTGTAATCAGGAACAGTTTTTTTTAAAGTGGAGAGATAGCTGCAGGCTTTTCTGCAAGAGTTGCTTATCAGCTTTTTGGGGAAAGGGAAGGATAGTGCCAGAGAACTCTGTGAGCAGGAGAGGTAGAAGAGTCTTACAAATTTGGGGAAAGGGAAGGATAGTACCAGAGAAGCTCTGCGGCCAGGGGTAGGTAGAAAAGTCTCACAAATCTGGTTTTGCGTCAGCAAGGCATTTCTTTTCTGGCTGCTTAGGCGCTCTGCTGTAAGCTACCAGAATGTCAGATAGGATCATTGTCTTTACTCTTTTGCACCGCCTATCACTAAGGAGAGGTAAATGTATTTCTTTGACCACGACCCTCCTTATGCCTTCTAACTGACAGGTTTTGGTTTATAGAGTTCATCTTTGAGGAAGTAACAGGTTAATGTCAGGATGAGTACTATTAGCTAACTTTCATAGCACGGTAATCTGTTAATAGATCTCTCCAGAATGGACTTTAGTCTGGGTCCTGTCAAAGCTAATTTGAAACAACATAAGCCATTTTTCTGTTTTGGATATGCTGCTATAACCCTCTTTTTACCTCCACTTCATCACCTCACCCACAAACATCCTGGAAAGCAAAAAAGTTATAATGATTCTGGTAATTGGCAGTGATGGGTTAGCTCTTTCTGGGTCCTTTGTGTGGGCTTAGAGCCCTGTTATTGAGGTTGCTTTCTTTTTTAATAACTAGAATGTGAGTTCTGGGAGGCCACAGACCTTTTTTTAGTCCAGTACTATATCTCTTCTGCCTAGCATAGTGCCTGCCACATGTGTGTATGCTCAATCATGTCCGACTCTTTGTTACCCTCATGGACTGTAGCCTTCCAAGCTCCTCTGTCCATGAAATTTTCCAGGCAAGAATACTGGAGTGGGTCGCCATTTCCTCCTCCAGGGAATCTTCCTGAGCCAGGGGTGGAACCCACATCCCCTGCATTGACAGGCGGATTCTTTACCACTGAGCCACCAGGGAAGCCCTACCTACCACGCAGTCGTTAATAAATATTTGTAGAGTGAGTAGCTTTGGCAGGAAGAAAAATGATCAAGAGTTCCCAACTTGCCTAGTTGTAAGTAATGTTCACATTGTAAGGAGAGCGTGAGCTGAACCCTAGTTTCCAGTTAATTTTTTTCTGGTTCTGCTGCCAGTTGGCTATGAATAGTTATAAAAATGTTCTAGATTTTGTGGTAGATGAGTAAAGATGGTGGTGCTTTAACTAGTGGATGAGGTGGACTTGGAAAAGGAATGGATCTGATTGTCCAGAAGCAAAAGGCTGATATGGAAACAAAGGGCATGGCCCTGATTTGGGCCACAGTTTTAAGGACTGTTAAAATAATTGAATGGTTCCCAGGAAGATGTTTAGCTGTCTGTCATACTACCAGAACACTTAAGAAAAAAATCTTATGGGGGAATTCTTTTGTCTAGAAGAAAAGCAAGAATTACTTGAGTAAAACCTTGATTTTCGTTCATGAATTTTGTAGGGCAAGAAAGTGTGAATGTTCTTTTTGGTGATACACATCTTTATTCTCTATAGAAACATGGTCTGGATGATTTAGAGAGAACGATTTATTTTTTCTTTTCAGATGAGCACCGGCTTCACAGTGGCAAACTCTGTCTGATTATCCTTACATGTATTGCAGAGGTAGGTCTCACCAGCCTTCTGGTATGAGCTAATCTCTTACGAAATGCTCTGTTTTCTACCCTTCTCTCCAGTTCCTGCCTCTTGACTTTTAGGGACCTAAAGTTTGCGAGAGAAAATCTTCCCCCTTTATATTATCTCCTCCACTGGAATGGAACACCAGTAGGTCCTTTGTCTTCTTCGCCAATGTTTTCTCAGTGTCTGGCACGAAGGAACAAGACCAGGAGCTGACTGTGGCTCAGATCATGAACTCCTAATTACCAAATTCAGACTCAAATTGAAGAAAGTAGGGAAAACTGCTAGACCATTCAGGTATGACCTAAATCAAATTCCTTATGATTATACAGTGGAAGTGAGGAATAGATTTAAGGGCCTAGATCTGATAGATAGAGTGCCTGATGAACTATGGAATGAGGTTCGTGACATTGTACGGGAGACAGGGATCAAGACCATCCCCATGGAAAAGAAATGCAAAAAAGCAAAATGGCTGTCTGGGGAGGCCTTACAAATAGCTGTGAAAAGAAGAGAGGCGAAAAGCAAAGGAGAAAAGGAAAGATATAAGCACCTGAATGCAGAGTTCCAAAGAATAGCAAGAAGAGATAAGAAAGCCTTCTTCAGTCCTGATGCTGGGAAAGATTGAAGGCAGGAGGAGAAGGGGATGACAGAGGATGAGATGGTTGGATGGCATCACCGACTCCATGAACATGAGTTTGAGCAGCTCTGGGAGATGGTGATGGACAGAGAAGCCTGGTGTGCTGTCATCCATGAGGTTGCAAAGAGTTGGATACAACTGAATGACTAAACTGAACTGAAGCCCATGGGCCATACTGCTTAGAACAAATTACCCATTGATAGATAAAAAGCCAGAACCAGAAGGGGAAAAGTGGGTGCTTGGAAGAAGCCCTTCTAAAGGAGAAATGATTGCCCAGGTCTTAAGATAGCCCTGGCCAATGAGGCAGTAAGAGAGAAGGCATTATCCATAGAAGAGTGATTCAGAGCGTGGCTTTGGAGTCAGCCATATTGGGTCCAGTTCCAAGCTCTGTTGTTTATGATGGTAAAAGGTGGGAGATCACTTCACCCCTCAAGCCTCAGATTTCTTTTCTGTAAAACAGGGATAATGCCAACGGTGGCAAAGACTAATTGGATATTCTCAAAGCCATTTCCTCTTCTTGCTGAGCACACAGCCAGATTATATTTCCTAGCTTTCCTGGCACATATATATGGCCAGCCCAGGACTTCCCTGGTGGTCCAGTAGCTAGATTCCAAGTTCCCAATGTAGTGGTCCTGAGTACAGTTTCTTGCTGAGCACACAGCCAGATTATATTTCCTAGCTTTCCTGGCACATATATATGGCCAGCCCAGGACTTCCCTGGTGGTCCAGTAGCTAGATTCCAAGTTCCCAATGTAGTGGTCCTGAGTACAGTCCCTGGTCAGGGAACTAGATCCCAGATGCTGCAACTAAAAGTTCACACATCGGAACTAAAAGTTCCCGCGTGCTGCAAGACCAAAGATCCCAAGTGCCGCAACTAAGATCCAGCACAGTCAAATAAATATATATTTTTTAACAGCCCTAAAAAAAACTCTCCTACTTTTACCCACACTCTCTTTCCTCAATTTCTGGCCAAATGTGGAAGAGCTAATGAAAGACTGTGGCTTGGAGAATTGTGGGACCACAGAATGACTTCATGGCCTCCTAATAAAACCACATTGTTCAAAGCCACAAAAAGTAAGAAAATGCCTTTTTATAATATCTAAGCCACTGAAATTTTTGGGTTGTTTGTTATAGCAATTGTAGTTTTGATCACTAGGTTAGGAATATCTCCTGGAGAAGGAAATGGCAAACCATTCCAGTACTCTTGCCTGGGAAATCCCATGGACAGAGGAACTTGGTGGGCTACAGTCCATGGGGTCGCAAAGAGTTGGACACAACTTAACCACTAAACGACAACAATAAATTATAGCAATTAGCCTATCCTGACTAATATAGACATTGGTTCCTGAAAGTGAGGTACTACTGTAGCAAACAGGTAAAATAAAATCCAAGGCACTGGCTTAGCAGCTGGACAGAGAAATGAAGAAGCTGATTTCAGGAGTTGGAAGCATGGTGACCCACGCTTTGTTTTTAATAAAACATTGGACACACATGCAATTAAAAAAGCCTGATCAGTCTGCTGAAAATATAGAACTAACAAGTCAGTCTGGTAAGATAACAGGATAAAAGGTATGACAAACCCAAACAGCCTTAATTGGATTCCGGGAAGGAGAGAAAAGAGGCAAGCAGGAGAAATATTTAGAGACAAAGGTGATGAATCTTCCGAAGTTTATGAAAACCTCAACTTTTAGAATCAAGAATCTCGTGCAGGGCTTCCCTGGTACCTCAGTGGTAAAGAATCTGCCTGCTCATGCAGGGGACACGGGCTCAATCCCTGGAAAGATCCCACATTTCGAGGAACAACTAAGGCCGTGCGCCACAACTATTGAGCCTGTGCTCTAGAGCCTGGGAACCACAACTACTGAGCCCCTGCGCTGCAACTATTGACGCCTGAGTACCCTAGAGCCCATGTTCCACAAGGAGGAAAGCCACCGCAAGGAGAAGCCTAGGCACCGCAACTGGAGAGTGGTCCATGCGGCAACAAAAACCCAGCTCAGCCAAAACTAAGTAAATAAATGAATTTATTTTAAAAAAAGAGTTTCATGCATACAACAGCAGCTGAAAGATATTTCTCAGCCTCCCACAACCTTCCTGGTCAATGAACTGTGGATGGAACGTGTGCCTCTGTCTAGTCTAGGGTAAGGTACGCTACGATCACAACAAACCCAGAATCTCAGAGGCTTTCTCACTTACACATCGGCTGCAGATTCAGACACCCTCCAGGGAACCCATCCTCCACATACTGACAGCATTTCAGAATGCTTCAGTCTTAGGAAGCCTCCAAACAGAAAAACTATAACTGGCAGTGTCGGAGGGGGTAGTATAGAATATGGAGGATGTGCACTGGTTCTTAAATGTTTCTACCAGGAAATGACATGTCACCTTTCCATGGTTAAAGCTCTGGTGTCACCTGACACCCACCTTCAAAACAGACCCAGAAATACAGTCCTTCTACATACCCACAAGGAAAGGAAAGGAAAAATTGGTACCTGGTAGCCTCATCTACCGCATCCCCCAAAACATGTCCTGTGTGAGCCTCTATGTTCAAAGGCCCTGGATCTAGCACCTGCATTAGTCTGCGGTGTGAGCCACAAAGGAATCTGTACTCAGGTCAGCCTCTGAAATGCAGGTATTACAAAGCTAGCATATTCCAATCCCCTACTCAGTTTACCTAGATAGCATATTCAAAAGCAGAGACATTACTTTGCCGACTAAGGTCCGTCTAGTCAAGGCTATGGTTTTTCCAGTGGTCATGTATGGATGTGAGAGTTGGACTGTAAAGAAGGCTGAGCGCCGAAGAATTGATGCTTTTGAACTGTGGTGTTGGAGAAGACTCTTGAGAGTCCTTGGAATGNACTTTGCCGACTAAGGTCCGTCTAGTCAAGGCTATGGTTTTTCCTGTGGTCATGTATGGATGTGAGAGTTGGACTGTGAAGAAGGCTGAGCGCCGAAGAATTGATGCTTTTGAACTGTGGTGTTGGAGAAGACTCTTGAGAGTCCTTGGACTGCAAGGAGATCCAACCAGTCCATTCTGAAGGAGATCAACCCTGGCATTTCTCTGGAAGGAATGATGCTAAAGCTGAAACTCCAGTACTTTGGCTACCTCATGCGAAGAGTTGACTCATTGGAAAAGACTCTGATGCTGGGAGGGATTGGGGGCAGAAGGAGGAGGGGACAACAGAGGATGAGATGGCTGGATGGCATCACGGACTCAATGGACGTGAGTCTGACTGAACTCCGGGAGATGGTGATGAACAGGGAGGCCTGACGTGCTGCAATTCATGGGGTCGCAAAGAGTTGGACACGACTGAGTGAGTGAACTGAACTGAACTGGCACGTAGTAGAGGGTCAGTTAGTATTTACTGCATGACTTCATAATGAATTCATATGATAACTGCTATAATTGAGAACTGGAAGATTCTAGTTCTTAAGAGTTTGGAACTCTAAAGAGACTTACACCTCTTCAGAAAAAAAACAGTCCTGTCCCTTTGAAACTATTTATATTGAATCTTTTGCATTTAGCAAAATGAAAAAAGGAGCTCAGGTTTCTGTGGGGAAAGGTGGAGAGAAAAGCTAAGAGATGGGCATTGGAAACTGAGTAAAGTTGGATTGATTGTAGTTTGATGAAGAACAAGAACCAGAGGGTAAATAAAGAAGAGAAGATGTAACTTGGGCTTTGGAAAGAGTCACTTTTGGTTGAATTAATTAGGCCTGAACTCACCTTATATCTTGTTGGCAGCAGAGGTCTGGCAGAAATTGAGTCAGTTTAGAGCTGAATTTATAGTTTCAATCTCCTCCTTCACTTACTCCTTATTCAGATCTTTTCTCTCCCAAGAAAAATAGTTAAGGTGTAGCCCACATGGAGCAGAGATCTCCCTCAGTCTTTCCATTTTTATGTTTGCTGTGGAAAGTTGACCTGCTTTTCACCAGGTTAGGAGTAGCTGTAGAAGAGCTGCTTATTAGCAGTGGGCCTGGTGTAATTGCTTTTCAAAAATCTTTCTAAGAAAATAATTAAAGGAGTTGTTTTTCACAAATTGTAGCAGTTCCTAGGAATTGGAGTTTGTAGGCATGTCAGATCTTCAGAAAAGTTGTTGGGAAAGAGCCAAGGGATGTTTATTACTGATTCATGGTGAGAGTCTTTTGATTTTCCATCAGTCTTCAGCAAAGCCAGGGATATACGGGGTCTTGCCTATTGCCATGCTGCCTGAATAAGCAGTTTTCTCTTGCTGTGCCAAGCCTGTTCCCGGTGGAGTGCAGACCTTTCTTCTTAATCTCAGATCCTCATGTGTAGCCTGCACATGTAACCGGCAGTCCCTATGCTCCTTGGCCAGATGGGAAGGAAGAGAGAATAGGAAAACAGATTCCTCTTAGCATTTGTCTCAAGTGCCTGTGCCTTAATTTTATTGTTTGTAATTTGCTTTGAGATTTTTGGCCAGTTAGAGACCTACTGGGAAATTACACTTAAGTGAAACCTCATGGCTTAAGTAGGGCTTGACATAAGGCTGTAGTCTTCTCCTATTAGCTCTCTAACTGGTCCTTGAAAGGAGTTCTTTTAAGACCTGTAAATCCTTGGACTTTAATAAGAGTATAGATTATAGATAGATTATAAAAGGAGTTTATAGCTCTCATTCCCTCCTTATCTGTGTTTTTATTTTTATTAGGATCAATATGCCAATGCATTTTTGCATGATGACAACATGAATTTTCGAGTAAACTTACATAGAATGGTAGGTATGACTTTTACTTCTTGTTTTTTCTTAGAGGAATTTTTTTATGTTGGCAGGATTAGAGACGATGACATTGATCCTACTAGAACAGATGTGGGTGGAAATTTATCCTAAAGGGCTCTTGCTTAACTGCTGTACAGAAGACACATGCCTGTTGTTGGAATTTTTTGTGTGTGTCTTGGAGGTGTTACCTACTCAATAGAGGGTGGAAAGATCCACAGTCGCATACCCATGGCAGTAATATTGTAGAATGTATCAGGGGACTTCTCTGGTGGTCCATTTGTTAAGATTCTGTACTTCCACTCCAGGAGGCATGGGTTTGATTCCTGGTCAGGGAACTAAGATCCCACAAGCCACCCAGCACGGCCAAAAACAAACTAAAAATAAGCAAACAAACAAAAAACCCCAAAAAGGTATATCTTGACACTGAATGTATCAGTAATGTAGATTTCAACAAGGAGGTGGGCCTAAGCCTTTTGTTTTCAGAATATACTGTGATCTTTGATTGGGTGATGCTGCTGCTGCTGCTAAGTTGCTTCAGTCGTGTCTGACTCTAGATCCTGCTTGTTAGATTTATTCATCTGAGAGGTAGGGGAAATAGAGTATGAAGGATCAAGGAGTTTCCTAAAACTTGGAGGTATGTTCAGAAATATCACCTTGAGGTTTATATTTAAAACTTCCTTTAAAAAAAGCTTTTCCTTTTTTTTTGAACTGCTAACCTGTTGCTACCTCTACACAACCACATTCTCCCTTTTTCTTACTTATTATTTTATCAAAGAAAAATACTAGTGTATCTCTTTTGTTGTCAGTAATGTCACTTGTATAGATAAAATCAAAGCAAAAAGAATAGTTTTCCCCTTGTAGTATGCTTCAGTGCCCTGTGGGGCTGTGGTCTTGCCGCAAACTGTGTTTTTGTCCCAGGTCTGCATCCATAACTGAGAAGCACTTATATGTCCTCCTTGCCTCACCCAACACCCACCACTTGAAAGAGAAAGGAAAGGTAGCTTCTCTGTAGTGGTGGTTTTATTTTCTATTGTTGTTTCTTCTTTTGGCCAGGCTATGCATTTTATGGGATCCTAGTTCCCTGACCAGGGATTGAACCTGGGCCCCCAGCATTGGAAGCGCAGAATCCTAATCACTGGATCACCAGAGAATTCCCAGTAGTAGTGATGTTATTTGCATGAAAAAAAATGATGGTGAACCATTGGATGTTAGTTCAGATGTCTTATAATCTCATTTCTTATTTGTGTAAAGCCTATGAGACACAGGAAGAAGGCAGCAGACAAGAACCTTCCCTGCCGTCCGTTAGTATGTGCAGTACTGGGTGAGTATCATCAAGATGGGCATGTTTCTGAGCCAGTGATAGGTTTTCAAGTTTAAGATAAGGGATAAATCCTGTTTGATGTGCTTCCTCCTCAGAGAAGAAGTTACTAGTTGTATTTCTTCCCTGGGCTAAGAAACCATGTTTCTTGTTGAGTTTGATAAAGCAGTCCCAATGAATTTAATGTTCAATTAAAGGGTGCCCTTGTTCAAAGAAAAAGTTCTTTCTAGGGAGACAAATATCTAAGCCTGATACATAAATTTGTAAACTTTCTTACACCTGATAAAGATCTCAAATTCTTCCCTCCATTTCTTGGTCCAAATTGATGTGTCAGTGGGCCAGGAGGCGAAAGTTCAACGTTTAGACATACAAAACTTCCTCTGAGTAAATTAAGCTGAGAGGAGGCTGACAGAGCTGAGAGATAGGGGCTGTATTGCAAGTAATTTTGTCTGCCCAGAATTCTGCATTTTCCTCAGGGGAGTGATCTGAACTCTTAATCCCATTTCACTATAATATTCAGCCCTACTTCCTAAATCTACTTGATTTTAAAAACAATAATTAAGACTATATAGTAAGCCTTTATTGACCTAAACCTCCCCAGACCGTTTTGGTCAATATCTGTCAAGCTGAGTGTGATAGGAAGACAAGAAAGACTGACATAGCTTTAGAGTGTGAGTCTCTGGTTACACAGATGTAATCCATAATTTTTTCTCTGCTTGCCTCATCACTTGGTTCTCAGAATATGATTTCCCTCTGGCATTTTGCATTAGTGCCATGGTATGAAATATCTGTACAGTGAAATCTCCCTTGTTTCTGAGTTTATTGGCAGGTCAAAGTATCCTTCGGAAGTGGGAGAGTAAACTCATTTTCTTGTTACCTTACAAGTGGCCGGTGGTGAATGTGTTGCAAAAAGTGCCTTATATAAAATAGATTTAAATGCATGTTAATAAAGATGTGGTTAGTTGATGCCATTCAGCATGGGTGTAAGGTATACTGGTAAAGTTTTTCTCCCAACTCCAAAGGCAAGCAATGAATTTCATTCTGATTGATCTGATTTTTCTCTTTTTCCCATTCAGACCTGATGGTGGAGTTTATTGTAACACACATGATGAAGGAGTTTCCTATGGATCTCTATGTGTAAGTACTGTGGTTCATTTAATGTGTGCAAATCTATTTTATAGAATTGAGTGTAAGAAGTTTAATAGTCACAAAATTTTTATGTATACTTCACTTCAGGAGAAGCACAAATATATGCAGAGAAGTGTCAGGGAGTGTTTTATGGCCTGGATTTATACATTTTTCCAGAAAGAGGGGAAAGCACAAACCACATATCTTCATTATCACTTTTAGGCACACTGCATGAAGAATAGGGCTGATATGTTAAAGCAGAGATCATGGGTGACTCTTGTATCCAAAGATATGGAATATCAGCAACCCACTTAGTCATCCCTAGACCTTGGCATCAAAGGAGTCAGCAGCATTTAGAAGGTAGGGAAAGGCCAGAGAGAGAGAGCTTTTGTTTCATTCTTAGCCTACATTGTACTAGCAACCTAGTCAGGATTCTGCTAGCTAGTTAGATTGTGTACATATAGTGGCCTGGCTGGGAGTCTCCTGCCTCCCAAGGAGATCTGATTGTCACAATTCTTTACAACCAGTATAACTAGAAACAACTCAAAGTCTTCATATTTTAATAAAGTTTAAGCCTTTAGGCTTTCTCGCTTCTTTGCTATTTTAGCATTCTTTTCATTAATGCCTAGGAACAGCTGTGCCATATTAGTGTGATATCAAGTATATGTATTTTCTTTATTCCTTAAAACACATCTGGATTCAGTCTGACAACAGAATTAGTACCTCCACTTTTTCAAGTAAGAGAGAAGTTTGGTGCACAGCAAGCTTAATGTACCTCATTCCAGTGCTGAGCCTGGAATCTGGGGAGATATGAAGGATTTTACTCTGAACCGAAGATCTCTAGTTTTTAGACTGTTTGTCGGCTATGTATTCTTAATTTCCTAGGTATGAAATAAGATACAAATTTTACTTTTAGATAAGTAGTTTCTGGTTTGCATTTTTCTGTATCTTTTGGTTGTTTAAAATTAGTTTGATCCTTTATTTAATGCATTGCGGGCAGATTCCTTACCAACTGAGCTATCAGGGAAGCCCCTTATTGCAATTTAAAGATCATGAAGAGCTGCTTTTTTTTAATAACACTTATCAGATGAATTTTCTGCTTATTTTAGATGGGATTGCTGAACATCAGTACCTCAAGGATTATATTTGTTTTGCTACAGGCTTTATTTTTACTTATCTTAAGTTCTAGTTCTAGTATATAGTTTTTTTTCTTTTTGTAATATATTATTATAGTCTTAGTTTACTCATTTTCCAAGGAAGGAAACTGAGGCTCTGAAGGTTGGATTATTCTGTTAGTAAGCACCAGTGTCTGGACTTGAACCCAAGTTTTCTTACAGTAAATCCTAAGTTGTTCCCACCCCTTGTCAGGTGTATTATCTATTGCTGTGTAACAAGCTACTCCAAAACATAGGCGTTTAAAGCAGGCATTTATTACTTCACAGTTTCTGTGGCTCAGCGATCCAGTAGCAGTTTTCAGTATAGGGTTTGATAGGCCTCAGTCAGTATGTTAGCTTTGCAGTGAGGTGAGGTGAAGTCGCTCAGTCATGTCCAACTCTTTGCGACTCCATGGACTGTAGCCTACCAGGCTCCTCCCTCTGTGGGATTCTCCAGGCAAGAGTACTGGAGTGAGTTGCCATTTCCTTCTCCAGGGGATCTTCCCAACCCAGGGATCAAACCCAGGTCTCCTGCATTCCAGGCAGACACTTTAACCTCTAAGCCACCAAGGAAGCCCATGTTAGCTTTACTGGGGCTCTACTGGGGCTGGAGAATTGCTTCAAAGCTCACTTACATGGTTGTTGGTTCTCAGTTCCTAGCCGTGTGGGTTGTTTGACATGACAGCTGATTTTCTCCAAAGCAAGTAATCCAAGAGAGAAAGGAAAGGAGAGTGAGAGCCCAAGATGGAAGCCTTAGGGCCTTTTATAACCTAATCTCAAATGACATACCATTTCTGTTGGTCTCACAGACCAAGCCCAAAGCAGTGTTGTAAGGGACTCCATAAGGATGTGAATCCCAGGAGGTGGGGTCCATTGGGGGCCATCTTGTGGGCTACCATAGTTGCATATATACATTGCATTACCAAGATTCAAGCTCAAGTCTGTCTTAGAGACTGTTCTCTTTCTTAAGTACTACTATGATAAATGACAAAAGATTTGTACAGGGTGACTAATACTCACTGGGGCATCAGATAAGGCTGTGCTTGACCTGAGTCATGAAGAAATAGTAGGCAGGTTTTGTATGCAGAGGAGTGGGGAGCAACACCTCAAGCAGGGGACCGTGTGGCCTACTTTGGAGAATAGAAAGAAATTCAAGAGGATTAGAGTGTAGGGTGCATGGAGGAAGGACAAGAGAGTAGAAAAAGTGTTACCTGAAATAAGTGGATGATGGATAACAGTTGAAGGTGGGCATGACATAAGACTGTGTTCAGCACTTAGAGTTATGGATACCTGTCTGTCTACCCAAACCCTCACATCCCAGCCAGTGAACCTGGTCTTCTGTCTTCCCCCTGGTTCCTGCCTTTTTTTTTTTTTTGCTTTCTCAGTTCCTTTTCCACCTGCTTCCTAATTGAATGTCCTGAGGTTAGGGAAGATGGATAAGATAATGAGGCATCAAGCTGACAGAGGCTGGGCAGAAGGTCCCATCCTCAGGCTGAATTCACTTTCTCCATTACTACCCCTGGGCATATTTCCATATCTGCCTCCCCCACTTCCAGCCCTCTTTCCAGTTTCTGGCATTCGGAGCGTCAAGTTCTTTTTAGGTGAACTTATCTGCTCCCAGCTGGGCACCAGGCCAAGTTGCTGCTCTCCTCATTATATACTGCTTTTCAGCAGCATACAGCACAATGAGAAATTGAAAGTAAAATGAATGTCTATCATTTCAGATAAGTTTGTAATACTCCTGGTGAAATATGAAGCAATACGGAATATGGAAAGACTTAATACTCAAGCCAGAATCTGGGTCAGAAACAAAATAGTTTCATATCTGTGTGTGAATGCTGTAGGTAAAGTAATAATGGAGAAAGGTGCTTATACAGGGAAAAAAAAAAAGAAAGTTTTGCCTGGAGCAGTAAGAGGTAGGAAAACCCAACCAATTAATTTCCTTTTCTGGCTGCTACCCTTTGATTCTTGCTGCCAACCCCTACTGCTGGCACAGGATTGGGAGTTAGGGGAAATGGTCTCTGAGGAGAGAAAACTCTCCTTTAAATTACTCCTACGTGGAAAACTTGGACTCTTTCTAAATCAGAAATTCTCAGACCTGTGGGTAGAGACTTCAGTAGACCCCGCAAGAAGAGTTTCAAGTTAAAGTGGAACTGTCTTGTGTTGAAATAGGAAACTGCTACATGCATAAAAGAAATGCCCTAAGCTGTCAGTTTGGAGTCATTCAGCCAGCATATCTTTAAGATCATAGCAGTTCTTAAAATTTGCATTCTGTTTGGTAAGTAATATAAGTTACTGAGACCACAAGGCAAATAATGTCCCTTGTTGGGTGGCTGCAAGAAAAGAAACAGAGCCTGGAATGGATATAAAAAGCCTTTGAACCAGAGGGGGCTGGCACCAGAGTGTGGTAACATAGGTAGTGTCTCACTGCTGCTCCACAGCGGCTCAGTGCTGGGAGGATGTTGTCAACAAAGACAGGGTGCAGCTGTCCAGATCTAGGACATGTGAGAAGTGCTGGTGTCCAGGAATGTTCTGTGTGTGGGTGGTCATGCATGGGCAGTGGCCAGCCACCCTTGCTGGCTGCAGCACCAGTTTCAGCCCCAGGGAGGGGCCTAATGACTATCAGTTTAATGGCAAATTGGTAGAATAGTTTGTATTTTCCTGAGTTAAATCATGGCTCAAACGAGGGCATCCTATAGCTACTGACAGCTGCATCACATGGAAGATCACACCACAATTTCTAAAAATCAGCAAATGTTTTGGAAAGTATTAGCAATGGCACCCCACTCCAGTACTCTTGCCTGGAAAATCCATGGACGGAGGAGCCTGGTGGGCTGACGTCCATGGGGTTGCTAAGAGTCCGACACGACTGAGCGACTTCACTTTCACTTTTCTTTTTCATGCATTGGAGAGGGAAATGGCAACCCACTCCAGTGTTCTTGCCTGGTGAATCCCAGGGACGGCGGAGCCTGGTGGGCTGCCGTCTATGGGATCACACAGAATCGGGCACGACTGAAGCGACTTAGCAGCAGCAGGAAGATTTACACTACAATTTATATCACTTTGTCAGTGGTTTTGATACAGTTTATTTAGAGAATGTGTTAATCGCTCAGTCATGTCCGACTCTTTGTGACCCCATGGACTGTAGCCCATTGGGCTCCTCTATCCATGAAATTCTCCAGGCAGGAATACTGGAGGGGGTTGCCATTCATTTCCTTCTCTGGGGAATCTTCCCAACCCAAGGATCGAACCTGGGTCTCCTGCATTGTAGGCAGATTCTTTTCTGTCTGAGCCACCATTCTGTATTCTCTATACTCTGTTTAGAGAATAAGGTGAAGGTGAAGGTGAAGGTGAAGTCGCTCAGTCGTGTCCGACTCTTTGCGACCCCGTGGACTGTAACCTACTAGGCTTCTCCGTCCATGGGATTCTCCAGGCAATAATACTGGAGTGGATTGCCATTTCCTTCTCCAGGGGATCTTCCCGACCCAGGGATCGAACCCGGGTCTCCCGCATTGGAGGCAGATGCTTTAACCTCTGAGCCACCAGGGAAGTTCCTTAGAGAATAAACGGGAATTATTTAAAAGTTTTGTTATATGTGTTTATATATTTATATTTGTATGGTTTGTAAAATATTTTTAATATATACTGAAGTCTTTTAAGAGAGATCTCTGTCACTTAGTCCTCTTATAAAATTCTGTCTGAAAGTCTCCTTTAAGACCACTTAGAACTATGAGGAATGGAAAGAACAGAGAGATGTGAATAATGAGGCAAGTAGAATAGGCTAGTGAGGTAGCAGTGTGGGCCCATTCCGTTATTGGAATTATTTTGAAAACTTGCAGGACTTTAACTTACAAATTTATTTCTCTTCATTTGTGTCTTTGATATGTTGTCAGGCACTTTAATGTCCTTGTGTCTCACTCCATAAAGGGAAGTTTGTCTTGCTTTTGTTGTTGCTGTTGGTGGTGGTGGTGGTGGTGTGTTTTTTTTTTTTAACCCCTTTTTCTTTTGCCCTCTGCTAAGAGGCCCAAAAAGTTAGCTGTCACCATTTTTGCTTGATTTCATGAGCTGTCAGATTGACGTTCTACATATTGATATGATGTCTGCTGAAGTTAGTAGGATCTCAGGATACTCTTGTCTCATATTAAAACCCCAGAACCCGAGAGAGTCTTACTCTCACCTCTAGAAGTATTGTCATTCAGCTGAATTTCAATGTGGCATACTAGGTGTGGAGAAGCCACTTTTTGCTGCACCCTTTTGCCTGGCTTATATCTGTTTTCTTTGCTTAATTCTTTGGTGTCAGAAGAGTTTTGGGAGAAAGAGCCTCTTTATTTGCCTGAAACTAGCAGACTATCTAGATCTAATTTCCAGGAACTTGACAGTTTAGTTTTGGTAAGACTTTAAGTGCTAGATCTTCATTTGGTTTGCAGTCAGTATTTATGGAATGAATGAAGATAGGTCTGACAGTTTGCTGTGAATCTTTTGGTTTGTGTGATGAGCTTGGAGCTTCAGAGCAATATGTTCCAAGACTTGGGCCTCTTTCCTCCCACCCCCAGTCTACTTTCTGTCTCTATATCTGCCTATTTTGGACATTTTATGTAAATGAAATTATATATTATGTGATCTTTCATGACTGACCTTTTACTTAGCATATTTCCAGGATTTTATCCATGTTACAGTGTTTCTTTTTATGGCCGAGTAATATTCCATTGTTTGGGTGTACAACATCATTTCATTTATCCATTAATTAGTTGATAGGCATTTGGGTTGTTCATACCTTTAGCTGTTAGCATTAAAATCTATATTAATTTGGTTTGCAAAAATAGAATCTTGTTGGGGAGTTACCTGCCAGTCAGTGATTAAGATTCCACACTTCCACTGCAGGGGGAATGGGCTCTAGCCCTGGTTGGGGAACTAAGAGCCTGCAGCCACACAGGTGCCCCCCCCCCAAAAAAAAAACCCACAGAATCTTGTTTTAATGTACCTTTTTAAGGTGAAATTGAACATTATAGGAAAATGTTAACTTTCCATATTTTTCCTCTTTTTTGGGATGGAGGGATTTGTTGTCCATCTTCATTTGGATGGACATCTTCATTTGTTGTTTTCCTTTGCCCATCTTTCTTATTAGGTGTGTTGTTATTTTTTTCTTATCAATTTATATAAATTCATATGTATTAAGCATAATAACCGTTTCATTCATTTGTTGCAAATAATTTCCCATATTTGGCTTTTAATTTTAATCATTACAACTTTTTAAATCAAATGAGATTTTTATTTTTTCAAATTTATTTTAAAGGCTTTAAAAAAATTTATTTTGGCTGCAGTTGGGTCTTAGTTGTGGTGCGTGGGATCTTCGTTGCATCATGCAAAACATTTCTGCAGGACCTTTTGTTGCGTTCCTGTCTAATTGTGGTGTGTGGGCTCAGTAGTTGTGGCCCGTGGGCTTAGTTGTGCCACAGCATGTGGTATCTTAGTTCCCCAACCAGGGATTGAGCCTACATCCCCTGCATTGGCAGGTAGATTCTTAACCACTGGATCACCAGGTAAGTCCCAAGATTTTTATTTTTAGGAAGTAAATTTTATCAATATTTTCCTTTATACACTCACTCATAGCTTTTTAAGCTTTCAGAATTCTTCCCCAGTCAGAGATGAAAAAGTTTTTTTATTGTTAGGTTTACAATGTTTAAAAATGTCTTTCATTTTTCAGTTTATTTGGAAATATTCTCAAAAGCATTTTTGTTGTTGGGATGTGAATAATGTTTAGTAGTCCAGTGATCTAGAATAGCACTGCCAGTATAATTTTTGTGATTATAAAAATGTTCTGTTTTTCTGAGTTGTCCAATATGGTAGCCACTAGGCACATGTGACTTCTGAGTTCTTGATATGTGTGGTTAGTGCAACCGAAGAACTGAATTGTTAATTTAACCTTTAATGTAAATCAAATTTTAAATATTATTTAAAATTTGATTTACATTAAAAACATATTTAAATAAATCTAAAGTCTTAAGTTCTTTAATTTTACATCTTTGCATACCATGTTTGCAGTCTCGAATGCAGTCTCATTTTGGTTCATGGTGCATTCTTCCTCTGAGGAAAGATACTCAAGGGAATGGTAAAAGTAGTGCCTAATTGAATACTGACTTAGATGTGGTTATAACTCCCTTTTTCTAGAGATAGGGGAATTAGCACAAGTAGCGTTATGTATGTTTGGGGGTGGGGCTTTTATCCACGAGAAAGTTGCAGAAGTTCCTTTTTCTTTCCCATGTGTACAGATTCATATCCAGTGTTGTTTGTGGTCTTAGCAAAAGTTGCCTTGTTAAAGAAAGGGTATCTGTGGTGAGTTGCACTGTAACCTTAGATTTATTTCAGTTTTTTTTTTTCTGTTCCAGGCGCTGCATTCAGGTAGTACATAAACTACTTTGCTATCAGAAGAAGTGTAGAGTACGCCTGCATTATACCTGGCGGGAGCTCTGGTCAGGTACCTTTCTCTTTTGAATTCATCTTTTCCTATATCTTTTATGAGCCCCTATGCCTGGGCATAGATGACTTTAAAACAAACAATCAAACACACTTTTTAGTTTGTTTAGGATGCTTGTATTTTCAACTCTTCTTTTTGTCATTTCAGCCTTGTTATAATCCAAACATGGGCATGTCACATATATATGTATTTTATACTTTCTCTCTTGTTCCTTCTCCCTGTATTTTTTTGTCAGCTGGCAGAAACAATTAAATATTTCTTGAGTTGCATTGATTCTTCCATTGAGGAGTCAGTACAAACTTGGATTCTCTCTTGGTTCCATTTGGTAACAGCATATGGACTATAGGGAGGCGTCTGTGTATTTCCTGGGGATGAGTAATCTCAGGAGGAATGTCTTAGGGAGAGCGGGTGGGGAGGGGGTGGAGAGATAGAGGAAACCCTGTTCTTTGTGTTACATCTGGGTTATTACTGTTTACAGACAGTGTCAGTTTTACCACTCCCCCTGTGCCAGAGACAGAAACAGCAAATTACAGTGTTTACTTTTGTCTTTGTATCCATTTGGTAGCCCAGTAAAGTCACTGCCACCCCTGTAGGGGGAAAGAGTGGCTCTTCTCTAAGGGTACAATTAATACTGGCTTGCCACCCCTTTCTTTTGTGCATCTAAATTGGAGGTTTCAGAAAAGCAGAGGAGACATGTTTCCTGAGGCATTTGCTTGCTGATAGGTCCTGTGGCTTTTGTGACCTGATAGTACAATAAAATCTTCTCCAGACGATTATAGTGGTAAATTGTTGCCCCACCCCTGGGAGAGCTTCTCTGTATTCTGAGCAGAGAAGTGTGTGTGAGTGTCAGAGGCTTTGTGAGAAACGGACCAGTAACCCCACCCCCGCCCATGGAATTCATCTCACTTGTTGTGACACATGGTTTCCTCCCAACCCAATTTGGCTTTCTAAATTTAGTCCTTCATAATGGGAAGTAGAGCTCTTTAATTAATGGATTAGCAAATTTGCAGTTACTGCCTATGGTGGTGAAGGGGGAGTAGGATAATAATGCTAAGTGGCAATAGTGGCATTTTGATATTTTAGAAGAGTATGATTATGTGAGAGTTCAAAATTGAGAGAATGTCAGAAAAGCTAAAGAGAGATCAAAAGATTGAAATGACTAAAGTTTGAATTTCTTAGGTTGGAATAATTATTTTTAATATAAAGGACTATTTGGTTGCTTGTGCATTAGTTGTATGATTAGTTGTATGGTTAATTTAAAAATTTAGAATTAAAGAGAAAACACAAAAATGATGCAAATCTCTGGACATTAGTGTAACAAGTACAAATGGTTTATGTCTATAACTGGGATGAAGTTACACATTGTAGTACTAAAGAGTTGATGGTAGTAGTTATTTCATCTGCCTTTGATTCTCTTCTGGTTTTGTTTTTTCTTTTATTCTGTCACCTCTACTTTCTCTCCTAGCTATCCTTTCTCTTGCCTCTGGGAGCTTTCTGGCTTTTCTTCTACCCTTGTCATCAGTTGTCCTCTTCCTCATTTTCTCCTCTTCTGTTGTCTTTTTCATTGCCTTCTCCTGGTCACCCTCATCTGTCTCCCTCGGTCCTAGGGTTCCGTAACCTCTTACTCCCTTGCATTCTGTCCTTTGTGCTGTTGTTGTCATACGTTTAACTTTTATGTATTTTATAAACCAAAAAATACATTTCCATCATTTTGATTGAAAGAGGCAATTATCTTTTAAAGAGATATTAAAAGACTTTTATATTTATCTTTTCTGGATCTTAGCTTTCCCTATTCTGGTGAGAAACTGTGAAGCAAGAGGCCATTCTTTATCCTGTATTGACTTTATTTCTTTGAGTACTTTATGTCATGTTTAGCTCTGTGTATAATTATTTGCTATCTCAGGACTGATTGACATACTAAGGCCCTTGATAGGTTGAGAGGAGGTGTATATGAGTGTCATTCATGAGGCTTGGATGGCTGCTTGTTCCAGGCATAGGCATTTGTACTGGAGTTCTCTGCCAGGTGAGGATAGCTCCTTTTCTAGGTAGACTGGGTGAGCCCTCCTGGAACATGTTCATATATACATGGAGTATATATAGTGAGATGCAGAGCAGCAGGTATTAAGGAAAGCTGCAAAATACTAGATTACATCTGATGCATCAGAGCCCATAATAATGTATAATATTGTAATCAGTGAATATAAATGTGTCTATGGTGGATCCACCCATTCTTTGGCTGGTGAGGTGAGGTGAGGTGAGGTGAAGTCGCTCAGTCGTGTCCGACTCTTTGCGACCCCGTGGACTGTAACCTACTAGGCTTCTCCGTCCATGGGATTCTCCAGGCAAGAATACTGGAGTAGATTGCCATTTCCTTCTCCAGGGCATCTTCCCGACCCAGGGATCGAACCTGGGTCTCCTGCATTGGAGGCAGACGCTTTAACCTCTGAGCCACCAGAGAAGCCCTTCCTTGGCTGGTCATACCCCTCAAATGTCGGTTTGCCCATGTTTTCATTCTTTCTTTGCCTTCTAGACGTATAGTTTTGAGGGAGGTATGTGAAACTCGCTTATGTATACAGAAACTTGCCCATACATGTGCTGCAAACTTTAGTTGAATTTTACTTACACATAAAACTGGTAAGGCATGTGTTGTTAGGTCAGACACATGAGAGACCTCAGGTGCCCAGGAAGCATGGATGGCAGGTGCCTTTTATTATTTGAAATGAGAGTGTTTAGTCTCACTGCATTTTGAGTGGTTATTTTTATTCTTATACTGTTTGACTGCCTCTTTCTTATTGGGGAAGTAGCCAGGGATCCCCCTCCAAATTCCTATATGGAGTTTTCAGGTTTGGTTTTATGATATATTAGTTGGGGCTTTAATCCTGCCTGATATGTTGGTTTTACAGATGTAATCCCTGACCTACTCCCTGCTGCCATGGTCTATTTATATGATGCCTATCACCATGGTATCTGAGTATATGCGGAAATATATTTAGGCTAACCTCAACTTGAATATAGAAAGGAAAAAGTCTTGTCTTTCTCATTATCCTATTTTCAGCAGTCACTGTTTTCCACCAAGTTATGGGAAGCTCAAAAGCTCTTCTCTGACCTCTAGGCTACGCAGACTTCCTATTTTGAGTAAAAGATTAGGTCTTAAAATGCTCCTCTGTTAAAGATAGAAAACTGAGTTTTAGGGTGAGATCCTAGTGAAATAGTTCTTTGGCTTTTGAGAATATAATGAAAGATATCTTTGCATCCAGAAAAATGTCCATTTGCACGTAGATTTTGCATATATCAGAGAGTTCATGGACCTTCTTCTGAAGCCCATCCATGATCCAATGTTAAACATCTCAGTCTTTCTGTGACAGATTCATGTTGATATATGGGGCAGAAACCAGTACAACATTGTAAAAGAAATTATCCTCCAATTAAAAATAAATTTAAAAAAATTAAAAAAATAATAAAATACAAGTCAAAAAAAGTCTCAAGTTGAAATCCAAAGTGGGTGTGGGGAAGAATTGCTGTCTTAATTTTCACGATTGGCCTCCCAATTCTGTCTTCAGAAACATCTTTATATTTGGTTAGATAGTTTTTCTTTATTTATTGATTGTATTGCATTCCTCCTGGGAACTTTAGTTTTATCTCTGAACTTGAGACTAAAGACCAGTGTTGGTCACTGTGATTGGTTTCCTGTTATTCTCATAGAACTTTGGGCTTCTGTTTTAACATATCACACTATTATACTGTGTTTGCACATGGCTGTACAATGATTTGCTTAAATTATCTGTTTTTCCTCTTAAAAAAAATTCCTGGAGGGCAGGGCCTGAGTTTTAATCATTGATTTATTCCCAGTGCACTGCTGCTGCTGCTAAGTCACTTCAGTCATGTCTGACTCTGTGTGACCCCATAGATGGCAGCCCCCCAGGCTCCCCCATCCCTGGGATTTTCCAGGCAAGAACACTGGAGTGGGTTGCCATTTCCTTCTCCAATGCATGAAAGTAAAAAGTGAAAGTGAAGTCACTCAGTCGTGTCCGACTCTTCGCGACCCCATGGACTGCAGCCTACCAGGCTCCTCCGTCCATGGGATTTTCCAGGCAAGAGTACTGGAGTGGGGTGCCATTGCCTTCTTGTAACAGGGGCTCAGAAAACATTTGAGTGAATAAATAAATGGATGAATGGGTATGTAGAATTTCCATTGATGATGAGTCAGCATTCTCTTAAGGCAGCACAACATTGTTTAGAGAGAAACATATAGTTGTTGGAGAGGGAAATAGTTGAACAGAGAACTTCATGGAGTCAGCTTATTTTACTTCCATTGCAGGCAGAAGGGGCATTGGGGAGCCAGCCTGAGTTTAAATAGTGTAGCTTTCCACAGTCTGAAAACAGGTTGATTTAAAGACAGGTTTATGTTGGCATTTTATATTTGGCATATGTTTGTGGATCACAGTCTTTCTTACCCTTTCACTCTGCCGCATATCTGAGTGATAAGTCATTATTTTTATCACCATTTGTTGGGGAATGTATAGAAGGATAAGTGACTTGCTAAGGATCATGGAAACCAGACACTAAATAGTCATAATCAGAACTTAGAGTTCCTGACTCCTATGCTCAGAAGCAGATCACTAGGCAACATTTGCCTCTCTGCAGGAAGAGAGGCCCCCAAAGCCCCCAAAACAATCTGTTCAGCTTCACTGTGCTAAATAGCATCCAAAGCATTCACAGCTTTGTGAAAGAGAGAGAAATTGTACTTGGCCTGACCTTTCAGATACCTACTGGGAAAAATAGAAAACTCAGAGAGTGTCACAGCTTTCTGGATCCAGCTGGCGCACTCATCACTGACAGAAGTTTGTGGCTTCATGGTTAGGTACACCTTGAGACTGGGAATTGAGAGCTTTCATTGCATGCTTATTATACTGTAGGTGTTGTACAGGACTGGAAGCTTTCAGGAGAAAGACTGACCTGAGCCGTAGATACAGTTGGCAGTTCTTGTATGGGTATAGCTTTGACAGTTTGCTAGCCCCTCCTGATTTGGGGAAACTATCCTTTGAGTTTTTAATTGTCTGCTTTGTTTAGTTTGGTTACTTTTTTAAACTTTGTATTTTGATATAATTATAGACTCACAGGAAGTTGCAAAAATAGTACAGAGAGTTTTTGTACCCTTCACCCAGATTCCTCCAATGGTGACATCTTACATAACTACGATATTGCTGCTTTAAGTTTGGAAGAGAGTATGCAGGTGGGGAAGAACATAGCAGTAAACAGCTAGAGTATATGGCAAGAGGAATTTTGGCAGCTGCTATTGCTATTTTGTTCTTAAAATTGCTTTTTAAATTGTTCTTCTTTTTTTCCCCAAATTTTCTCTGATTTAGGGGAATCTGTTACAGGATGTATTCTAGGCTTGATGTGCCTAATTAAGACTGCTCTAACTTCCATGTGCAAAAATATGGCGGCTTCTTTCTTCTGTGGATAATCAATTCTTCTTAAAGTTAGAATGTTCTAATGTGGGAGCATTCGAAGGTGTTTCTCTCTTTTCATAATTTTGTTATGGAAGATCCTGTATAGTACTGTACGAAGCCCCAGGGCAGACAAAGAATGCCAGGAAACCTTTTTTCCCTTCAAATCACCACATTTGGCTAAATCTAAAATTTATACTATTTTGAATCTTTCTCTTAGAATCTTGGCAGAAGCAAAAGATAAGAATTTCTAACAAGTTTAGCCTGTTAGAAGGAGAACGAGAGTCCCACCTAAAAGAGTGAGAAATCTCTGTTCTTTTCTCTGCACAAAAAGGCACTTCCCATCCAGAGAAATGTCAGCTCTCGTAGGCCCATTAGCATCTTGTCAACTAAAAAAGGCAGAGGAAAGAGTAGTTGTGCTTTTGTTGTGCTGCCTGTACTGGTTGTGTAGGAAAGTGTCATTTGATTTCATAAGGTATCATCATTCCCTGGATCTTGAGTGAGCAGGACAAGTCTCTTAGTGGTTTTTCCCTCATTTGAGCAGAAAGTAAAGTTCTTGGTTCTACATCAGATGGCTCCACTGAGACATGGTCTCATTAACTGAGATTTCTTCAAGGGTGATTTTGACTCTTTTTCATTTGGACAGTGCTGGAAAAAATCAGTAGGTGTCTAGGGCCCTAGAAGAAGGTGGTGGCCTCTAAGCATGCTAAGTTAGAAGCAGCTGCACAGAATGTGTATGGGATCTTGCATTGTTCCATATGGGAGCAATGGGAACTTTCACATAATAACTTGCTTTCATGGTAAGGAGGGTGGGTGGTAACTGTGAGGACTGCAGTGTCCCCAAGTAAATGGGGAATTGGAGATAGTTGAGAATTTTATTTTCTTTTTTAGCAGATACACTTCAGTTGCAAGGAAAATGGTAAGACAGAATCTCACTTCCATTTAAAGAAAGGATTTGTTCTTTTCTCCAGTTCATCTAGGACATAGAGCCTTTAGACCGCACAGGTTGTTGACATACCAACTTTTTATTGTGCTAAAATACAGATAACATAAAATCTACTGTCTTAACCATTTTTAAGTGTATGTTCAGTGGTACTAAATACATTCACACTGTAATGTAGGCATCACCACTGTCGTTCCCCATAACTCTTCATCTTCTGAAACTGAACCTCTTCCCTTTTCTCCTCAGTTCAGTTCAGTTCAGTCACTCAGTCGTGTCCGACTCTTTGCAACCCCATGAATCGCAGCACGCCAGGCCTCCCTGTCCATCACCAACTCCCAGAGTTCACTCAGACTCTCGTCCATCGAGTCAGTGATGCCATCCAGCCATCTCATCCTCGGTCGTCCCCTTCTCCTCCTGCCCCCAATCCCTCCCAACATCAGAGTCTTTTCCAGTGAGTCAACTCTTCACATGAGGTGGCCAAAGTACTGGAGTTTCAGCTTTAGATCATTCCTTCCAAAGAAATCCCAGGGCTGATCTCCTTCAGAATGGACTGGTTGGATCTCCTTACAGTCCAAGGGACTCTCAAGAGTCTTCTCCAACACCACAGTTCAAATGCATCAGTTCTTCGGCACTCAGCCTTCTTCATGATTTTGGAGCCCAAAAAAGTAAAGTCTGACACTGTTTCCACTGTTTCCCCATCTATTTCCCATGAAGTGATGGGACCGGATGCCATGATGTTCGTTTTCTGAATGTTGAGCATTAAGCCAACTTTTTCCCTCTCCTCTTTCACTTTCATCAAGAGGCTTTTTAGTTCCTCTTCACTTTCTGCCATAAGGCTGGTGTCATCTGCATATCTGAGGTTATTGATATTTCTCCTGACAATCTTGATTCCAGCTTGTGTTTCTTCTAGTCCAGCATTTCTCATGATGTACTCTGCATAGAAGTTAAATAAGCAGGGTGACAATATACAGCCTTGACGTACTCCTTTTCCTATTTGGAACCAGTCTGTTGTTCCATGTCCAGTTCTGACTGTTGCTTCCTGACCTGCATACAGATTTCTCAAGAGGCAGGTCAGATGGTCTGGTATTCCCAACTCTCTCAGAATCTTCCACAGTTTATTGTGATCCACACAGTCAAAGGCTTTGGCATAGTCAATAAAGCAGAAATAGATGTTTTCCTGGAACTCTCTTGCTTTTTCCATGATCCAGCGGATGTTGGCTTTTCTCATGATGTACTCTGCATAGAAGTTAAATAAGCAGAGTGACAATATACAGCCTTGACGTACTCCTTTTCCTATTTGGAACCAGTCTGTTGTTCCATGTCCAGTTAGTTGCAAACCAAGCAAAATTTACCAGCCTTAAGGTTCTGAGTTGAGCAAAGCCTAGGTCAATAAAATAACTCCAGTACTTTGGCCACCTCATGCGAAGAGTTGACTCATTGGAAAGACTTTGATGCTGGGAGGGATTGGGGGCAGGAGGAGAAGGGGACGACCGAGGTTGAGATGGCTGGATGGCATCACTGACTCGATGGACACGAGTCTGAGTGAACTCCGGGAGTTGGTGATGGACAGGGAGGCCTGGCCTGCTGCGATTCATGGGGTCGCAAAGAGTCGGACACAACTGAGCGACTGAACTGAACTGAATATCTGTTTTCTCCTTTGAGGAGGCAGATTTAATAGCAAGACTTGTCTGTTTTTTTCCTTGTCATATTATGATTTCTTGTGCCAGCAGAGTTGCAGAATAATCTTGTTTTTATAACCAGTTCATTCTTAAAATGCTGCTTGTGGTGATCATTGATATTTGAGGGGACATGCAGGAGAGCTATTTATTTACAAATATACAGAGCTGCCATGCATGCTAACTCACTTCAGTTGTGTCCAACTCTGTGCAGCCCTATGGATTGTAGCCTGCCGGGCTCCTCTGTCCATGGGATTCTCCAGGCAAGAATACTGGAGTGGGTTGCCATGCCTTCCTCCAGGGGATCTTCCCTACAAAGGGATGGAACTTGTGTCTCCTGCATTGGCAGGCCGGTTCTTTAACACTAATGCCACTTGGGAAGCCCATGCAGAGCTAGGTCAGGTGGATATTTCATTATTTTTTTTAAATTCTGCACTAATTCATAGTGTAGCACCAGTAACAATTACACTAATTGCAGCTTAGACATTCTTTTTGTTCTCAGTGTAAAGGCTTGGTATACTTTGTTTTAGTAGGAAAGGAATTTGGTAATTGAAGTGGGAAACTAAATTTAGTTTAGTTTTATTTTCTCTCTTTTTCTTTTTTTGTGCTGTACCATGTAGCTTGTGGGATCTTAGTTCCCCCATCCAGGGGTTGAACCCGGGCCCTCAGCAGTGAGAGCACAGAGTCCTAACCACTGGATCACCAGAGAATTACCTAAATTTAGTTTTTAAAGCTTTGTTTTTTGAGGTTTAAAATTTCTTAACCTTTTAATCTTGACATTATGATAAAAAAATTAAAAGGCATAGAAGCATAGAAATTTTTTTTTAAGTAGTTTTGACATTCCAGGTTCCTATGCAATATTGCTCTTTACAGCATCGGACCTTGCTTCTATCACCAGTCACGTCCACAGCTGGGTATTGTTTTTGCTTTGGCTCCATCCCTTCATTCTTTCTGGAGTTATTTCTCCACTGATCTCCAGTAGCATATTGGGCACCTACTGACCTGGGGAGTTCCTCTTTCAGTATCCTATCATTTTGCCTTTTCATACCGTTCATGGGGTTCTCAAGGCAAGAATACTGAAGTGGTTTGCCATTCCCTTCTCCAGTGGACCACATTCTGTCAGACCTCTCCACCATGACTTGCCCTTCCTGGGTTGCCCCGCAGGCATGGCTTAGTTTCATTGAGTTAGACAAGGCTGTGGTCTTAGTGTGATTAGATTGGCTAGTCTTCTGTGAGTATGGTTTCAGTGTATCTGCCCTCTGATGCCCTCTTGCAACACCTACCATTTTACTTGGATTTCTCTTACCTTGGGCGTTCGGTATCTCTTCACGGATGCTCCAGCACAGCGCAGCTGATGCTCCTTACCTTGGATGAGGGGTATCTCCTCACCGCTGCCCTTCCTGACCTTCAACGTGGGATAGCTTCTCTAGGCCCTCCTGCGCCCACGCAGCCACCGCTCCTTGGACACGGGGTAGCTTGTCCCAACTGCCGCTCCTGACCTCGGACGCGGGGTAGCTCCTTTTGGCCACCTCCATTTGGGCATGGGTCCTCCCAGCTTCTGCCCCTGACCTCGATCGTGGGGTAGCTTCTCTCGGCCGTGCTTAGTGTGCCGGTCGCAGCCGCCTGCACTTAGTGCCTTTTCCCTGGCAACCACCAGTCTATCTTCTCTCTTTATGATTTTGGCTACTCTAAGTACTCCATGTAAGTGGAATGATTCAGTATTTGTCTTTTTGTCACTTGACTTATTTTACTTACAGTATCCTGAAGTTTCAATAAATCAGATTCCCTCCTTCTTGCAGAGTTATCTATTTTTTGTTATTATTTTTGTTTATTTTTATTTATATATTTATTCTGGCTGCATTGCATGGCTGTGGGATCTTAGTTCCCTAACCAAGGTATGAGCCAGGACCCTCAACAGTGAAAGCCCAGAGTGCTAACTATTGGACCACCAGGGAATTCACTCTTATTTTTTTTTTTGACTGTAGGCTGTGTCTATGCTGAGGATCAGCCTGAGGTGTGAACTTAATCTTTTCTTAGATCTTTTCTGAGCTTTTTTCTTGGGCATGTCCAGTCACTCTCTAATTTTTCTTGAATATGCAGTTGTTTCCGAATGTCCTAGTTTTTTTTTTTGTTTCTGAATGCTCTTCTTGATTAATGTTTTTATTGTCCTAGTATTTACCTTTTCTCTTTAAATTGAAGCATAGTTGATTTACAGTGTTGTGTTAGATTCTGCTATGCAGCAAAGTGACTCAATTATACATATGTATTTATTTTTTTCCATTATGGTTTATCTCAGTATATTGAATATAGTTTCCTGTGCTATACATTAGGATCTTCTTGTTTATCCATTCTGTATGTAATAGTTGGCACATGCTAACCCCAAACTTCCAATCTATCCCTCCCTCTCTCACCCTCCCTTAGCAACCACAAGTCTCTTCTCTCGGTCTGTGAGTCTGTTTCTTAAATAATGTTCATTTGTGTTGAATGTCCTAGTTTTTACTGTCTGGCTCCTGAAAGAGGAAAAGCGAAAAATGAAGGTGGGGTAAAAAGGGGCATTGGCCCCTTAAGCCTAGATGTCACTTATCTGTCGGGGGGACAGGCTTGTAACAATGGGGGGAAGTGCAACAAAAATGGCTGCCAATCTCTTTGTCTGCATCTCTGTGATCAGAAACAGCAATCAGTGATCATAGCACAGATCCCCGATATGTGGAAGATACAGCCCTTATTGCCATATCTGGGAGCTGGTCCACCCCAGCTCCTGCAAGCTGTGTGCAAGCTGCTCTAGAAACAGGTGCACAGTTACTTACCACAGGCCTGGGATTGGGGATAGGTAGCTGCTAATGTACTAAGAGTTGAAATTGACCAAAGTGAACCAAATTTACCATCCAAATTTTCCTGTAGAAGTTTCAAACCTTCATCAGAGTCCAGAGTTCTAAATAGTTATGTCAGACAGATTCTGCCAGGGCAATTATTGTCCTGGCCGAGGATTCTGGGAGAGATTCCTGATGTTTCATGCTCTTCCATCTTCCCAGAATCCTCCCACTGGGTATACCGACTTTTGTGCTCTGTTCACCTGGAGAGGCTCGTAGCATATAACCAAAGCCATTTCATTTTCTTGTTGGATTCACTGGTCTCTGTTTCAGTAAGGTGCTTGGGTTTAACAGCCAGCCAGATGCCTATATTCTAAGAACCCATCTAGTGTATTTTTGAATTATTCTGCCGGTCAGTGTTGGTTTCTAAGTCCTTCCTGTGCCACTTTGCTGACTGACAGTGAGCCTGCTGATTGCTGGCAATGTCCCTGAGTAATTGGTGATTTTGTCCAGAGATGCTCGAATTGCTAGAGTTTATAGTGCCTCTGGGGTTTCAGAGGCATTGACTTGGGTTCAGTTCAGTTGCTCAGTCTTTTCCGACTCTTTGCAATCCCATGGACTTCAGCGCGCCAGGCTTCCTTGTCCATCACCAACTCCCAGAGCCTACTCAAACTCAGCGTCCATTGCGATGGTGATGCCATCCAACCATCTCATCCTCTGTTGTCCCCTTCTCCTTACGCCTTCTCTACACTTCATCCTTTCCCAGCATCAGGGTCTGTTCCAGTCAGTCAGTTCTTCACATCAGGTGGCCAAAGTATTGGAGTTTCAGCTTCAGCATCAGTCCTTCCAGTGAATATTCAGAACTGATTTCCTTTAGGATGGACTGGTTGGATCTCCTTGCAGTCCGAGGGACTCTCGAGAGTCTTCTCCAACACCACAGATCAAAAGCATCAATTCTTTGGCGCTCACCTTTCTTTATAGTCCATCTCTCACATCCATACATGACTACTGGAAAAACCATACCTTTGACTAGACAGACCTTTGTTGGTAAAGTAATGTCTCTGCTTTTTAATATGCTGTCTAGGTTGGTCATAACTTTCCTTCCAAGGAGCAAGCATCTTTTAATTTCATGGCTGCAGTCACCATCTGCAGTGAGTTTGGAGCCCCCCCAAATAAAGTCTGTTACTGTTTCCATTGTTTCCCCATCTATTTGCCATGAAGTGATGGGATTGGATGCCATGATCTTAGTTTTATGAATGTTGATTTTTAAGTCAGCTTTTTGACTCTCCTCTTTCACTTTCATCAAGAGGCTCTTTAGTTCTTCTTCATACTAGTGCTATTTGTAGCCTGTCCTTTGAGTTATTCTACCTCTCTCCTAAGCTAGTGAGGTTCTAAGTATTTCTCTTCTATCAGTCACTGTGAAGTTACCCATTTTCCCTAATAATCAGGTTTTGACTTGGGATCTGTGGCCTCTCATCCTAACTCCATGCCAGGCCACAAAATAGGGCCTGGCTTAGTCTTGTCTTTGCTTTCTATCTCTTTGTCTTCATAGCAGGTAAAAGCTGTTCAAAGAGACTGCTCTCTCTGACCTGATTCTTCAGAAGCATTTATTTGTGCTCTGCTCTCTGCCTTCTTCCTGTCTTTAATCTTGTTTAAATGTCATTCACTTGGTTTTGTAATTAAACCTCCCCTCTGCTTCTCTGAGGCAGGCGCTGAGCTACCACTTAATTGTGTCTTCCCGTGGTTGGCTTGTTCATCCTCTGCACCTGGTTTACCTCAATGTGGGGAGAGGTTTTAGTTCTGGAGAAGTTCCCATATCCATTATTCACTCCACGCTTCTACACGACAACATGGTTTGCTGCTTGCTACCCTCTTTTCCTCCACTTAAATTCAAAGCAGAATAGAAAAAGTCTGGGAAGGTCCTCATTGTGTCGGGTATATTAATGCTAGGAACAGCTCTGTGAAAAAGGTTCCTTGTGCAGTGAGATGGCCTTGTGTCAGACAGCAGGATTCTCAAGTGGGTGGTATTGAAGTCTTCACATTTAAAAAACAGATTGGCTGCTTTTGTCTCTGAATTCACTTGGGATGCAGGGAACTGTCAGGGCACCCATTCTTGGCTCAACTTTCCAGAACCTGTGCACTATCCTTTGTTCTACTTGTGTCTGCATACAGAAAAGTCAGAACTTCTGCATCCTGCTGCCATATTTGATGCACAAGACTCTCCAAGGAAAGAAACTTGGAGAGCTAAGTAGGAGACTGACACTTGCCTCTAGTACAGAGTCAAAGAGGCAACATCCAGGCCAGAATAATGGAGTGTGTAGCCTTTCCCTTCTCCAGAGGAATCTTCCCAACTCAGGGATCAAACCCAGGTCTCCCACATTGCAGGCGGATTCTTTACCAGTTAAGCTACAAGGGAAGCCCAGGGATACTGGAGTGGGTAGCCTATCCCTTCTCCAGCAGATCTTCCTGTCCCAGGAGTCAGACCGGGTTCTCCTGCATTGGAGGGCAGATTCTGCCCTCAGGGAAGTGAAGAGGCAGCAGTTGCAGCTAGTTTGTAGTTCCTGAAAGCGAGTCCAGAAACTTAAGTTTTCAAAGTGCCTGGTGGAAAAGACTTTCCAGTGAAGAAACAAGTGTGTATGGAGCACCCACTTCCCTACAACTTAAACTTGTTGAATGTGTAATGGAATACCTCAGATGTTTCACTGACATAACTTCTCTATTTTTCACTCAGTGCAGGTTAAGAGTATTTGAAGCCAGGGATCTGGATCCTCCTTTAGTAGGAATAAAAAAGATTTAGGAGTCAAACCCAGCATCCCCAAGGATTTCTTAGAATATTGTTAGAATAATTGACCCTTAAGGAAGTTGAGGTTTTGAGGTGCTTATACCCAGCCCCGACTCCAACCTTGTCAAAAATTCACCTATAACTTTACAGTCTGCACTTCCTACCAACAGTCTCACATCAGTGGATTTGACCAACCACAGATGATATAGTAACATAGTATACATTTATTTTTAAAAATCTAAGTATAAGTGGACCCACACAGTTCAAACTCACGTTGTTCAAGGATCAGCTGTACTTCAGTGTGTTGTTAGCTTTGACTATCAACTTTGATGATTATTCTGAAAACTGCCGTAGTATTGTCTTAGAGGCTATGCAGTGCTCATTTTGAATTTGTATTCTTGCTCAACTGTTCATGACTCTCTGTTGATTAAGTGTATTGGGTGCCTTTTATTTTCCCCATCAAAACACCTTTGTATGTTTGGCCCTGTACTCAGTACTGTGTACCATGATGTAAATTTCAGCCCATCAGTTATGCTGAGGTTCCAGAAAGTTGAGATGGAGTATTTGCAGGGCTCATGCTAATGTCTGTGGAAAGAAAAATATTGGCCTCTTATTTTTCAATTGGTAAAACATACATAAAATTTTATCATTTTAAGTGTAAGCTCAGTGGCATTAAGTACATTCACATTGTTGGGCAACCATCTCTTCCTTCCATCTCCAGAATTTTAAAAGTTTTCTTAGACTGAAATTGTATCCATTAAACAGTAAGCCTGTATTCCTCCCTGTCTGCACCTCTAGCAATCACCAATCTGCTTCCTGTCTCTGTGAATTTGATTTCTCTACATCCTGCATGTAAATTGAGTCATGTGGTATTTGTCCTTCTGTGACTGACTTTTTCACATAGCATAGTGTCTTCATGTTTCACCTATGTTTTAGTATGTGTCAGAATTTCCTTTTTCAGGCTAATATTCTACTGTATACCACATTTAAAAAATATATTTTAAAATTAGAAAGTAACTGGTTTATAATATTGTATTGGTTTCTGCATACATCAGCATGAATCAGCCATAGGTATACCTCCACCCTCTTAAACTCCCTCCCTCCTCTCACCCCATCCTGCCTCTCTAGGTTGTCACAGAGAACCAGGTTGAACTTCCTGTGTCATACAGCAAATTCCCACTGGCTGTCTGTTTTACATGTGGTAATGTATATGTTTCAGTGCTACTCTCTCAGTTCATCCCAGCCTCTCCTTACTCACCTGTGTCCACAATTCTTTCTCTATGTCTGCATCTCTGTTGTTGCCCTACAAGTAGGTTCATTAGAATATTTTTTAAAATTCTATATATATGTGTTTGGTTGCTTAGTGATGTCTGACTCTTTGTGACCCCATGGACTGTAGCCTATCAGGCTTCTCTGTCCATGGGGATTCTCCAGGCTAGAATACTAGAGTGTGTTGTCATGCCCTCCTCCAGGGGATCCTCCCAACCCAGGGATTGAACTTAGGTCTCCTGCATTGCAGGCGAATTCTTTACCATCTGAGCCACCAGGGAAGCCCAAGAATACTGGAGTGGGTAGCCTATCCTTTCTCCAGGGTAATTTCCCAACCCAGAAATCAAACCAGGATCTCCTGCATTGCAGGTGGATTCTTCACCAGCTGAGCTACCTGGGGAGCCCTAGATTCCATATATATGCGTTAATATATGATATTTGTTTTTCTCTTTCTGACTTACTTCACTCTGTATAACAGGCTCCACGTTCATCCACCTCACTAGAACTGACTCAAATTCGTTCCTTTTTATGGTTGAGTAATATTCCATTGTATATATGTACTACAACTTATTTATCCATTCATCTGTTAATGGACATCTAGGTTGTGTCCATGTCCTGGTTATTGTAAGTAGTGCTGCAGTGAATTGGGGTACATTTATCTTCTAGAAGTGTGGTTTTCTCAGGGTATATGCCTGGTAGTGGGATTGCTGGGTCATATGACCTTTTCCCACATCCTCTCCAGCATTTATTGTTTGTAGATTTTTTGATGATGGCCAGTCTGACTGGTTTGAGGTGATACCTCGTTGTAGTTTTGATTGCATTTCTCTAATAATAAGCGATGTTGAGCACTTTTTCATGTGTTTATTAGCCATCTGTATGTCTTTTTGGAGAAATGTTTATTTAGGTCTATTTAGGCCCATTTTTTTGATTGGGTTGTTTGTTTTTTCTTATATTGAGCTGCCTGAGCTGCTTATATATTTTGGAGATTACTCCTTTGTCAACTGCTTCATTTGGAATTATTTTCTCTTATTCTGAGGGTTGTCTTTTCATCTTGTTTATGGTTTCCTTTGCTGTGCAAAAGCTTTTAAGTTTAATTAGATCCCATTTATTTTTGTTTTTGTATCTGTTACGCTATAGTGGAAACAGTGTCAGACTTTATTTTTTTGGGCTCCAAAATCACTGCTGATGGTGACTGCAGCCATGAAATTAGAAGACACTTACTCCTTGGAAGAAAAGTTATGTCCAACCTAGATAGCATTTTCAAAAGCAGAGACATTACTTTGCCAACTAAGGTCCGTCTAGTCAAGGCTATGGTTTTTCCTGTGGTCATGTATGGATGTGAGAGTGGGACTGTGAAGAAAGCTGAGTGCCGAAGAATTGATGCTTTTGAATTGTGGTGTTGGAGAAGACTCTTGAGAGTCCCTTGGACTGCAAGGAGATCCAACCAGTCCATTCTGAAGGAGGTCAGTCCTGGGATTTCTTTGGAAGGAATGATGCTAAAGCTGAAACTCCAGTACTTTGGCCACCTGATGTGAAGACTGACTCATTAGAAAAGACCCTGATTCTGGAAAGATAGAAGGCAAAAAATGA